>CM057092.1:16170480-16362980 GCA_029959045.1 Taenioides sp. WSHXM2023 | reverse complement strand
AACTGACCTATCTGATATTCGCCTTAAAACCAGAAAATTGGTCACCTACTTCAGAAGCAGCACAACAGCCAAAGAAAAACTTAACCAAATGCAAATTCAAATGGACAGACAACCACTAAAGCTGCTCATCGAGGTAGAAACTCGCTGGAACAGCACATATCTCATGTTAGAGCGGCTATACAACCTGAGGGAGCCTGTGGCAGCAGCCCTGGCAGCACTGAAAACGGATATTAGCCCGCTGTTGTCTCATGAATTGGAGTCCATAGAGAACTGCCTGCCTGTCCATTTTACCAAGCAACAGAGGAACTTTCAGAAGAAAAAAGGGTGCCAGTATCAAAGGTCATTCCTATGCTTAAAATGTTGCATCATACGGTTTCACAACGGTCAACAGGTATACATTTATTTTGAATTAATTTTAATCATTTAATTAAAATGCTGCATCTTACTGTTTGTCAACGGTCGACAGGCATAAACAATGCAGTCGCTCAGCAGCTGTCTGAAAATCTACTTGGGCGTTTAAGGGAAACTGTGGCCAACCATGAGACAACAGCATCATGACACTGTCTACATTGTTGGAGCCGCGATTCAAAACTCTGGGGTTTATCAGCTCAAACAAAGCACAAGAGGCTAATAAAAGACTGAAAGCAGAATGTGCCCTTTTGATAGAAAAACATTAATTGTGAAACTAATATTATGTTATTTTTGACTCCATCTGGGAGTATTATATCATCACATTGTAGAATCTGAAAACTACCAATTGCTGGGTTTCAGATGACACCACAGCGTTCTAAGGCCAATATTAAATAACACAGATGGGGGGGCGACTAAAATTAAGATTGTTAAAATGCAAAATTATATTATATAGATGAAAATGGACACCTTGTACCATAGGCTAAATTCCTTTCTACATTCTGTTACCTACCTGTCACTCCATGTGAATATTGTATAGTATATTTGATGCAATACCCACAAGTTATCCAAGTATCCTGCAGGTGACCGAAATCCAAATAACCAGCCGGTGTCCAGTTCAATCATATATTTAGATGGAATTAATATCATCTAATATCACTTTTACCATTACCATTTCACATTTTGGGTGAGGCATCCTGTAGACCACCACCAGCTTGTCTGCATGGATTCCAATGCGATCTGTACCGCCGTGTTTTAGGGGTCCAGAGGGGACGACTGATGCTATACCTTCCAAAGCGGTCTGGCACGGTTAGGACCTGGGACCAGCTCACAGGGGCAGCTGAAGAAAACTTGTATCCACCCGAAAACACATGTCTACAGTGTCTCATAGTCAAACTGCGTAATAATAAATCCACATCCATTGTGGAACAATATGGCATCTAACTTAAGTCACCTATTGTCTCTCCCTCACTTTCTTTTCGTCTCTTTCCCACTTTACACTTTAGTCTCCTCCTCCCTCTCTAACTGTTCCTACCTGTCACTAACTGCTCTTATATCCTCAGAGCCCCATTGAGGAGGATTGTTGTTTTTGCCCTCTCTGGTGACGCCCTGTGACCTTTGACCCTGCTCTGCTCTGTACAACTGTCTCCACTCTGCTCAGCGTTCAGGTTTTACACAGGACCACCCCAACCACAAGACCAAACACACACCTACGTCAACATAACATTTAAAACTTCTCTGCCTTCTGTATACCCCTTCTCATTTATGGAGCTGCGAACCCCAGTCAGGCATGACGTTATAACTATTAACCATATGATTATGCTATAAATGGTTTTAAAGTTAAAGGGCCCATATTGTTTTGTTTCATTCACACATGTTTAACACACAAACCCTGCATATTTAGGCTGAGTTCATCTCTCAAACTGAAAACACTCAGGAAGTTACAGGAAGTGCCCTGTTGTGTTTTTAAACTCCACACACCTTCACTAAAATTGGATGATTTCAGCCCCGGAATTGCCAGCCTCTACTGAACAAAAGCTAAAAAGTAGCTGTTAACTTGAAAACTATCACTACATGACATCACAAGGTGGAACAGAGCATTTTGAGCTTTGGAGATGTGTTACTCAAACATATGTGAATGTAACAAAACACAACTCAACTTAGGTATGTTTTTGATCAGGTAACAACATTCTAACACAACTAAAGGCTCACAAGAGTCAGTTTTGCGCAGTATATATAGAAAAACCAGAGGCCTTCAAATAGATACACAGCAATAAAATGGGAAAAAACAAGGCTTAGGGTGCGTCCCAATTCTCTGTCTTACCCCGTGGCAGCCATTTTGTCCCTAGGGCCTTTTGGATCCACAATCACATTAATTTGCCCATTCAAACTGTGAGTGATGTAGGAGAGCTATGTGGAGATCAAACTGTCATTTCCAAGTTTGAAGTAATAAAGGAGCCTGGAAAGCTAGCCTCTCCTACTTTCTTAATGAATTCAGGTAGAGCTGGAATCAGTTATAATTTCTATTTCTATTCTAATATATTTGTGCCGACAGACATTTCAAAAGTGTATTCAAATTTGACTAAAACCCTCTTTTTTTTCTTTTTTTTTTTTTGAGGAATTTTAAATGCACATCTCTCAAATTCAGTAGACACTTCCTCTTAAACATCCTTGTATTCCTCCCATCCAGAACCAATCTCACTTCAGATAAGTTATGTTTTTGTTCTGACTTTTGGCTGTACTTTAACTCGGTCCAAACCAGGTCTACGTGTCTATACCAGGTCTACACCAGAGCCCTCCCATTTCCAAAAGGCCAACCCCTTTTTAATAACCCAGGTCCTTGTCCTTCTTTGGGGACAGTGTTACTGTAAATGCAGCTCCAGCCGAAGTCACTGGAGGAAAGAGAAGAGGGGGGAGAAGTCTGGAAACAGTCCCAGATCAGAGCACCGTTCTGGGGCAGAGTCAGAGCAGGGCTGGAGCTGGAGAGAGGGCCACAGGGAGAGTCCTGTTTTAATCCTGCTTAAATTTAGCTTTAGACCTGGTTTAGTCACGGTTTTGCTCTGGTTTAGACCTTGTTTAGACCTGGTTTAGATCTGGTTTAGACCTGGTTTATTTCCGGTTTTTGCCTGGTTTAGACCTGGTTTAGTCCTGGTTTATACCTGGTTTAGTCCTGGTTTAGACCTGGTTTAGTCCTGGTTTAGACCTGGTTTTGGCCTGGTTTAGATCTTTTCTCATGTACACTTCACTATAGGGTTCTTTCTGAGACCTGGGGCCATGTTTTCTGGCTCACATTTGGTTGCGTGTCCCTCCTGATCCACACTTGCACATGTTCTCAGCCTGTCCCCATCTCCACAAACCCAAATGCACTCATCAACATGTCCTTTCTTTTTACAGTTCTTCAAAATAATATGGAAAATAAAACACTTGGATGTGAAAGGGGTATTAAAAATACATAACTCACATTACATACTGACTGAACTTTGGACCCTCAAGCTGATCACCTTTTAAAAATCTCCTGAAATCCAGATTTTATATAGATCTCAGATGTCACCATATTAAAATACCTGTACCTGATTTTTTCCCATGTATTTGAGCATAAGATGTCTTGTCCCACTACAGACATATTGTATAAGCAGCTCTGGGCGTCAAAATAAGTCCACTGCAGCATGCTAGCTAGCTCACTGTGTCTCAAAGCTAACGGTCATAACATAGTGTAGTAATAATAATATAGTCCTGTTTTAATCCTGCTTAAATTTAGCTTTAGACCTGGTTTAGTCACGGTTTTGCTCTGTATAACATTATACTTATTAACTCTAACTGTTGTAAATAAGGCAGTGTATTTTTTTCATTGATAATTTGATGATTGGGGACACTGTACTCACTGGCAGCCACATCTACATAGTCCTAGGGCAGGGCAGCTGTGACTACAAAAAAACCCAAAACTTACATTTTTCATTCTTTTTGTCAATTCCCAGATCCAGAATTCCCCTTCTCTCCCTTGGATCATTTCACCCCAATTCTCTTTTTATTTTTCTAACTGAGAGCAGAGCGTGTTTTAAGGCTTAAACTTTAACTCTTCAACATTTGATAAATCCTAAACCGCGGTTTGCAATTTACGATCAATTTTCTCGACCCAGACTTTTGGCAGTACTGCTACGTTTTCCCTGTACCTTTTAGTGTCAACATGCAATTGTTTCATCCGTCCTGGAAAGCCCTATATAACATATTTCACTCCTGGAATCAGTTTAAAGCCAATATAAAACCTTGTATTTATTACCATACAGTGTGTAGTAGACGTGGATTAGAATTGTGTGAGTGTATCTTTGCATTCAGTTTTGTAGTATTTGCTGTAGTATTTGCAGTAGTTATAGTAATAGCACTGAAGTACATTTAACAGATAAAAACTTAAATGTGCTGTACAGGACTTGTAAAGCAGAACTCGTTCATTTTAAACAGTTTGCAGTGGTCCAAAGTTATTCCTCACTTACCTTATGTATTCAGAATATCCTAATTATTCACCATGATGAATTTATAAACACTTTTGACAGCTTTCAGACCAGAGAGGAGAGTAAAGCTAACAACCAGCATGCTAATGTGTACTTCCTGATTATCTATCAATAAAATGCTTGATAATTAGATGCAGACAGTACACAGCAGATTTATTCTGGTCTCAAGACCTGCTTATACAATGTATCTGTACAGGAGACAATTTTGCTCAAATACATGGGAAAAAAATCAGATATTTTCTGTCACCCGCTTGTCTCCATGGAAATGTAATTGTTTTGCTACTAATGTTCCACAATATGCCGTTAAACTTATCTTTCATTTCTACAATTACGTATGTTTTTATAACTCAAACAGATCAATAAAAACATGCATTCTCACTGTGAGTGGGCTTGCCTATCCACAGATAGGATGGTGTCAAAGGCCTGTCGTCATGGATACAGATAGAGGTTAAATGTCATACTGTGGAACATTTAAGGCAAAAAAAAAAAATGACACATCCATAAAGACAAGCAGGTGACGGACCTTCCAGGAAAAGTTACACAATGGGCCTTTGATTTATTTCTAAAGGTGCCTAGTTTAATTGCATATTCATTACCGTACTGTGTGTAGTAAAGGTGCCCAGATTGGTGTGAATGGCTTTAAGGCGGTATTGTGTGTGTTCTGTGGTTGTGTGTCTGGCTTGTCTCACTCAGTGCCTTGTCAAAACATGCGCTTTGTTTCTGTGTTCTACCTGGGTACACAATTTTGTATTTAAGTGAAAGTACAGATACTGGAGAAAAAACAAAATAAATAAGCAAGTAAAAGTATCAACCTACATTTGAGAGCAGGTATATCTGTACTTTCAACTCCACTACTTTTTTGAACAGGACTGAAAGGTAAATGAGTTTTAAACCCCAGAGTTTTGAATCGCGGCTCCAACAATGTAGACAGTGTCATGATGCTGTTGTCTCATGGTTGGCCACAGTTTCCCTTAAACGCCCAAGTAGATTTTCAGACAGCTGCTGAGCGACTGCATTGTTTATGCCTGTCGACCGTTGACAAACAGTAAGATGCAGCATTTTAATTAAATGATTAAAATTAATTCAAAATAAATGTATACCTGTTGACCGTTGTGAAACCGTATGATGCAACATTTTAAGCATAGGAATGACCTTTGATACTGACACCCTTTTTTCTTCTGAAAGTTCCTCTGTTGCTTGGTAAAATGGAGACAAGACAGGCAGGCAGTTTTTCCAAGTTTTTCTTTGGCTGTTGTGCTGCTTCTGAAGTAGGTGACCAATTTTCTGGCTTTAAGGCGATTCAAAACTCTGGGGTTTATCAGCTCAAACAAAGCACAAGAGGCTAATAAAAGACTGAAAGCAGAATGTGCCCTTTTGATAGAAAAACAAAGAGCCACAGCTGCTCATCCACCACCAGAAGCACCACCAGCAACTCAGGTATTTATATGGTTTATACTGTATCCCGCATATGTGTGTATGTAATACATGTCATTTTCTTTTCTTTTTTCCAGGTGGCTTGTGGTCACTGTTGGACAAGTCAGTTGACGAAAGAAGGCGAGGGTCTAATGCAACAACAGATGCCATAGTTGAAGTGGATCGATATCTATCAGAAATGAACATTAACCGCAATGAAGATCCATTGGTTTACTGGAAAAACAACAAACATGTGTATCCCAACCTATATGAGATGGCACACTGGTTTCTGTGTGTTCCTGCTTCCTCTGTTCCTTGTGAGAGGATTTTTTCAAAAGCTGGTGATGTTGTCAGCAAAAAAAGAAGTCGAATGAAGCCTGACACCATTAAGAAAATTCTGTTTTTAAATAAAAACCATTAAACCAGCCCCTCACCAGGTGTCCCTTCACAAGCACTGTATCCCCTCACTCCTCACTCAAAAGCACACACTTACCTTCATCATAATAAACTTTATATATATATATATATATATATATATATATATATATATATATATATATATATATATATATATATATATATATATATATATATATATATTATTGTTAAACTTTATATAGATATATTGATTCTTCATCATCAATCAGTTAATCAGTTAAGACAAGACTTGATATAAGTTACAATAAATGTTTCTTTGAGAATCCATGAAAAAAAACCAAGAATCAATAAGCAAAAACTAGCAGCAAGTGAGTTGAATCATGTTGAATATTGTTAAAAGAGGCCGTTTCATTTATAGTTTGCTTCTGTCATGCGATCATTTTCCGCATGTAAGTGTTGTTTTGAGTAGGCTTACTCTACTCTCCCACATAGTATGTAGTGATCAAATGAGGAAAAGTTATTGTAGTAACTTCTAATTGCTCTGCTGAGCATTCCAGTGAGTGACGTGAGTGTTTACGGAGAAGAAGCAAGGCTCCATTTACCGCTGTATTGAATATTGGTCTGCTTATTGAGTCATGTTAGAGCACACGATAAAATTCTATAGCCTACAACAATTCATGACGCTTCTCCAATGTCAGTAAAATGTTATAAATATATCACAACAGGACCTTAAGATTTGTTATACCGTATCTTAATTACATGATACAGACAACTATAGGCTACGTCGTGATGACATGACGCAGTACAGAAGACTGGGAAATCTATATGTGTTTAAGTAATCAATGGAAAATGAATATCATCAACTTTATCACATAATTATCTATGGGACGAAATTACATTAATAAGAAGATACTTGACGCTTCAGTTTGCTAAAACACGTGACCTGTGAATGTGAGTCCTCGCTTTTGTGAAGATGACGTCATTGGTTCATTTACTGTGTTACGTGCACACGCACACTTCATAGGCTACTGCTTTTTTTATTCACTTTATTCTAACTTTCACCTGCTTTTTTATTTATAGACCATTTTGGTTTTACTACCAGAATATGGCCATGTAACCTACGTATATTCTTGTATTAGTTTTTTTTTCACTGAATATGATGTACAGTCAGTTCAACATTCTTTCAGCTCAAAAATTATATTTGTGTTAAGCAAATTGGGTCAGTCCATGTCAACTCAACAAATGCCTCCAGCAGCACCATGTTTACAAAACTCTCCTAAAATATGCATTTGGACCCTCTTGGCACTAAAATGCCATTAGTAGGTGGAAAACATCCATGTTTTCCTGACTAGAGCCCATATAAAGGGGTAGGGGCAGCTGATAAATTGAGTCACTCTGATTCTGGAGGGTAGTTTGGAGGGTTATAACTTTTGAACCAATATTCCCATAGCAATGAAACTAACAGAATGTACACAACTTTGGGTGGTGGTTATGGTGCAAGAAATACAATTTAGAAGAACAAAAATTTTTTTCCCCCAGAGACTGCTGAAAATTGGAAAAATAATGAAAAAAATTACTTTCCGCCTGGCAATAAAATGTTCATACAAACTAGAAAATGAAGTAATTACAGCCAAATATGTTACAAATGTTCTCTAAAGGACCTGCTTAGGTTAAGTGGGTGATATTATTCCAAGTTTGAAATTTTATTTTCTGGCAGTGGTGAAGTAAAAAGCCTAGAATTTTAGATTTTGTCTCATTTTTGACCCCATTTTTGACAATGTGTGTCAAAGTATATCAAGAATATAATGCAACCACTGAATAAAACTACTTTTGGTCTACAAAACCCCTAAGTATCATAATGGTGTCTTTCTCCTAACATGCAGAAACAAAATCCTTAAAACACTAAAAATTACTGTCAGCTTTCAAAACAGATCTATCTGATGGATATCAAGCATGAAATTTGAAGGTATCTGAGCATTTTTTTCACTATAAACAAGAGAGAAAGTAGGATGATTACAATAGTTATATTACTAACACATCTGAAACTTTCAAAAGGTGCCTAGCTTGTTAGTTTGGGAACAAATGCCCCTTAAGCCCCGGAGCCACGTCAAGGCCAGCTAGAGTTCCAAGGTTTTGTTTTTTTGTTTTTTTTGTGTGTGTGTGTTTTGTTTTTTTTTTCTTTGATTTTAGAAGAATACTCTTACATTCTAAATATAAAACCTTATACTAATTATCCCCATTAAATATCCTGTCTTGGTGCAATAAACCCATCCTAACATGAAACAAAATGTGAAATTTCAGGTAACAAGAAAAAAACATGTTTGAAATTTTGTTCACGTATCTTGCATGCAGCCCATTATAAAGTGAATTTATACATATTTTAATTGAAACAGCTATCATTTGTCATATAAATTTTTGTTTCTGACAGTTTAAAACTTGTACTTTGGAAAATTTGCATACTAATCATTAGAACTGGTTTAACTCTGAATGGCCAATTTGATTACTGGTACTGATTAAACTGGAGTACTACTGCTGGTTGAACTTGTCTTGGATTATATTTGTAGTGGTATTACTAATAGTATACTTTCTACCCAATGTAGTAGCCTCAGGAGGGGGAATTTTGCAAAGAATATTTTGTGAAGGTACCCAGCACAAGTCTTCCCTCCTTGGCCATGTAAACAATGTGGTAGGACCAGGATGCATGAAATTCACTTTCACATCCTCATTTTCTGGATCAATTTCAAAGTTTCTAGGGAGGAGTCACAGTCACTATCCATTTCACTTTCTGTGGATAATGAATTGGCTTGCTTCCTACAGGAAGGGCAATATTTTTGCCCTGGAGTTACTTGTTTCCCAGTTTTACCTGTAAGGAAAAAAGCCGTGGTTTTGTCAATGGTTTGGAGAGTATTCACAAAAACCCCACAGGGTTTTTGTGAATACTGAATGGGTCACAACATTTCTTTTGTAAAAATTCATATTTGTCAACAAATAAAGTTGTTGACAAATATGTTGTTGAAAGTGTATTTGATTTTTTGCCCTACACTGCTGCTCCCATCCGCTCCTCCTCATCGAGCCTTTGAACTGCTCGGTGCTGAGGACTTGCTGCTCCCATCCGCTCCGTCGAGCAGTTCGAACTGCTCGATGAGGAGGACTGGGCTCAGGTGGGCAGGTGTTATGGGGTGGGGGGTTAGTGGGGTTGTCAGGTGTTTGTAGGGCTGGGGGGTTGGTGGTCAGCGGTGGTCCTGAGGTGTTGTTCAGTGTGTGGGTTTGTCCTACACTGCTGCTTCTGTCCGCTTCTCCTCATCGAGCCTTTGAGATGCTCGCTGCTGAGAAGCTCCTCTCAGTGCATTAGGACAAGCCCATCAGGACCTTATGGCCCAACAGAGAGCTCTGTCTCTGTTGGGCTGTAGAGTGTTTTAACCTGCGATCCTTTTGACTATGGCTTTGAAAAAAGTCCTGACCCCTGTCTGAGGTGTACACATCTTTTTCTTCAGCTTCTCCAAGATGATCCGGTCCATTGCTCCGTCCTGAAGGCAGAGGATGAAGGCTTCTTTGGGGTAGTACTTCTTAATCCTCTTGACCACAGACCGAACCAACTTTTTCATATAAATCTCTTTTGGCTTGATAAAAATGGGACAATCTTGGAGCTCCTCCATTAACTGCTCAGCTATAAAGCAGGAGATGGTTGGAATATCCACCTGCTCCTCTTTACACAGTTTAGTAATCAGCCTGGTGGTCAATTTTATGAAGTCCTCTTTCTCCCATTTGTACACCTTATGTATCATGCCTGTACCTGAGACTAGACGCTCTTTAGTCACATACACGAGAATAGGTGTAAAATCACCTTCTACAAAATAAGTACACATATCTTTCTTTGAGTACTTCTTTTGCAGTTCCTTCATCACGTCATTGGCTACTTTCAGAGCGTTGTCAACAGATGGTACCACAGCAATGTGCCATCTGCTGAGGTTAGCAGCCAGGTCTGCTGCTAAGGACTTGGTCTGGGTTTTGAAGTATTTCTTATCCAGGTTGTACTTCTGATACTTCTTGTTATATCTCTCCACCGTGTCTACTATAGTGGATGCCATTACCGTGAAGAGCTCTAGGTTCCATTGGTATTCCTTTCTTTCTTCATCGTCACTCTCTTCACTCTCACCGTCACTACTGAGGGATGGCATCTTATTGATCACCACTTTGCCAAGTGGGATTGAGAAAGGGGCAGGCATCTTCTTAGAAACCAGTTCTGGTGTGGTCACCTTATTATCTGCACAATGTGGGGGGGTGGTCTTCTCCACAGAAACAGGAGGCTTATTTGAGTCAGGGGCCTGTGGACAAACCGGGGGCTTCCGACAAACCTGTACTGGTGCCGTTACTTCACAGTGTGGAGGGGTGGGCTCCTCTATAGAAAAACAAAGCCTCCTTGAGACCAGGCCTTGTGGTTTTGGATAGTCAGGGGACCTAGGACAGTCTGGGGACTCTGGAATAGGAGGCTCTTCATATATCATTTGGGATGTTTGAGTCTTGATCTCCTTTTGGGACTCAACCACAAGTTTAGTGTTGACCTGAGTCTTTCTTCTGTCTGTCAATAAATAATCTCCCTTATTAGTCGAGTGCCATCCATTGGAGTAGGAAGAGTACTTAGGTAGTATTGAGTCCCAGTCCCTGGCACTGAGTGGTTTCGTTTTCTTGGGGAGTGTGGTCTTTTGTGTTGCTAAGGAGGTGTTTGTCTCTGTCACCAGTGACGCTACAGTCAAATTACCAGATTTTTTGTACTTTTGTGCTATTTGTTGACGGCACCTAGCTAATAAGTCAGCGAGTGAATCGTCCATTTCCAAATCTTCTGAAGATCCAGTGTCCCAGAGGCTTTCAGTCTGCCTACTGTCTACTGTAGTGGATGCCATTACCGTGAAGAGCTCTAGGTTCCATTGGTATTCCTTTCTTTTTTCATCGTCATCGTCTTCACTCTCATCGTCACTACTGAGGGATGGCATCTTATTGATCACCACTTTGCCAAGTGGGTCTGCACAATCTGGGGGGGTGGTCTTCTCCACAGAAACAGGAGGCTTATTTGAGTCAGGGGCCTGTGGACAAACCGGGGGCTTCTGACAAAGAGGGATATAAACCTCCTCTGGTGTTTGTACTGCCCAACCTAGGGGGGCGGTATTCTCCATAGGAATAGGAGACTTACTTGGCACAGGGACAGGTGTCTTCATATTAGAAACTGAGGCTGGTGTGGTTGGCCTATGAACCTGTACTGGTGCCGTTACTTCACAGTGTGGAGGGGTGGGCTCCTCTATAGAAAAACAATGCCTCCTTGAGAACAGGCCTTGTGGTTTTGGATAGTCAGGGGGCCTAGGACAAACAGGGGCCTTGGTTGGCATTGAAATGTGTTCTAGGGTCTTTACTGCACTATCTGGGGGTGCGGTCTTCTCCATAGAAACAGGCATTTTCCTTGAGTCAGGAGCTTGTGGACAAACAGGGGGCTTTTGACAAAGAGGGATATAAACCTCTTGTGGTGTCTGTACTGCACTATCTGGGGGGGCGGTCTTCTCCATAGAAACAGGAGGCTTACTTGAGACAGGGGCTGGTGTCTTCGTATTAGAAACTGAGGCTGGTGAGGTCGGCCTATGAACCTGTACTGGTGTCGTTACTTCATTATCTGGGGTTGCAGTTTTGGGTGTGTTTGTGCTGGTATTGTGAACCAGCCCAGTGGTCACTTGTGTAGATCTACTTTGGTCAGGCAGATTTCTAACAGAGTGACTCTTCTGTGTGGGTTCAGTCGGCTGTGACTTCATGTCTTGATGATTTGGTTTGAAGTTTGGTGTTTCTTTACCACCAGCAACTTGGCAGGGGGCTGGTGTTTTAGGGTTTCTGACAGAAGTTGGTCCCATATAGGACAGGTCTTCCCTTATGGATTGAAGTCGTCGTCTCAACGGGAGATTTTCGATCATCATGTCAATTTTACTAACCGGAGAAACCCTGTAAGAAGGGTTTCTGACAGGACTTATTCCCATATAGGACGGGTCTTCCCTTATGGATTGAAGTCGTCTCCGGTTAGTAAACCGGACATACCCTGGGGGAAAATCGATCATCATGTCAATTTTACTAACCGGAGGCCTTCTGACAGGAGTTGGTGCCATGGTCAGTGTCAATATGTCAATGTTATTGACAGTCGGCTGTGACTTCATGTCTTGATGATTTGGTTTGAAGTTTGGTGTTTCTTTTCCACCAGCAATGTCTTCCCCGTAGTCGTCATCATCCCAAGTGGTCATAAACTTATGCAGCACCCGTTGAGCTCTTGTCATACCGTCCAGTGTCTCTGGATTAGAATTCGGAGGTCTCACCACAGCAGTTTTGGGTGTGTTTGTGCTGGTATTGTGAACCAGCCCAGTGGTCACTTGTGTAGATCTACTTTGGTCAGGCAGATTTCTAACAGAGTGACTCTTCTGTGTGGGTTCAGTCGGCTGTGACTTCATGTCTTGATGATTTGGTTTGAAGTTTGGTGTTTCTTTACCACCAGCAACTTGGCAGGGGGCTGGTGTTTTAGGGTTTCTGACAGAAGTTGGTCCCATATAGGACGGGTCTTCCCTTATGGATTGAAGTCGTCGTCTCAACGGGAGATTTTCGATCATCATGTCAATTTTACTAACCGGAGGCCTTCTGACAGGACTTGGTGCCATGGTCAGTGTCAATATGTCAATGTTATTGACAGTCGGCTGTGACTTCATGTCTTGATGATTTGGTTTGAAGTTTGGTGTTTCTTTTCCACCAGCAATGTCTTCCCCGTAGTCGTCATCATCCCAAGTGGTCATAAACTTATGCAGCACCCGATGAGCTCTTGTCATACCGTCCATTGTCGGTTCAGTCGGCTGTGACTTCATGCTTGACGGATACATGTTTGTAATCATATAATGTTGTGTGCTTGTGTCTACAAGGCGCACTTACAAATTCTGGTGCTTTGAGCCAAAGCACTTCAAAGCTTTCTTTGAACTTTGAAGTGTTCTAGTCACATGACTAGAACGTGGTCACATGACCACGTTCTAGTCACATGACTAGAACGTGGTCACATGACCGTGGTCACATGACCATGGTCACATGACCATGGATTCCATTAGAAGTTACCATGGCGACACACTGCATTCATCAGGCTTTATTGGTAGTTTTCAGATTCTAGAATGTGATGATGTAATACTCCCAGATGGAGTCAAAAATAACATAATATTAGTTTCACAATTAATAGATGAAAATGGACACCTTGTACCATAGGCTAAATTCCTTTCTACATTCTGTTACCTACCTGTCACTCCATGTGAATATTGTATAGTATATTTGATGCAATACCCACAAGTTATCCAAGTATCCTGCAGGTGACCGAAATCCAAATAACCAGCCGGTGTCCAGTTCAATCATATATTTAGATGGAATTAATATTAAGATAACAAAGATTAAAATGACAAATGTAATAACACATTTCTGAGACAAATAGTAATAAATAAAATAACTCCTCTGTGCAAATTTTATTGGGATAAAATTTTTTCAAATATTGACTGGGATAAAATTTGGGTTTATAACACAGAGGTTTATTTTAAAATTCTACATTTGATCTAAAAATTAATAATTATTGTAAATGTGACCCATGTGTATTTTGTAATACAGAAAACGAATCAATTAAACATATACATATGAATGTATATATGTTAATTTTGTCCAGGGGGAGCCAGGTAAACACAACAGGAAAGGCCTAATTCTTCACCGCTCTGTTGTTTTGGTCGGTGATGAAATGGTTCATTCCCTCAAAGTGTTTTACTCCAGATGGGGCGCAGCGGGCAGATAAAATGTATATTGTTAAAATTCTGTTTTCTGTTGTAATACAGTGAATTCTTGGGCTTAGTCACTAATAGGAATGATCAGATCCAAAATTTGTGACTTTACCTTTTGGATGTATCATGGCAAAGTACAGTGTCATCAATAGGGTTAATCTGGCTCCTGAGACTATGACATGATCACATTCTACTGAAAACTACCAATTTATACTATGCAGTGACATCACACTGTGACATCATTGCTGGAATGTTTAGAAGTTACCGTGGCGACACAATGCACACATTAGCAAACACAGGCTATAAGAGATTGAAAATAGTTAAGTATCAGGTCATGTGCTGATCAGGATCACAGTGGAAAATCATAAGTTACAGACAGTTAAGAGCAAAAATCAGAGGCACTGCATAAAAAGTCCTTTAATGTAAAAAACAGGACTAGCCTACACATTTCGGCTGCATGGGGCCTAATTCAGGGCATACAAGAATAAAAGGGTGCTTTTAAATAGACTGGCAAGCAGTCACATGGCAGAGGTCACATGATACCAATTAGACAAACAACAAAAGCTGTCTATTTACTGCACTGGATATGTGGGTGAAATGTGATTGACGTATACCAGTATGTAGACCAAATACATTTTGGACCACTATAATCCATGTTAGAATGTTGTCAGCTCATCAAAAACATGCCTCGAGTTGTGTTTTGCTTCATTCATACACTTCTGGGTAAACTTTTTATTATTAGTATGTCTGCATTGCCAAAGCTCAGAATGCTCTGTTCCATTCGTGATGTCGTGAAGCGGTAGTTGTCAAGTTAACAGATAGCTTTTACCCTTTGTTTACTAGAGACTGGAACTTCCAGGGCTGAAATCATTCAAATGATTCTCGTGAAGGTGTGGGGTTTAAAAACACAGTGGAGCACTTTCTGTACTACCACATGACATCACAAGGAGAAACAGAGTGTTTTCTGTTTGAGAGAAGAAATAAATATGCATGGTTTGTGTGTTAAACATGTGTGAATGAAACAAACATTATAACATAGATTAGACAAAAGCGTAATATGGGCCCTTTAATTAATTCATGTGTTTCAGAATGATGATAAATTTGGACCGTTCCCATAGCTATTAGCAAATTTAAACAAAATATATTATCTTTACAATGGCAAAAAGTCCTCAAAATGTTTCATAACAAAGCTGAAACCCATTCATAGCATTCACTGAAATAAGATATAATTTCATTTTTACCTTGTTGAAGAATGTGATGATTTGTACGACAGCTCTATGTGGGACATGTGCCACCTGCGTGTTTCCATGGAGATGTCCCACATTATGGGATTAAACTCTGTCTACTAGAAGATAAGGAGGTTTCGTGACTGGGCTCTTACCCCTAATCATGACCACTTCCTAATCTAAATTACAACCCTGTTCCTAAACTTCATTGCTTTGAATGACCAATCATAGCAGACCGTCCCTCTGGACCATACTATCCAGCGTTAACCTTAGTCCACAGTTTGTTAAAGGTCAACTGTGTAACTTTTCCAGTGGAGAGTCCGTATGTATGGATTGTACCATAGTATGGCATTTAAGTCTACAGAGACGCCACAGGGCCATGTTACATGTCAGTCTGTGAAGAGACGAGCCCACTCACAGTCAGAAAGTTTTTTAGGTTAATAACCGTTTTTTACCACCGTGCCGGGCGGCACGGCTGAGTGGCAACACTCATGCCTCACAGCAAGAAGGTTACGGGTTCGATCCCCGGGTCGCCCAGGCCTTTCTGTGTGGAGTTTGCATGTTTCCTCCCCGTGTCTGGATGGGTTTCCTCCGGGTACTCCGGTTTCCCCCCATCAACCAAAAACATGCAACACCCCATGAACAGTTTACAATCAAGGACCGTCAAGGAATTCCTCCCTCCTGTGGGCTCACCACCTGCAGAGGGGTTCATAGGGGTCTGGGTCTGGTGCCCAGAGTAATGGGCAGCATGCTGCCCCCGCGACCCAGCCGGATTAAGCGGGAGAAAATGGATGGATGGATGGACCGTTTTTTAGGTTAATTTACCTTTGTTGGAATAAATAAATAATATGCTTGTGTGAACTTATTAATCAATGTTTTATGATTGCAGAAATATTGGGGGGGTTGAAGACTCCACACGCACATGCTATCACACCTCATCCTTGCTCTATTGCAAATCTTTTGTTTCATTATGATCCATTGTAGCGAGGTCTGTCCGGAACATGTGAGATAACGGGAGCGCCTGTGCATGTGACGCGCAGAGCCTGCGAAGAAGACTAGTGGGAAAGTACTAAGGAGGAAGAGACTGATCTACGCCCTCTATTTGCATATTCATGAAGTGTTGTATCTTGTGTGAAGCGCAAGGGGATAGACCCCAGACCTACACAGAGCACCTGTGGGGTCTCCGTGCACGTGTCAGGGATAGATCTGCACAACTACATTAGAATTGTAATCTCCAGGGAATAAACTTTTGTTGATTTAGACCAGGCATGTCCAAACTATGGCCCGTGGGCCAAATGCGGCCCTCAGACAAATTTTTTTTGGCCCTCAGGCTTCCAGGTGAATTGGCCCAAATTACCTTGAGCAGTAGTTTTGACTGCAAGTTTTTTGAAAATCTAAATTGATAAGACAATATTTAATATTTATTGTGTGGTTTTGTGGATCTTAGCATGAATAAGGGACTGATCGCTCATTCTAATGTGTTAAACCTGAATATTTAAATTATTCACTGTACTGAGCACCAGTCTATGGCCCTCGATCGGCCCTCTGCATCGTCTGTGTTTATGTAGCAGGTTGAAAAACACGATATTTAAAGTTTTGTGGAGAAACAGACACCCCCTCTATTTTTTGGTATTATTTCTAACGTGTCTTTTATTTTGGGTGTAATACACATTCCGACCAATAGATGGTGCTGTTAGCGCTACTGTGGGGACTAGAGGGACACAGCGCAGGCGCAGCTCCAGAATTAAACAAGCTGTGGCCAGACTAACATGTCTCCTCTTCGTCTATCCACAGGTATGATTAAAAAGTTCGTATACTAACTCAGACTTGGTCCGAACACATTTTAGTTAATTGTGTAAAGGTTTTAAACCAGCTGTGAAAGTTTCAAAGAGTTTAGTGAACGTTAGCAATGTATTTTTGTACTACTTCATGCAGTTCCATTTCTAACGTCCGCCATGTTCAGTATTAAGTAGTAGCAATATATTTCAAGCTATAGTTAAGCAACGTCATTGGCTGAAGTGCTTTGTAATATGCTAAAGGAAGTTTATACCATTTTGGAGAATACATTCTGCTCAAATCCAAGTGTAAGGCAACCGCCATTTGTATTTCTCGTGTAGTTTAAGCCGAGTTAGTTTTGCCGCCATGCGCAGGCGCTTTTCCTTTTATGTGGCCGACCCGCTTGAGTGTGTATGTGACCGAGAGAGACGCAGGAGAGACGCAGACAGAGTTGAGTAAGAGTGTAGTTGATGCACTGCAGTAATGCAATAATAACAGCTATGGTAAAGAGAGTGATGTATAAATGTATGTTTATTGTTTTATGTATAACTATATGTATGTATTTGCATTTTATGGTTTATTTTTGTAAATTTATGTTTGAGTGAATTTATGTATTATTTTATTGTCCATTACTAAGTATTTATTTATTGTCAATTATTATTTTATTAATTATGATTTTTGAGAGAATGAGTCAATTGAATTGAATTTAATAAGAAGTAAATAACTGAATGACTTCCAGAATTAAACAAGCTGTGGCCAGACTAACATGTCTCCTCTTCTTCTATCCACAGCAACACCACACCTTTAGGCTACACAGTCTAACCTTAGCTGTGTGCCACTTGCTACCGCACAGCTTTCCCCTAGGGCTGGCGCCGGTAACAATTGGGGGCTCGTCCGGGATGCAGAGAGAGCAACCGCCTGGTGAAGAGTGCAGCTGTACCATTTGATGTGTCTGGGGACTTCAGGGAGGGCTCATACTACGTGTGTCATCCAGAGAGTGTCCACCACTATCAAGACGTCATGGCAACCAAAGCACCACGGCGGGCGCTAGTAGTCCAGATCCAGAGACGACTTTCCAGTCTAAACACAAGCCAGCTACAAGCCATCGGCAGCTCCATCGATGACGGCAGTAGCACAGCCAACATTGAAGGGTTAGGTGACACTGACTTGTACGAACTCATCACTGACCACCTGAGGGGTGACAAGCTCAAGTCACTAGAGGATGAAGGCAACTGCTCCTCATAGATGACTGTCCTTGGAGATGCGTTATTTGTAACGTCCCGAACGAGAACTGATTGGAGTTAAAACTACACGGGAAAAGTCTCCGATTAAAAGACATATGAGGTAAATTTCCTGATATAACAAAAAATTGCCTGCTATAACAAAAAAGCTTTTTCGTGTATATCGTTAACTATTCGTATCTACGGCGCAAAGACAATCAGTGATGGAGCTAATCTGATATTTGAGTTAACTGAGGAGCTCAAAAGTCTCGCACTAGAGCACAGTCACACTCGCTGTGGGACTAATAATGTAACTTAATCCTATTAGGTACACCAGTTTGTAAATGAAGTCGTGGATTTGATTGTTAGGGTTTACTATTACTGTAATTTTATTTTACACAGTCAGCTTGATCACAAATCTTATAGTTATAGTTTCAAAATATATCAATGCTAGTCATGTGTCATCCCCATAGCAACCATGTGTCATCTCCATAGTAATAATAACAATGTGCAATATTATTTAAAGTCACTACCTGCTACTTATTTATTTACCCACCACTGTCCATCACTGCACTGTACACAATCATCTCAGAATCAAAAACACTTATTGTGCAATGTTCCTGTGCCTTTTTAGCTTAGCTTACAGTGTTGTGTTTTTTAGTTGATTGTAAATACTTATTATTATTTATCTTGATTTTGATGCTCTTATTTTCCTACTGTTTCTGTAACTTGCGTTGTGACACTGCAATTTCCCCATTGTGGGACAAATAAAGGATTATCTTATCTTATCTTATATCCACAAATGTTGATTCTGATCTGCAAAAAAGGATGTGCTTACTATCTGAATTATCCATTTATATTAGTGGCAGTGAGAGTCCATTACCCTGCTGCATTCATCCAACAAATCACTAATCATTATTTTAATAAATCACCATACAAATAAAACACCAGAAATATATAATGTATAGGATGTTGTATATTTTTTTTTCATTGACATTGTTTTTTTCAGTGAACATGTCTGGAGCTGTTCTTGTAGGAGATCAGCTCATTCTTCGATATGACGATGACTATATTCCCTCTGAACAAGGTATGCATCACAGACTATTCAACTAGCCTGTGATAATAGTTACATTAATAAAAGTTTTAAAGTTAGTTTTCTTTCTCATAAACGTTTTTTACCGCAGAGGTTCGAGATTATGCTAAAGAGATTGGCATTGACCCAGACACTGAGCCAGAGCTTATGTGGTTGGCCCGCGAAGGAGTTATCGCCCCTCTGCCCAGCGGCTGGAAACCATGGTGAGAAATAAAAACTAATCCGTGTCTGTTTGTTTTATCCTAGTCACTTAACACTTAACATGTGGTTTTGACATATGACACTTGAGGGGGGTTTCCTCGACAACAGCCCCAGGAATATGTCAGCTGCAGTGAAGTTAAAGCTGTGTTGACAAAGCAGTTTCTTATTATACAAACATAAAGTTGAGATTATCATGCAATTAGAGATTTTATTCATTCCTTACAGCTGTGGATAGAGTAATTGGCACAATAGATTTTTGTATCATGCTATATTACTTGGGTTGTGTGAAGGTGATGCCTATTTATTGATCAAGCCCAGTTTTTCTGTTAATCCACGATATTATTTTAAATGCTCATTTATATACACAAATTAATAATTTTGCTAATAGCAAAATACCTGTAGTGACTTGAAAATGTATTCAGGGTGTGATATATATATCCACATCAACATCTGTTTGCATATTTCTACAGCCAAAATGTAACTGGGGACATTTACTATTTCAACTTCTCCACGGGACAGTCGTCATGGGAACATCCAGGTGACGAAAACTACCGCAATCTAGTGATCCAGGAACGAGAGAGGTGTAAACAGGCAGCGAGTTCAGGAGGAGCCAAAAAGGACAAAAAGAAAAAGAAAGAGAAAGTGAAGGAGAAGAAAGAGAAGAAGAAGAAGGAGGATTCTTTGGGCTCTGCTTTGAGACCCCTCACGTCTCCACTCGGGAGGCTGCCTCCTCTCCGGGGTCTAGATGCTCCGGGACTCGGACCGTTGGGGTCTGTCCCGCCTCTGAGACGGCCTCTGGGGAGTGCAGGGGGGCTAGAGCCACTCAAGACTTCCCTCGGGGTAATGTTTGCAACACGGCCTGCTTTTCTACATTTGCAAAACATTACATACATTGTTGTAATAAATCATTTTGTCTTGTTATTCACCAGACATCTGTATAAAAATATTTTTTTCTAATACACCTACAGTATTTCAAAGCAGTGACAATTTATTTTCCTTATTTTATCAGAAAGAAGTTGCGAGGAGTAATAGTAGGAGTATATAAGAGTAGTAAGAGTAATTAAATGTCTGCTGTTTCCAGGATCCCCGAAGCAGTGGTGTGTCCAGTGTTTTGGGCATGAGACATGAAGAAAGAGTGGCTTTAAATTCACCTGGTTTGGATGATGAAGAGGACGATGATGAAAATAAGGTACTTTGACATTTGCCTTTAACAAGATTCTGTTTAAAATGTGTATTACATTTGACCAACCTGAACATTTTACAACAGAGTCGAAATGATTCAGACCATCCACTGAAAAATCTCCTTTGGAATATAAATGATCTTGGAAGCGGCCTACAGTATGAGGTACTAATTATTTTTTATGATTTTTAAAATGTTTTTCATGAATGATCTAAACATATTTTTATGTTTTAAGGACAGCGAAGGCAGTGCAGAAGCTCCAGAGCCAGATTTACAAAATCTTGCTCTTTCAAGAGACCTTAGCCCAGAGCCACCTTCACATCAAGTAAGACGCATTGACGACCAATGTTGATGAATGTCAAGCCTCAGTTGCAAATTCAGAGCAAGGAAAGATTGCTCTGAATTTGTGATTTTATATGTGCCTATAGAGCAATTTGACATAAATGAAACATTCTTTTATTACTAGAGTAGTACAATCTTAATTTTAATTGGCAATATATGTGTTGTCTTTTGTCTGTTAATTCTCTGGTTCCTGTCACTCCCGTCTCACCTCTGACCTTTCACCTTTGACCTCTCACCTGTAGCTGCTGTGCTGTTGGGACTTGTCCTATGGCCATGGCTGCCACTGTGCCCTCCTCTTTGTCCTGCTCTCTGCCTACTGTCACTGCTATTGTTTTGGCAAATGACTTCTTATGAGTCCTTAATGGCTCAAAAAATCTTTGAATGTTTTACTCAAGCACTCAAGCAAGCAAACTCTAAAGACTGCTTGTGCAGAACAGATTTTAATATGTGTGTGGCTAGTACGGGGTGGCACTCCTTAAATGTTCTGCATTTCATGCAGAGACGGAGCTTAGAAATCTATTTTAGGGGGGTGAGAGGGAGAGGGGAAAAAAATCAGATTGTCTATAGGAGAGAGAAAACTAAAGTGCAACTTTAGTTCTGGGAATAAAAACAGTGTTTCTATTATTATATTATATATGTATATTATCATTGGCCTGCATCATTATAAGAGCTCTTATATATCCTTGGCTTTCAGAGTGACGTTATAGTTTAATTGGTAAAAAGTAACCTTCTAAACCAAATCAAACTCCAGACCAATCAGAGCAAGATATTGAAGAGGAGATAGACAATATAGACGAAGAGGATATTAGTGAGGAGCAAAATGGCGGCATTGTCAAAATAGATAAACAGCTAGAAAATGAAGTTAAAGGTGCAGAGCAGGTTGAGTGTGCAGGGACTAAAGACGACAACATGGATAAAAAGATGATTGAAAAGGATCATTTACCTAGTGATGAAGATGACAGTACTAATATCAACAAAGAAAAAGATATTCAGGAAGTTGAGGTTGTTGAAATTATGGATCAGAAACACACAACAGGTGAAAATCTTAGTGAAAAAGATAATAATGTAACAAGTGATGGACAAGACAATAACCACAATGCAGCTACTGATTTAGAAGAAGATAAAAGTGTAGGAATTGAGGAACAGAAAAATGACATTGATCGTTATGATTTGGACAGTGATTGGGAAGACAGTATTAAAAGCAACGAAGCTGTGAGGAATTCAATCGATGAACAAGATGGATTTGAGGACACTGATGAGGTTTTTGAAAGTTTCAAAAGTGAAAATGAGGAAGAGAATGGCATAGACAAGACGGACAATAAGCAAGATATTCTTGATTTTGAGTCAGGAGCTGTTAAAGTGGAGCAAGAAGTTGATAAATCAGGGGAGGAGAGCTTAAGCATCGAAGAAGAAGTTGCAATTGAAAATAAAACAGGACAACAAATTGAGGAGGAAGTTATTGAAGATACGCACAAAGTTGAAGCAGAGAGAAGCCAGAAAACCACAGACGAAAAGCAGGATTCAGTGGAGGTTGGAGTGAAGAAAGTGCCCAGTGCTGCAGAGGTAGTGTTTGCTGTGAGCTAGTTCATATCATTGTGTGTCACGCCTCCATTAGACCCTCTAGGCATCCATCTTCTCTGCCTCAGGGGCTACAAGATTCAAACTATTTAAGATGAACAATATTAGTATAATTTTCTTAATTTTGTAGGGATGGTCTGATATGGATTTATATGGATTTTTTTGAGCGGATATCTGATATTTGTCTTGCGGGTTTGGCTGATACAGATATTAGATATTAAAATCCATAGTAAGACCCACACTTGTATGTAAAGTTGTAGGACTGATTACAAATTAACTTTTGTACATTTGCATTTACACATTTACATTTGTTGTATGGTTTTGTGAACATACATTTTTTAGCCCAATTGCTCTTCCATTTCCAGTATTACTCAAGTCTGCTCAAAAAGACAAATCTGATACAAACTGGACAAACTGGGAATGACAAGTGGGCGCACACAGACTGGGGCAGAAAATATTTATGCCAAATATCAGTTAAATTTTAATCTTTTTCTTTTTTTTTTTAATCTCTTTACAATATTAGGATTCTTCTTGTGGTTAACTTTATTTACAAAATGCCCTTTAGGAGTGGACTTTTGCATTTTAAGTCTTGGAACAAATAATACCTGTGGGTCATTCCGTGTGGTTTCACCAGATGGTGGTTGCAACACAATTTTCAAATTAGTCTTAAATTTGTATGTCACTAGATAGTCACAAAAGTACTTTGTATGCAAAATTATAGGCCTGTAGCTCAAATAGTTACTGAGTTGTGGGGGTCTGAAATTTTCAGAATTTGGGCTATAAATAGCCAAGAAAAGCCTCGCCATGGTTTTTGGCATCTTTAAGGGGCCAATTCTCAGCCTTTAGACATACCAGAGAGCTGTAAGTTGGTATACAAGTCCTCTGTATGTAGCTAGTGCTCCACAAACATCCCCAGATGTTTCCCTACACTCTGCAGGCCATGGGGGCTTGCTAAAAATGCCAAAAATTAAGAAAAACCTACTCGCGAGTGGGGTTTGGGGCCTTAAAAGTACTAGAAATACTGCACAGAAGTGTTCTGACATCCCTGGGTTCCATTCTACACAAACTTGTGTGATAACTTAGCAATCTGGGGCTTTCTAGGTGCGTCAGTTTGGAAAATATGAGCTCCCAAAGTTGGACGAGATTTTTAATTGGCTGTTTTTGGTGGCAAAAATCTCCATGTGGGACAGGTGCCAGAGACCCCAACTTTTTCTCAAAGACAGTTCCATCTGTCTTCTATCACTGTACAAAAAAACAGCAGGGTTATATTTGTAGTTACTGAGATATTCTCACTCAAAATGGCATAGGTGGTGCCAAAATCGTTTTTTGCTTTTCAGTGTTATAAGTTGAGACACATGTATTAATGACCATTCCAGTGATAGTTTCAAGCACTTGTTTTACTAAATTTATTATTCTCTTTTCAGCAATTGATTGGTGGAGGTGACTACATGTACTTTCAAAATATTCCAATTTTGTAATAATTGTATCTATTAAATTAGTTGTATATAGCCTGTGCTTTTCTCTTTTCAGAGTTCAGTTCCATGCAGACGGGTGTTGCCCAAGAGTTCTGTTTCTGCCTTAATTAACAAACATTGTGGTGTTGGTGTGAAGTAGTCTGTAGTTTTAACAACTAGATAACCAGTTATTCCTTAGTAGCATTTACATTAGATACTCTGCAATGGCCAGCCTACCCTCATGTTCACTTGGAATTAGACTAGGCATAGACAGTGACTGTCATAAAACTCTGTACTGCCGTAACACAGGAATTACTCCTGAGTAATTCCTGTGTTACGGCAGTACGATTTTGGCACCACCTATGCCATTTTGAGTGAGAATATCTCAGTAACTACAAATATAACCCTGCTGCTTTTTTGTACAGTGATAGAAGACAGATGGAACTGTCTTTTAGAAAAAGTTGGGGTCTCTGGCACCTGTCCCACATGGAGATTTTTGCCACCAAAAACAGCCAATTAAAAATCTCGTCCAACTTTGGGAGCTCATATTTTCCAAACTGACGCACCTAGAAAGCCCCAGATTGCTAAGTTATCACACAAGTTTGTGTAGAATGGAACCCAGGGATGTCAGAACACTTCTGTGCAGTATTTCTAGTACTTTTAAGGCCCCAAACCCCACTCGCTAGTAGGTTTTTCTTAATTTTTGGCATTTTTAGCAAGCCCCCATGACCTGCAGGATGTAGGGAAACATCAGGGGATGTTTGTGGAGCACTAGCTACATGCAGAGGACTTGTATACCAACTTACAGCTCTCTGGTATGTCTAGAGGCTGAGAATTGACCCCTTAAAGATGCCAAAAACACTGGCGAGGCTTTTCTTGGCTATTTATAGCCCAAATTCTGAAAATTTCAGACCCCCACAACTCAGTAACTATTTGAGCTACAGGTCTACAATTTTGCATAGAAAGTACTTTTGTTACTATCTAGTGGCATGGAAATTTGAGACTAATTTGAAAATGGTGCAGCAACACTCCCAAGGAATATCTGGTCATTTCACTTGGAATGACCCATATATATATATATATATATATATATATATATATATATATATATATATATATATATATATATATATATATATATATATACAATGTGTTCCTCACCTTCCACGGTGGTTGGTCTCCCTCACCCTCATCCAGCTCGGGCCCTCTACCAGAGTCCTGGGAGCTTGAGAGTTCTGCGCAGTATCTTTGCTGTTCCTAGTACTGCGCTTTTCTGGACTGAGATGTCTGATGTTTTTCCGGGTATCTGCTTTAGCCACTCCTCCAGTTTGGGGGTTACAACCCCAAGTGCTCCGATTACCACGGGCACCACCCCTTCACCTTCCAGGCCTTCTCCAGCTCTTCCTTGAGCCCCTGGTATTTCTCTAGTTTCTCGTGTTCCTTTTTTCTGATATTACCATCACTTGGTATTGCAATGTCCACCACCACGGCTTTATTCTGTTGCTTATCCACCACCACTATGACTGGTTGGTTTGCCATCACCATTCTGTCAGTCTGTATCTGGAAGTCCCACAGGATCTTGGCTCGCTCATTCTTCGGGGGTGTTTCCCATCTTGACCTTGGGGTCTCCAGCCCGTACTCTGCACAGATGTTTCTGTACAGAAACATCTGTACTCTGCACAGATGTTTCTGTACACTATGCCCGCCACTTGGTTGTGTCGCTCCATGTATGCTTTCCCTGCCAGCATCTTACACCCTGCAGTTATGTGCTGGACTGTCTTAGGAGCCTCTTTGCACAACCTACACCTTGGGTCTTGTCTGGTGTGGTAGATCTGGGCCTCTATTGCTCGGGTGTACTCAGGTTATTGCTCAGGTTTCTACTGCTCCTGTGCAGCCAGGATGAGGGCCTCTGTGCTGTCCTTCAGACCAGCCCTCTCCAGCCATTGGTAGGATTTCTTGATATCAGCCACTTCAGTTATGTTTGGGTACAAGCCCCTACATGGGTACGCCCCATGTAGGGGCTTATCCTGCCATGATGGTCCCTCCAGCACCTCTTCCTCTGAGCTCTACTGTCTGAGGCATTCCCTGAGCACATCATCTGTTGGGGCCTTGTCCTTTATGTACCTCGTCAATCTCTAGTTGTGATAGCAGTTGCCGTTTGTGGATGTTGGAACACTGAGCTACTAGTTGTTTGGTCGCATAATCAAATTACCTATACATTACAAACGCATATGTTATTGGGCTTTGGTACAGATAATTGTTCACAAAATATGCCGGTGATAAAATAGAAGATTGTCAGCATCCTTAGTTTTTATTTCGTCGCGATAGTTTAGACCAGGGGTAGGCAACCCGTGGCTCCAGAGCCGCATGTGGCTCTTTCATTGTTCTGTCGAGGCTTCCTGTGACTTTGGAAAATAATAATGAGTATTTAATTACATTGTATTTTTATTTTAGTTTGTTCGTTTTTAAATGTAAATCTAAAATTGTAGATAATGGTAATCTTGTAACATTTAAATAAAACGTTTTTAATATTTTTGTCACTCAAAACATGCGTCAAAGCCGCCGATGTGCGCCACCCGCACACACTGGCAGCCCGGACTTACCGGCACCTACATCGGCAGTATGATTTTCGGCCCAATGATGATAAATCCAAGAAAAGAAAAGTTTCTGAAGAAAACAGAACGCTTAATGCTACGTGGGCAGATTCATTTGCTTTCACGACTGATGAGACTGGAACACGCGGTACACGCGACAGTGAATAATTTAAGTTTGGATTTTTATTTCCAAATAATGTGTTTAATGCAGCTTTGCGCACATTTGTTTACATTTTACAGAAGCGAAACTTAAAACCACATGGCTAATTTGCATAAACTATAAGTGCTGAAAAAACAGCTCACTCCTGCTGATGCGGTCAGCTTCTGTCGGACTAAAGGGCAGGACTCAGTGGAATATGCGTGTTCTTTCTGTGACTGAGGGATGTTCTGCCTATGGTGAGTCTGTTCTGTGCTTCTATCGCATTGGAGATGGTTCATGTTAAACTTTTCAGAGATTATACGTGTGCAGGTCGTACGTGTGCAGCGCAGTTCTTTATTTCACTCATGCACTTTATTTATGTTGCTACTGTTGTGATGAAAAGACTGAAAGGTGTAAATAATTCTCTTAAGACTCGCGCTTATGAGCTGTAGTGGAGGATGGTGCTTGTTGTAGTCCGTTTTCTGGGAGTTGTAGTTTTGCCTGTAGTTCCCCTGGTTAGCACTGGTTTAGATGTCAAAAGGGTTTTGTGGCTCTGGGTGTTTTCTTTTCTGTGGGAGACGCTCCAAATGGCTCTTTGAGTATTTAAGGTTGCCGACCCCTGGTTTAGACCATCACGAATACATTCATCTTTAAATTTTACACGACTCAGTATATAAAGCCTAATTGGATGCACGCATTGACACGTTCACGTAAACATGTGCGGCATTGATGTTATTATCAATATCAAATGTGTTACTCAAAACGGGCAGAAAGGCCTGTTTACTTTTTTGTAATTTCCATAAATGTTTTGACAAAAGCGCAAACCGAAGCTGTATCTTTGAGCTGAGCCACATGACTGGAGCAAAGAGAGAAAAAAAGTGAGCTGCACCGGAGAGACGCGTACACGCCCACGCCGTCTCCTAAACTCCACCACCGCTTTGGTTCTGGGGGATTATTCAGCAGTCTCCAAATGGATATGTCGTCACCGTTTCGAATTGTCAAAGTTGTTTCTGCTTATATTTGACATGTTTCTTAGGTCTTCCCTGAGACCAACGCGACATAAGCGAAGCCGCGCAAAGGCTGAACAGAGGCGGGGCCTTGCGCCCTGTGTAGATAAGCAGTGATCTTATGTTAAACAATATGTGAATGACAGAGCAATTATTTTTTCATGTTACATTTGGTCATTTATTTACTGCCGAAAACTACTATGGTTTGAAAAGAGACTAAAAACAGTGATAGTATTGGACGCATGCAAAAGGAGATGCTAGCTAACACGTTTTCAGACAAGCTTAAAACATTTCTGTCTTACAAAAACAACCCAAATACAGCTGATATCTTGTACAAAAGCTTTGATTAAATAACATATCCTTAAAAATACAGTCTACTTATCAATATTTTGATAGATTAATTACGATTTTGTAACTACAATCACATGTGCAAAGATTGTGCGTCGTGTGCGTCAACTTTTTGAATGAAACCAACATAACACTTTTAATTAGCAACACAATACTATTAATTACATATATAAAAGTGTTACATTACTTTAGAACTTTACTCTATTACTTAAATACAATTAAACATACTTAATTAAAGTTGAAAAAGAATATTTTTTAAATAAATCCAAAACAAGTATGTGATGTAGTTTGAAAAACCTCAGTGTTTCATTTCTTAGAGTGTATATATTTATTTTTTTTACAAATTTAGCACTTTGAAAAACATAAGACATAAATCCTATTAGTTTTGAACTAGGCTTGCCTCTAGTGACCTTTATAGCTGATAACTGCCTGAATTTAATGTTCTTTCAGTCTTGACACATGTAACGCCAATGTCAATAATGCATGTCTGTTTTGGTTTGATGTCTGATTGTAACAACATGTGATGATTGAACATGTTTGTTTCCAGCTGAGGAAGACTTATGGGAATGTCTACAGCCTGTACATGGGGCCCAGAGCTGCTGTGGTGGTGAGTGGGACCAAGGCTCTGAAGGAGGCTCTGGTTAACAAGGCTGTGGACTTTGCTGGACGACCTTAGGGCATGTTCATGAGTGCTATTTTTGAAAGCACTCATGAACATGAACATGATACAAAAAAAGGTATGTATCCAATCCAAAGGTATGTATGGATGTATGTATGTGTGAGGTTTTTTTTATTTGTTAGAAACTTACTTGAACTTCAAATAACACACACGGAACAAAGAATACCATCCTTTCTCTCCCACTTCAGAGCAGAGCAGAGCCGAATCAATTCCGAGCACAGCACTGCCTGGATGTGCACTCACTGCGCGCGTGATGGGGCGTTCGCGGGAACTCTGTGAAAGTCAGTGTCGGGTGCATAGGCTTTCGGACATGGGCACCCCCAACTGTCCGCGTCAGTTGAAAGTCTATGTGGAGATGTCCTTATCCGAATCTTCAAGAGGTGGTAGCAGGATGAGTCAGGCGACTGGACGAAGGTAGGTGCGGTTCTTCACTTGAACGCTGGCTGTGCGGATCTGTGCATTCATCGGCTCCTGGATGTGTTTGGGTGATCCGTCCCACAGACCATGAAGCTCGAGGAAGCTGAGGATCCACGATCAAGACGACTTGACCGACTGATAGTGCTTTGCTGGCCTTCCTCCACTTGCTGCGCTCTTGCAGCCCTGGCAGGTAATGTCGGATGAAAGACGACCAGAAGCAATCAGCGATGGTTTGGCTGTGCCTCCAGAGCCTTCTTCCTAATTCACCAGGTTTATAAACTGCCTGAGACAGCGATGAGTCGTGGCGGGCCATGAAGAGGAGGTTAGGCGTGACTGGGGCTGGGTCTGAGGCGTCTGACGACAGGTAGCCTAGGAGCTTAGCATTTAAAATGCCCTCCACTTTCACAAGTGTAGTCATGAGCACCAGTTCAGGAACAGATTGGTCTTTGAGAACAATTCTGAGTGCGGTCTTAATAGACTTTACTTCCCTTTCCCATGTGCCACCTAAGTGTGGCGCACTTGGAGGGTTGAACTTGAAGGAGAGCTGTTGTTCTGCAAGTTGTTCTCTCAGTAGAGGTGCCATCGAAGTGACTGATTCACGCAACTCATGCTCTCCGCCGACAAAGTTGGTCTCATTGTCCATGAGGAGTTCAAAGGGTTTGCCGCATCGTGAGATAAATCTTCTCAATGACATTAAAAATGCATCCGTGTTGAGACTCTCCAGCAGGTCCAGGTGCACCAAACTAGTTGACATGCATTTGTAAACGATTCCCCATCGTTTCTTGGTGTGATGGCCAATCTTCACCTGGAAAGGTCCGAAACAATCGACTCCAGTGGAATAAAAAGGAGGCTTATGGAGTCGGAGTCGAGCAGGGGGGTAGTCAGCCATCTTGGGTAAATCAGGTTTGGCTCTCAACCATTGGCAATTGAGGCACGAATGCTGGTGCTTATGTATGGCTTCTCTGCTGCATAAAACCCAGAATTGGCGGCGGAGTTCAGTGAGGACCCGTTCTGGACCAGGGTGTAGCAGTGTCTCATCGGTGTCCTTGATGATGAGCTTCGTGACCAGGTGTCTTGGGTCCAGGATAACTGGGTGGATTGTACCCAGATCAAGACCTTCCGCATGTTTCAACCTTCCACCAACTCTGAGAAGTCCAGTGGCTTCTTCATATTCAGGTGAAAGAGAGACAAGTTGACTATCAGATGGAAGAGGACAACCGGCTTTGAGGGCTCTTATCTCCTCGGGAAAAGAGTCATCTTGAGCTCTTTGCAACACAATCTTTTCTGGAAGTCAGCGGCTGAGCAGGTGGATGGAATGCTACCATTGGCCGCCCCGTGAAGAGAGCTAGCAGTGTCCTGAAGAAGCTGGCAGAAGCTGTACACAGAATGGAACAGTGCTTGCATGTAACACTAAGAATGAGCAATGGTCAGCATACACAACTACAGTGCATGGTAGTCATGGGTATCTTTTTTTTTTTTTTTTTTTTTTAAAGATGTGGGAACCTTTGTAAAATGTCCATTCCATATCATTTCATCGAAAAGGGAAGGTACAATTTTATCATTAGAAGGTAGGTTTATTCTGTGTCCGGACAACATCTTATAGTGGTGGAGAGTGTGAGAGACATAATTAATTAATTTACAATGATTAATTAATTTACAGTTATACATGATTTTTGTGAATTAATTTAAACATTATTGTTTTGAGGTTGCCTTGCCTCAAGTGGAGGAGTTCAAGTATGTCGAGGTCTTGTTCACGAGTGAGGGGAAGATGGAGCGTGAGATTGACAGGCGGATCGGTGCAGCGTCGGCAGTGATGTGGTCGCTGTACCAGACAGTTGTGGTGAAGAGGGAGCTGAGCTGAAAGGCAAAGCTCCCGATTTACCGGTCAATCTACGTTCCGTTCCTACCCTCACCTATAATCATTAGCTTTGGGTAATGACCGAAAGGACGAGATCGCGGATACAAGCGGCCGAAATGAGTTTCCTTCACAGAGTGGCTGGGCACTCCCTTAAAGATAGGGTGAGGAGCTCAGTCACACGAGAGGAGCTCGGAGTAGAGCTGCTGCTCCTCCACATCGAGAGGCGCCAGCTGAGGTGGCTCGGGCATCTGTTCCGGATGCCTCCTGGACGCCTCCCTTGGGAGGTGTTCCAGGCATATCCTACTGGGAGGTGGCCCCGGGGAAGACCCAAGACATGATGGAGGGACTATGTCTCTCGGCTGGCCTGGGAACGCCTTGGGGTCCCCCCGGAGGAGTTGGAGGAAGTGTCCGGGGTGAATGAAGTCTGGGAGTCCCTGCTTAAACTGTTGATCCAGCCCCGGATAAGCAGAAGAAAATGGATGGATGGATGGTTTGAGATTCACTGACACCCCCACCCCCCCCCCCCATTGTTTTTATGATGTCATTTTCAATTTAATTTCTGAACATCGTTATTTTACAAGGTGCATTTGAATGCCCCGTATTTTGGTTAGTCCATGTGCCTTGAACTAGAGGGGTAGTGCTTTACCGCAGCAAGGCACAGGATGAGAGCAGGGGAGCCGTTGTAAGCCGGTTTTAACTTTTTGTGGCTTCATAATAAACATCCCTTGTGGAAAAATAACCTAAATCGTTTTTTGTGCCTAAAGCTCTGTAACCCATTCCATGGTTGCCAATGGTTCCATATATATAAATAACAACATTCAGATTATCCGTCATTTTGCTCTTGTTCTCCGAGAGAGCCATTTGTCTTGATCTCCACAAGCTAAACTAACCGGCTAATATCAGTGAAGCCAGCGCCTCCTCAGGACTAAACAGCTTTGTTTTTGTTCCCACAGCACTTGAATTTCATCAGCCTTCAAGTTCAGCAGTTGCATGGTACACGATTCTTGTCTTTTTAAAAAGCTTTTATTGTTATTAGTATACAGAACAACCTTAGCTTTAAAGTTACTACTATGTAATATTTATATCTTCTACTTGGTGTCAGTAACATTAACAGTTACATGCTGCCATTCCGACATACTGCCACTCTGACATTGACGGCATTTCCATTTTTTATCAAACATCCTTGCACTCTAACTTTTTTTTTTTCCTTGGTCGGAGTGGCAGCACTTTAGCTTTTTTTTCAACATTCCATCATTCCGACACACATGGTAATTATTAAAAATATGCGGGCCTTCTAGAATGAGCTATATGTATGAGTATGAAACCTTTCAGAAATAGTCATGTGATAGGAAAGAAATCCATGCATATTTGGGAAATCCATGCATATTTGGCTGTAGTTGAGCATAATATAAATATTTGTAAACTCTTCAATCAGTCCAGTCGTAGCCTACAAAAAATGTATTGTATGTATTTTATCCATCAGAATACGAATTAAAAAGTTACGACATCAAGAATTACAATCACAAAATGAAAATTTATGATTACGCTTTCTTCAGTATGAATACAAATTCACAGACGCGACTCTTCTGTCAAAAATATGTTGTCACTTCACAGGCATTATTTATTGAGCAGAAGAAACTTCGATCGAGATGCCGGACTTTTGCCTTCACAGCAAGAAGGGTCCAGGTTCGATCCCCGGGTCGCCCGGGTCTTTCCGGGCAAGAAGGTTCCGGATTTGATCCCCGGGTCGTCCAGGCCTTTCTGTGTGGAGTTTGCATGTTCTCCTCGTGTCTGGGTGGGTTTTCTCTGGGCACTCCGGTTTCCCCATCAAACCTAAAAAACTTGCACCAGGGACTACAGGTCGAAATTAGCTCTAGTGCTACAACCTGGCACAATGGATCTCTCCTGTTAAGGTTAATGTAGATTGTGTACTGTCCCTGTCTCATAAATAAACTAAATAAAATCTCCATCTATTATTATTATTGCATTAGGGTTTAATACATCAGTTACATGATTTTGTATGGTGGATAAGAGTGGAGAGTTTTCACGTTTTGAATTGTAACCATAAATATTAATAACAATAAAAGTCTTATTTCGATACCATGAATACAAAATGTCCCTGGTTGCCACACTTACACCACGTTCCAAATTATTATGCAAATTGTGTTTAAGTGTCATAAAGGTGAAATGTTTAGTTTTCCAGTGAAACTCATGGATGGTCTTGTGTCTCAGTGAAATCAGTCTCACTCAAAAGGGGCATCCAATTAAAGGAAAAACGACTGAAGAAAGACGTTCCACATTATTAAGCAGAACAACATTTTCAAACAATATAGGAAAGAAAAAGGATCTCTCTAGTGCCCAAAAGCATGAAATAGTTGAATACCTTGGACAAGGTATGAAAACCTTAAGATATTTCACGAAAACGTAAGCGTGATCATCGTACTATTAAGAGATTTGTAGCTGATTCAGAACACACACAGTTTCATGCAGATAAAGGCACAATGAGGAAGGTTTCTGCCAGACAAATACATCGGATTAAGAGAGCAGCTGCTAAAATGCCATTACAAAGCCAACGGGTATTTGAAGCTGCTGGTGCCTCTGGAGTCCCGTGAACATCAAGGTGTAGGATCCTCCAGACGCTTGCAGTTATGCATAAACCTTCTTTGGCCTCCCTTAAACAAAGCTCACAAGCAGAAATGGCTCCAGTGGGCCCAGAAATACATGAAGACTCATTTTCAAACAGTCTTTTTCACTGATGAGTGCCATGCAACCCTGGATGGTCCAGATGGATGGAGTGGTGGATGGTTGGTGGACAGCCACCATGTCCCAATAAGGCTGCGACATCAGCAAGGTGGTGGCGGATGTCATGTTTTTGGCCAGAATCAAGGGGAGAGAGCTGGTCAGTTCCTTTAGGGTCCCTGAAGGTGTGAAAATGACCTCTGTAAAATATGTGGAGTTTCTGACAGTTCACATCCAAACAGCAGCTCTAGGAGGCTATTCTGACATCTTGCAAAGTTCCTATCAAATAAGGGGTCCTATGTTAAAATGTAACTTGACCTGTTAAGTTGTTTTGATTGAAAGCTTTTGATTTCAGTAATATGTTAATGCTTCTAATTGGAAAAATAAACAAATGACCATCAGTTCTTTACAACAATAACATGGTTTGAAACACTGTTGTGCATAATAATTAAGAACAGTGCATTTCATTTTAAGTGCATTTTATTTAAAGTTTTTATTTTTGAAAAAAATACTGTCATCATTGGGAGGTTTGTTCAATAACATTCGAATTGTACTCTAAAGGTTGATGACTTGAAAATGATGATGACTGTCATTTATATTGACAATTTGGCAAAATCAGAGAAAAATATCATAAGATAAGATAAGATATGCCTTTATTAGTCCCACAGTGGGGAAATTCCAGTAGAAATAAACAGCATCACATGAGGACAGGGGGAGGAGAAAAAAAAAAAAGAGAACCGCCTCCAGACCATGCATCCGGATCCTGCAGCCACTGACGGCGCTTATACAACAGACCCGCCCACCCGGTCGAAGGTACAAAGCTGCGAGGGGTTGGGGAGGGGCCAGGCTCTCTCCACTGTAATTTGCATAATAATTTGGAACACAGTGTATGTGAAAGGATATCACCTTCAAATTTGTGTTTTACCATGAGAGTGCCAGTCAAATGCTGACTTCCCTGTGAAGAAAACACATTATCACCCCACTGAGACCTCCAGAAGTTAGTGTCAACACATGTAGAATGGGATTCTTGAAAAAAGATAAAGTCTGTATTTAATTTTATAGCAAACAAAAACAGTGCTATGTTTTGTGGCATTTTTAACCCCTTGGCATTCAGAGAACCTAAAGACAAACACAAAGGGCAAAAACGCACAAAGAAAAAAAAATTGATAAGTGTGCGTGCTGTGTTACTTCAATCCATGCGCTAATATAAATAAGTAAAATGGAAAAACAACACTATTATGATTTGGTTTAACACTACCTTTGATTTCAAGAAGTGAAAGGTGCCAAGATAAAATATATTCAAAATGAACTTTTAGCAGCCTATGACATTGATATAAGCTCATTGTTACAACACTGAACAAAATACTGGAACAACAAGTGGTCAATCTTCTTCAAAAGTGCATGCTGCAAACAGTTCAGGAAGGCTGACTTCTTTGCCAGTGATGTAAGTGCGGGGACCAACGTAGTAGGCAATCTTCCCCTCTCGTCTGGCTGCCTAGATTACTGGCCACAGCGCTGCTCTTCTCTTGTGGTCCGCTGGGCAGAGATCCTCCATGAAGTAAAGATGGTGCTCCATCAGAAAAGAGTTGTTTTTCGCGGCTTTCCACACGTCATCTCGGTAGGTTCTGGACAAGAACTGTATGAATGATCAGAATGATCCCTCTTGGTTTGCTCTCATTCTCCTTTAGTTTGCCTAAGCAGTGTACCATATTGATTACGTCAGGACACTTTTGTTTACTTTCAGGGAAAACACTCAGATTCAGATTCCAGTGTCTGGAGTAGCGTTCAGACTCAATAAGTCGTTCTTGTAGCTGGAGGATAGTGGCGCCCTCTTTTTTTGTGTTACTTTCAATTACATCAACGCTTTGTTTTACATCATTAATATGATCAAAGGCAAAGTCAAACGAGTTCTTAAGACCCTCAATCTTCATTGTGTTAGCACTGATCAGTTTTTCCAAATCATCAAAATGTATGTTGATCAGATTTGACAAAACACCAATAACATCTGGGTCTCAGCCGTAGCCTCTCTTTCCCTCACGTCCAGGCGTTGAGAGCAGCACTTTTTTTGTGTGCTGGTTCTTTTCAAAGGGTGCCTTCGAATGAGAGAGGCAAGGGTCGGAATTCTTCAGGTATGTTGACATAGTCGTGTTCCATGCTGGCTGTGGCAGTTCACAACTGGTTGAAAAATAGCGTCCACTAAAGCCACCATCTTGGCTCGGTACCCGCTCCTTCCTCTTCCTTGGTCTTTATAGTTGACCTCATGATGTAGCTCTCAGAGGTCAGTGAAAAGGAGAAGGAAGGACAAGGAAGAAGGTATTTTTGCCCATTTTTGGATGGAACCTTAGTTTTTCAAAGCATTTCTTTAACAATACAAAAAAAAATGTTATTTTTCTAACCAGGAATGTCCCATTGATATTTGGAATCTCTTTTTCAAGGATAATGCCATAATGTAGAACACTCTATGCAAAGCAAAAGCTTGGAGACAAGCTAGTGGCAGACCTTTTACAAGAAAAAAAAAATTGAAACAACCTGACAATAGTTACAACAAGTAGTGCCCTAAAAGTAAACATGGTAATCAATTTCAGGGAGAAAGTCTGCAGGCAAGTTTCTTAGGCACTTATAACACAAATTGAGACAAAAGATCCATGGTTTGTTGATGGTGTGGCAAGAGGAGTGGTGGTCTAACTAAATATAATGCTCATTAAATAAACCAACAATGTCACTGGGCATAGCTCAGAAAATGCATTTTAAAAAGCCAAATTAAACAATAAGGCACACAGGTTTGTCCAATGACCACGAGGCAGTTCAAGTTAAGTAAGTTCACCCTGCAAAGATGGACATGCAACTTTACACAACCTGGGCATAGCCCAGCAACAGGAAAGCAGAAGTAGGAGGGAGCAGAGGAAGAGCACCTAGTTCGAGTTTTTTTTTTATAGTAGGGGTTGCACCATCTTTACCATGCTTTCACTCGAAGACCATATAGTTATTAGCAACTCTCCATGAACCAGCAGAGGCCCTACCCTCTGGTTCTGTTCTGGATCTATGAATAGAGCTTGATAAATAAGTCCCTGGTGCGTCACAGTCCACTGTAAAACCAAATGTATCAGTATACTGAACATTTATTCACTGGTATGATGCATTTTGAATAAAACAGATACGACTTTAAGATGACTTTTTTAATTCACAAAGAATATGAAGTCCTACATAGTAGCCATATTCTAAGCATAGTAAGGTTGAGAACCATAGTAAACCACAGATACAGATACATAAATCCATCACTGTGCAGTCCTCAGCTCCACCTTCATGTTGTACGGTTTAGGCATTGAAGTGATGCCAAACACCAGCTCATAGTCAGGCTCTCCTGCGTCTTCAGGCCAAATGAACTTAAACCTCCTCAGTAGAGTCACCATGATGAGGAAGATCTCCATACGGGCCAGGCTTTCTCCAGGACATACTCGCGGACCTATCAAAAACAAAGATGTAGAGGTGAGATTTGGATTATTGAATGTGTATGGATCAGGCTACAGTCCAGTACCAGCAGAAAAGGGCATGAAGGCATCTGGTTTGACAAACTCCCCCTTGTGATTGAGAAAGTTTTCAGGGTTGAATTCATGAGGAAACTTCCACTGGCCCTCCTCATTGAGCACTGATGACAGGTTGGGGATGATTGTGGTGCCCTAAGATGCAAACAGAAAAATATCAAACTGAAGCCAGGGGCGCGGCTAAGGACTGGGTGGAGCTTGGGTCTGTGATTGACAGTCATAGTACACTGTCCCGCACACTTCAAGAATTCAAGGGCTCAAAAGCAGCTTTATTATCTGTGTAAACAAGTGAAAATGTTTGGACATATTCTAACATTCATGATTATATGATTACATAACATTAGAATAATCTTCTTGTGTTCTGTTATAAACACACGTCATACTGTGAAACTGGGGACTACAGTAACAGCCTGAAGATTTCTAAGACAGTATTTCAAATGCACTATCCGCATCACCATGTTTGTTTGGAAATAAGAACTTACTTTGTACTGAACTCGGTACTTTTTTTTCCCCAGTCAGATCTATGTAAATGATGGCCCACTGACTCTAGGTATGCATGTTCTTTGAGCAATAAAAACACCCATAATTGAGTGAATGGTAAATGGGTAAGGTTATTGCCGCACTGAAACATTTCACACAAAGTAATGCCATTTCCAATTCTCCATGGAGACAAACAAGTGGCGCGCCTTCTTCCGGGAAAGTTACGCATTGCACCTTTTAACTACATGCTGACTCTAGAAGTAGACGTGTCTTACTTTGGGAATGGAGTAGCCCATCAGCTCTGTGTCTTTGGTGGTCTCATGGAAGACACTCAGAGGAACAGTGTCTCCCACTCTCTGGATCTCATGCAGCACAGCCTGATGAAGCAACAAAGGAATATTAAATATTGAATATAAAGCTGAATGTTCACTGTATGATTTTGGTCGTCTGTATAGCAAAAAAATACTTTTGATTGTATCACATTCACACATGATCACATTTCAGAACATGTCTGTACAGATCTAAACTACAAGGAAATTATGGTACTTAGTAGTTATTTTTGAGTAACAGGCCCATAATTGAATGAATGACAAGCTCGATATGTTCAGTGCCATATTTTGGAACATACCAGGCAAAACAATAAGATCTACATGGTGACTGACCCCCCACAAGAAGAGGTACATAGTGCCCCTTTAAATAGTGCACATCAAACCTGAACATAAGGCATGTTGTGTCTATCTTCAAAAGTGACACAGTCCTTCCCCTCCAGCACTCGGTCTATCTCCTGCTGACAGCGCTCTGAGGAGAAGACACAATAACAGTAACATGACCACTGTAAAACACAAAACTGAACAGTACATGATCTTACCCTGTATGTGAGGCTTGGTTGTGAGGTAGAGGAATCCAGAGAGCAGTGTGTTGGATGATGTGTCACTCCCTGCTGTGTGAAGATTGATACATGACATTAACAGCTCTTCTGGACAAAACGATGTGTCAACTCTCTGCAGAAAAGTACAAATAAGTAATTCTTAAAGCCCGAATCTCTGTATTTACAAAGACGAAGAATTGGAAATAAAATGATTGCGGGAAAATAACATCAGTAGACTACCAGGGCAGAAAATCAACCTTCCAACATGGCCCACTACGACACAAAAAAATCTTAAGAAACCCTTGCTCATTTTTCATATTTGGCTATGTTATATGTTTTTGCATGCCTTCTTTCAATAAAAAAGAAAAAAACAAAACAAAAACATTTACTTTTGTCTGTTCTCTGCCAGTGTATTCTTACTTAAGTCACTTAGTTTACTTTTTTGTTAAATGGCACTATGTATAAAGATGGTTCTTGCTATGGTTTTCAAAAAGTCAAAAAAAAAAAAAAAATAGCTCTAAGTGGTAGAAAAATGCTTGTGCCTGTTTGAGAAGCTTTAATGAAATATCCACCTTGTCCATTTCATCCAGATAGCAGTCAATGTAGTCTCGAGGATGTCCTGGAACCCTGGTCTTCTTGTGCTCATCTATTACAGAGGATGTCATGCTTTTCAATGTCTGGAGCACAAGAACAAAACGTGAAGGAACACTGGGGAGTGCTTGTAATGTATTTATTTTTCTAGCATACTTGGATTGCGTCAAATCCTTTTTTGAATGGTAGAGGCAAACCCCGAACCCACTGAAAACTATCATACAGCTGTAAAAAGACATGATTACTGCACAGCACATTTGGAGTGATGTGGTACAGAAATATTAATGTAAAGAAAACTCACAAAACTCCAGCGTCCATAAATCATCTTGTTTACCGTGATGAAACTGTCCACATACTTTTTGTTAAATTCATCCCCATATTCAAAACGTCTGTTTAAAAGAACTTGGCTCATCACATTGGAGGCAATGTTGTGAAACATAACATTAGCACTAAAAGACTGGCCTGCACAGAAAAAACAGTCAAGTAAAGTCAGAACTTGTGTCAAAACAAGAAATGTTGAAGCAGAAGTACATTTGTCTAGTTCAATTCATAGTTTCATAGAGTTAAATACACAAAACACAAAATATCTTTTTACTTTATTATATATATACTACAAGTTTAATATTGCCAAACTTAAAGTATAACTAAACAGTAATTCAACCTTATCATGTTTTAGTAGCATTTTTAGCCACTTGGGTGCAAAGTAAATTTTGTGGTCTTAAACTAAGCACGAGTTGCCTCCAAAGGTAATACCATTTTAAGAGGCCTGTGACATCGCAAGCTTTAACTGTGGGCATAGTTACGGTGTTAAGTCTCACTTTAAAGGACACGTTATGTTGTCCCAAGTTGGACAAAAGCATGCTTATAGGATAATTAAAACCAAGAAGACATAATATGTTTTCTTTAAGGTTGTTCTTTCTAAGCATCTATAGATTTAATGTGTATGTCTTTACCATAAACATATTTTACCTGTGTTTTTCTCCAGTTTATCGATGGTGTACTGTAGTTCTCCCATAATCCTCTGCTCCATCGATTGTTTGCCCAAACCAAAGTTTCTCATAGTCATCAAGGCAAAGCGACGATGCTCCTTCCAGGCCGGACAATAATCAACAAAAATAACACCTGAGCAAACACAGTGGAGCTCATTCACCGCTAACACTTGGTATTAGTTTTAGCCACGATTTTTTGGACAATAGTTTCTTAATGGTAGGAAAATACATATAATTTTCTGTAGTTACAGTACCTCGTCTCTCAGTGATATCGTTCATGAACATGTCCTGAGGTCGTCCAGCAAAGTCCACACCCTTGTTAACCAGAGCCTCCTTCATAGCCTCTGTCCCACTCACCACCACAGCAACTCTGGGCCCCATGTACAGGCTGTAGACATTCCCATAAGTCTTCCTCAGCTGGAAACAAACATGTTCAATCATCACATGTTGTTACAATCAGACCTCAAGTTCTAAAATAGACATGCGTTATTGACATTGGCGTTACATGTGTCAAGATTGAAAGAACATTAAATTCAGGCAGTTATCGGCTATAAAGGTCACTAGGGGCAAGCCTGGTTCAAAACTAATTGGAATTATGTCTTATGGTTTTTAAAGTGCTAAATTTGTAAAAAAAAATAAAAATAATAATAATAATAATAATAATAAATAAATACATAAAAATACAGCATTTTCAACCTAAATGTCAGTAGTTTGCAAACCATTTCAAGGTAGCCCAGAGGATTGTCCACAGCCAGGTTGAGTGCATTCCCCAAAAATGGCAGAGCGAAGGGTCCAGGAGGGAAGTTTTTGGGCCGTCGAGACTTGAACTGAAGCAACAAGAAGCAGAAACATATCCACAGGAGCAGCACAGACACAAACATGGTGAAAGAGTGAGACAAGAACAAGAGGAAAATTTAAGGTAAGAGTTTATTTAAACCTCAGTGATAGTGGACCCTGCCCCGTTATATAAAATGCAGATCAATTGCACCGAATATTGTGCAACAGGATTTTTTTGATTATTCACCAAAGCTTACTTTTAATATATTTGCCCTTATCTATGTAGGGCATGAAGTGCCCACCTTATCACTGATTAAAAAACTGCTTAAAAAAGAATTATGTAATTGCACTTTTTTTTCACCTTGTGATGTCATGAAGCCGTAGTTTTCAAGTTAACAGCTACGTTTTATCTTTTGCTCTGTAGATTTGCAGTTTCAACGCTGAAATCATCCAAATGAGTCTAGTGAAGGTGTATAGGTAGGCCTGGGGAGTAACGGAATACATGGAACGGCGTTAAGTAAAAGGATACAAAAAAAAGTTAACTGTATTCCACTACAGTTACAAGGAAAGAAGACGTACTCAGATTACAGTTACATTTAGTAAAAACGGGGATTATTTAACAGGATTACAATTTGAAGGCACTTTATGTTATTTATGTTTTCAAACTGGAGATGGAGGGAAAACAGAACAAACTCATACAGACATGCACACTGCGACACTTCACTTCGTCTGGCGGTAGTCTACTCTGGAACAAACTTGCAACTGGCATCATGGCTTCGACCGCGAAGAACGCATTTAGCGGGTGGAAACTTCGCCATCATTTTATTTTTAAAGAAGACAAGGGGAACAACACCACCGTGCAATGCAAATTGTGCCTTCCAGCTGTGAAATACCTGTCATCGTCCAAGGACTCTACTTCCAATCTGAAGAAACATTTACAGGTAAGACTGCTAATATTAACTAGTTAGCTAGCGAACCTGTTAATACAGGTCCTATTACATCCTCTAAAACTATTTTGGGACTGAATGTGGTGATGCTGGGGACTGGGTGGCATTTTTTGCAAAACACGCTTCAACATTGACAGTTGTTGTAATATCGTCGATATTACAACATTTAAACCAGGGGTCGGCAACCCGCGGCTCCAGAGCCGCATGTGGCTCTTTCATCGTTCTGTCGCGGCTCCCTGTGACTTTGGAAAATAATAATGAGTATTTAATTACATTGTATTTTTATTTTAGTTTGTTCGTTTTTAAATTTAAATCTAAAATTGTACATAATGGCAATTTTAAATCTAAAATTGTAGATAATGGTAATCTTGTAACATTTAAATGTTTTCAACAACATTTTCAAGCTTTTCTCTTCCCTCTGTTCTAGCTGTCTCTGAGCTCATTCTTAACTCCAAACCCTCTACCTCCCAACTTGACCCTATTCCTACAGCTCTTGTTAAATCCTGTCTCTCTTCTCTTGCCCCCTTCATCACTAACATCATTCACTCCTCCCTGATTTCTGGTTCGGTTCCTTCATCTCTCAAAACTGCTTCTGTTACCCCTATTCTGAAAAAACCTGGTCTAGATCCTAATAATTTCAATAACCTTCGTCCTATTTCCAACCTGCCCTTCATCTCCAAAATTCTTGAAAAAACTGTTGCTTCTCAACTCCACACCCATCTTGCCACTAACAACATCTATGAACAGTTTCAATCCGGTTTCCGCCCACTCCATAGCACAGAAACAGCACTTCTCAAAATCACCAGTGACCTCCTTCTAGCCTCTGACTCCGGTTTACTCTCTATTCTTATCCTCCTTGATTTAACAGCTGCCTTTGACACCATCTCCCACAATATTCTCATCCACAGACTTCAATCCATTGGTATTTCCCACACTCCTCTCTCTTGGTTCACCTCATATCTCTCTGATCGCAGTCAATTCATTCATCTCAAATCCTACAAATCCAACACTCTCCCTGTCTCTGCTGGTGTTCCCCAAGGCTCTGTCCTGGGTCCCCTTCTCTTCATCATCTATATTCTCCCCCTTGGTCTTCTGTTCCGTAAACACAATATTCACTTTCACTGTTACGCAGATGACACCCAGCTCTACATCTCCACCAAACCTTCCTCATCTCTCCCTCCAACCTCTCTTACCCTCTGTCTACAGGAAATTCATTCCTGGTTCTCCTCCAACTTTCTCCAACTTAACAGTTCAAAAACTGAAGTCCTCCTAATAGGCACCCCATCTACTATCTCCAAATCCAACAGCTTCTCCATCTCTGGGTGTCATCCTCGACAGCACACTTTCTTTCCACTCCCACATCAATAACATCACCCGCTCTGCCTACTTTCACCTCCGCAATATCTCTCGTCTCCGTCCCTCTCTCACTCCTCACACTTCTGCCATACTTGTTCACAGTCTTGTCACCTCCCGGATTGATTACTGTAACTCCCTCCTCTATGGTCTCCCCAACAAATCCCTCCAGAAACTGCAGCTTCTCCAAAACTCCGCAGCCCGCATCATCACCAGGACCCCATCTTTCCGCCACATCACCCCCATCCTCCAAGAACTACACTGGCTTCCCATAAAACAGAGAATCCACTTCAAAATCCTCCTCACCACCTTCAAAGCTATCCATAACCTGGCCCCACCTTACATCTCCGACCTCCTCCACATCTCCATTCCCTCTCGCTCCCTCCGCTCCTCCTCCTCTCTCCAGCTCTCTGTCCCCTCTGCCCGTCTCATCACCATGGGGGGCAAAGCCTTCAGCCGCTCTGCTCCCCAGCTTTGGAACTCTCTCCCTCTTGACCTCCGCAACATTGACTCTCTTCCACTTTTCAAATCCAGACTCACAACCCACCTCTTCACACAATCCTACACCACATAACAGTCACTCTCACCATCATCCAGTTTTGTATCCCTGTTTTATCTGTAAATATGTGTTTTTTTTTACTTTGTCTTGTACAGTGTCCTTGGGTGTCCTGAAAGGCGCTTTCAAATAAAATGTATTATTATTATTATTATTAAAATGTTTTTAATATTTTTGTCGCTCAAAATATGCGTCAAAGCCGCTGATGTGCGTCACCCGCACACACTGGCAGCCCGGACTTACCGGCACCTACATCAGCAGTATGATTTTCAGCCCAATGATGATAAATCCAAGAAAAGAAAAGTTTCTGAAGAAAACGGAACGCTTAATGCTACGTGGGCAGAGATTATACGTGTGCAGGTCGTACGTGTGCAGCGCAGTTCTTTATTTCACTCATGCACTTTATTTATGTTGGTTACTGTTGTGATGAAAAGACTGAAAGGTGTAAATAATTCTCTTAAGACTCGCTCTTATGAGCTGTAGTGGAGGATGGTGCGCTTGTTGTAGTCTGTTTTCTGGGAGTTGTAGTTTTGCCTGTAGTTCTCCTGGTTAGCACCGGTTTAGAGTCAAAAGGGTTTTGTGGCTCTGGGTGTTTTCTTTTCTGTGGGAGACGGTCCAAATGGCTCTTTGAGTATTTAAGGTTGCCGACCCCTGATTTAAACGTTATGCACATGCACTTGTTAGACTAACTAACACTAAACTGAAACTAACAAATGAAATGTGACCTTGTTTACTAGTCACTTGGCTTATAGTTATGACAGTTTAAACTACACACAAAACATGTACTTGCCCTCCTAAACTTTTAATTGTACTTATCTACTTCAAATATAAATATATTACAGCCATCACTAGTGCCACTAATGATAACTTTTATGATGATGGGTATTGTTATTGTTATTATATTACTTAATTAGTTACTGAATTAAGCATACTCTACCACTGCTTGACTTTTAATTTGTGCTTTGTGATTTTTTTTTTTTCAGAGGAAGCATCCAAGACATTTGCATTTGAACGAAGGAAGGGAGGACACCATTCCACCTGAGATGAGTGAACATGGACAAGCACAAGAAGTCTCACATCCTCCTTTCAAACAAGCAAAAATTGCACTTGGACACAGCACATCACAGAGTGCTGTTAATAGACTGATATTTGAATTTGTGATTGACGATGTTCAGCCTTTCTCCTTGGTTGAGCAGCCTTCATTCAAAAAGCTCATAGAGGGAATCAGTGGTGGCAAAACAGTCATGTGCAGAAAGACTCTTGTGCAGCGTATTGAGAGGGAATTTGCTGCCATGAAAGAAAACTTGACTGCAACACTTAAGAAAGTGACACATGTGTGTACAACAGCAGACTTGTGGACTGCACACAACAGAAGTTTTTTTGGAATGACATGCCACTGGATTGAGGAGGATACTCTTGAGCAGAAGTCAGCAGCACTGGCCTGTGTGCGAGTGAAGGGACGGCATACTTTTGATGTCCTTGCAGCAAAAATCTGCGAAATACATGCAGACTTTAAAGTGCAACACAAAGTAAGGGCCACAGTTACAGACAATGGGAGTAATTTTGTTAAGGCTTGCCGGGAATTCGAAACAACTGAGGAGGCAGCGCCAGATGACTTTGATGATGGAATAAGGTTCTTGGATATGGATGCTGTTCTGGAAATGGAGGGAGATGAAGAGCTTCAATTTTTCCTTCCCCCTCATCAACGGTGTGCAGCACACACACTCAACCTGATTGCCACCAATGAGGTGGACAAAGCAGCATCAACAGGGCCATCTCGGAGAGTGTATCGAAGTGCAATGGGAAAGTGTGCTTTTATATGGAACAAAGCACATCGATCATCAGCAGCTGCAGAAGTAGTGCAGGACATTGCCAGTATGCGGGTTTCCGTTCCATGTGTCACAAGATGGAGCTCTGAATATATGGCCATTTCCAAACTGATTGGACTTAGAGAAGATCAGCTAGGGGACATCTGCACAAGACTTGGAGTGACCAGGCTGAACCCTCACGAGATGACTTTTCTCAAAGAATATGTAGCTGTGTTACAGTCACTTGCTCAATCAATTGATCTTCTACAGGGTGAGAAAAAGTGCTATCTTGGGTTCCTCATTCCCACAGTCTTAAGCCTCAAGTCTAAGCTCTCTGACAAATTGCCACAGGTGACCCTCACAGCACACATCATTACTGCAGTCATTACTGCAATCGACAGTCGCTTTGGTGCCATGCTGAACAGCCATGATGTGAAAATGGCAACGACCACCATGCCAAAATTTCGCTTGTGTTGGCTTCCTGTTGAGAAGAAAGAGGATATGTGCAAAACAGTGATTCAGGAGGCAATCTCTTTGGAATCCAGAGAACCTCTTGTAGCTGCAGTGAACACAATGTCTGAGAGCGATGGATCAGATGAGGATTTTTTTGTGTTTGGGAAGACAAACAGGACTGACAAAGGCACAGCAGAGGAAGAGGTTCGGCGGTTCCTCGATGATACTGTGAAGAGCATGGATTCCCTAAACGCATTTCCTTTGGTTAAGCAGCTCTTAATGAAGTACAATACTACACTACCTTCCAGTGCTCCAGTTGAACGCCTTTTCAGTTATGGAGGAAATGTACTTACCTCATCTCGTAGCAGAATGTCTGATGACCACATGGAGCAAGTCCTCCTTCTTCGTTACAACAGAAAGTTTTGCCCAAAGCTATGTTTTGATTGAATGTGCTTACTTTATTATTTGATTGAATGTAGGCCTATAGTTGGGCTGCACATTTCCAGTTTTTGAGTTTTACAAATGGAAACTTCCAACACACCAAACTCAAAATGTAAAATGTTTTTGTTTGTTTTTGTTTGTTTTTTTTTTTGTATTATTATTATTACTATTGTTTCGTATTCTTTCTTAATAAACTGTGCTATGGGGTCAAGACTTGTGCACTTTCATTGTAGGACTATAAGCTACTGCCCAAAATAGCTTTCCTCAATTTCTTTTATAATGGACAAAAGTAAGTCATTTTATTGATATTTATTTTCTTGTTGTTATAGGATATTTGGTGTTAAAGTAATCCAAAAGTAATTGAAAGTATTCAAGTTACATTACTTTAATATTATGGTACTTGGATTACGTTACTGAATACATATTTTAAGGGGTAACTAGTAACTTTACCAGAATACATTTCTAAAGTAACCCTCCCAACCCTGTGTATAGGGTTTAAACACAGTGGAGTAATATAATATAATAACAATAATATGGGCTTTTTATGGACCCAAGGGTTTGTGAGACTTGGTGGTGTCACATAACACACTATGCTTTGCCAATGAATTCATGAAAACCACAGTTAATAAATGACAAACTGCAAACACTCTTCTGTACTGACCTGACCTTTTGAGAACTTGCGACATTCCATCACTATTAATATTACACATCCTTTACACACATCCCATACCTGGCTGGATGACCCCAACCCTACCCTGGATGAGCCCCCCTCTACTCCTCTGTCTTGAGTGGGTTGCTGAGAAGGAGGGTCAAAGGACAGGAGATGCTTTCCATTTGCTTGTTTCCTGTGAATGTTGGTTCTGTTATTAAGCAATGACTGTGTGACTGTTTGATTTTCTAACTTTCTGTTGGTTAAATCAAGCCCTGTGAAGTGACTGCTGTTGTGTTTTTGGGCTATACAGAAATACACTGAATTGAATATCTTGTAACTGAATGTGGGGGAGAAGCAGGTAGGTGTAACACAAGTTAGGGTCAAAGTCTCATTGTAAATAACCAGTGTCTTTACTAAAGTCAGTCACTGTATATGAAAACCAGATATTAACTGTGGAAATTAACCAAGTAGCAAATAAAAGGCACTTTTATTTTGAAGTGCTACCTGTGCACCACTTAAGTTCAGATTAGCTTGATATAAGAAAAAGACTCCAAATGCTCTCTAAGTGAGTTGATACGGAGCAGTATTATTACGGAGCAGAATTATATTGTCCAAATATGATATATTATTTGGTATGTATGATTAGGAAAGAAATAAATGAAGGCATTTCTATTAAAAAAATTTAGAACATTTTGTGTTATAAAATGTACCCTTTCCAGAGTACATTTTTGTGACTAAGGACCACAGGTGTGATTTTTCTTTTTGTGCACTTCCATCACTTATGCACTACTGGTTTAATAACAGCAAATACACAGATTGTTCACTGTGCAGCCCGCAGCTCCACTTTCATATTGTAAGGTTTAGGGGTCATAGTGAGTCCAAACACCAGCTCATAGTCAGGCTCTCCTGCATCCTCAGGCCAAATGAACCTAAACTTCCTCAGAAGAGTCACCAAGATGAGGAAGAGCTCCGTACGGGCCAGGCCTTCTCCCAGACACACTCGAGAACCTAGACAAAAATTAAAAACAAATAAAAGTAGTATTCAAACTAAACTGCAATAAATCAGAACTCATCATCACCAACACCAAATCAGTTCTCCCCTCCACACAAACATCAGTCACACAGTCACTACTCACCTCAGACTAGAAACCTTCGATTCATATTTCACCACACTGTCTCATTTAAGCCCCACATCCGTCACATCACCAAAACTGCCTTTTTCCACCTACATAACATCGTCCGCCTCAGGCCCACCATCGCTACCTCTGCTACTGAAACCGTCATCCATGCCTTCATTTCATCCAGACTCGACTACTGCAGTAGCTTCCTGTATGGTCTCCCATTCACTGATCTCCAAAAACGGCCAAAGACTACATCACCCTGCTTCTAAAACAACTCCACTGGCTCCCCTTCCCACAGCGCATCAACAAAAAGATCCTCCATATCACCTACAAACCCCTCCATTACCAGGTCCCTCCATACCTCACTGAACAGATGTCCACAGAAGTATTTTGTGTCTCCTATGTTACTTCCTTGTGTGCTCTGTCTGGAATAGTAATACATCAGTGGTTTAAATAATGGATATTGAGGCAGTCTTACTTCCTGTTGGAATTAGTTTTGATTCTCTGCCCAAGCCTGACTGAAACCCAAGCAAGCCAGACCCAGATTTCCCTGCTGTGTTGTTGGGTCTGGGTTGGGTCCAGGGTGCAGAACCTCACTGTGCACATGTGTCCCTCCGCTGGGTACAGGGTGCAGGTCTACATTTCTGACTAAATAGTCTACTTTATTAGGCTCTAAACTAGATTTTATTTTAGGCTATAAACTAGATGATTTAAAAAAATATATATTATTAGAAATCCCTAAGAAGAATTGATGATGCCATTGTTATTGGTAAGATCATCTCAAATCCGGTTGTCATTAGAAATAATTTAAATTCTTTGTTTACAAACTGTCGTGCAAAGTATCCACCTTGTCCATTTCATCCAGATAGCAGTCGACCAAATCCAGAGGTTGTCCTGAAACTCTGGTCTTCTTGTGCTCATTTATTATAGAGGAACTCATGCTTTTCAATGTCTGAGGCACAAAAACAAGAAATCATTACAATTAAAAGCTTTCCCATCATATATATATATATATATATATATATATATATATATATATATATATATATATATATATATATATATATATATATATATATATATACCTTCGCTGAATGGTAATAGCTAGCAGCGAATGTAGGGAAAACTATCATACAGCTGCAAGAAAACACAATGGTTATCACAACACTGGACTTATGTGTTTGTGTTTCAATACAAATGCATAGAAACTCACAAAGGTCCAAGGTCTATTGAGAATCTTGTGAACTTCAGTGACGCTATTCACAAATTTAATCATCAACTCATCATCACATTCGAATCGTTTTCCAACCAGAACAAGGCAGATCACAAAGATTTTTTTTTTTTTTTTTTTGCCGTAAAAGGTGCATAAAACCATCCAGAAAATGATACTTCTGCACTAAGCAGAATCCACCTGTTGTCTCAAAAAAATGTGTCAAAGGCCGTAAGACAATTTAACAGCGGCTTGAATTGCTTCTAGCTCATTTTCAACCTTTCTGATGTCTCCGTGCACCCACTTAAGAGCTTGTCAATAATAACTTGAGCCTCACACAGTAACAATATTGATAATGTGCATCATTCTTAGTGGTATGCAAATGTAAGACATTCATATAGCACTTGTGGTAAGACGGCTTATGACGCAGGTGCGCTTACCTGGCGACCCGTGGCGCAGGCTGGTGGACTTTATAAGTGCTCCCGTTCTCGTTGCTCCCCCTTTTGCCCACATGCATTTTTGGGTCCCTGTGTAAGCCGATCTGTTCTTCATGACCAGTAAAATTTCAATCCTTTAGCCCTTATTCATAAAAATATCCAAATTCCTAAATCATTGATCCTGGAATTATTGGGAATTATTAAACACACCTGTGTTTTTCTCCAGTTTATTGATGGTGTGCTGTAGTTCTCCCAGAATCCTCTGCTCCTGACTGTTTACCCAAACCAAAGTTTTTCATGGTCATCAAAGTAAAGTGACGATGCTTCTTCCATTTTTTACCATAATCAGCCAGAGCCAGACCTGCGCCATTTGCACATAATTCACATTTATTATTAAAGGTACCAATTTTCAAACAATGAAGAAGGAAGTAGGTATGTTGGTAAGTGCTACACTACTAATTCACTCCATACTGGGTGATGGTAAGATACTCCTTGAACTGCCAACTTAACATGGTTGAGGGGTTTGCGTGCCCAAATGATCCCAGGAGCTATGTTGTCAGGGGCTTCATGCCCCTAGTAGGGTCACCCAAGGCAAACAGGTCTTGGGGGATGAGTCAGACTAAGAGCGGTTCAGATGCCCTTATGATAAGAAATATAGCAAGGTCAGTTACGTCGCACAGATTGGCATTACCGACGCCACACCCTGGAGCCAGGCCTGGGGTAGGTGCTGGATGGCGAGCGTGTGGTGGCCAGGCCTTCCCCCATGGGGCCCGGCCGGGCACAGCCCGAAGGAGCAACGTGGGGCCATCCTCCCGTGGACCCACCACCCGCAGGTGGATCCATAGGGGGCCAGTGCAGGGAGATCTGGGCGGCAGTCGAAGGCAGGGGCCTCGATGACCGGATCTCCGGAAATGGAGACTAGCTCTGGGGACGTGGAATGTCACCTCGCTGGGGGGGAAGGAGCCTGAGCTCGTGCGGGAGGTTGAACGTTACTGACTAGATATAGTCGGCCTTACCTCCAAGCACAGTTTGGGCTCTGAAACCCAACTCCCTGAGGGGGGCTAGACTCTACATTTCTCTGGCGTTACTTGCAGGGAGCGGCGGCGAGCAGGTGTGGGCCTGCTCATTGCGCAACAGCTCAGCCTCCGTGTGTTGGAGTTCACCCCGGTGAACGAGAGGGTCGCGTCCCTGCGCCTTTGAATCGGGGACAGGTCTCTCACTGTTGTGTCGCATACTCTACAGCAGTGTAGAGTATCCAGCCTTCTTGGAGTCCCTGGGAGGGATACTGGACAGTGCACCGACCAGGGACTCCTGTCTGAAAACCTATGTACCCTACACTGACTTTTACAGAGTTCCCACGAACTCCCCATCACACGCGCAGCGAGTGCACATCCAGGCAGCACTGTGCTCAGAACTGATTTGGCTCTGCTCTGCTCTGACGCTGAAGTGGGAGAGAAAGGACGGTGTTCTTTGTTCCGTGTGTGTTATTTGAAGTTCAAGTAAGTTTCTAACTATGTTTAATTTGTATAATTACCGTTTTGAGTGTCTTCTCGATATATGTTGTTTGACTACATGTTGCTAACATCGTGTTTTTGTTCCACGTTTGTTACATGACAGTTAAATGACAGATCTATTCTTCTGCTCTATGTTTACCCTCATTTACATTCAACTTCCTATTATTTTGCCTTTATTGTATTTTTGTCCAGTTTAATATTATTAATTAGTATACTTATTGTTATAATATCCACTGATGACACGTTTCTTGTTTTTTCTGTTTATTCCAGACCACACATGCATGTACACACCATTGTAATCACCTGGATATGTTCAAGTCCCGACTCATTAAAGCTGAATTAGATTCTCTAACCGGAGTCTGTCTATAGTCTTCCCACCCAGTAAAGATCCACCCCCCATACTTTACACTGGTCCTTCGAGCCGGATTTGGGTTCCACCTCGACACTATGGAGTCAGCTTCAAACGATCAACAGCAGGCCTCTGTCCAACCCAAGAGAGACTCCTGTCCACCCAGCCACCTGGCTGACTATGATGTTACTCTCCTTCCCTCTCAACAGTCTGATCCCCAAGCCTCCTCACGTCAAGTGGGACAATGCGATGGAACCAGGCTTTCCAGAAGTGGGAGCGCATCGGGCTACCAGTCCACTGCAAGTTCACAGAGGTCCGCTCGGAGTTCCCAAGGGAGCAAACTACTTGAAACTATGCCAGATGTCAAGACAGCCGCACTAGAGGAGTGCATTAAAGGTATGGAGCTGGCTGACCTACAAGGGAAGCAGATTTGGAAGCTACCAGGTTGAATGCGGAGCTTAGAGAAGGACAGAAACTACAGGAGGAAGCACAACAAGCTAAAGAGAGGATGGCTAGAGAGATGGGACGGCGTAGATGCCTCAAGAAGTTGGAGAAAGAGATGAAGATTGCCAAAGTTGTTAGGACCTTCTTATCAGAGTCTGAGGATGAAGTCCAATGTACAGTATTAAACTAGCTCTCTTCTGATAAACTATTGTCCACAGGGAGCTCAGATATGGTTCCCATGTCAACCGGCTCTTAAGTAAGATGCCTCCTGCTCACAGAGACGGATTTGTGGAATATTGTCTTTGTCATGGTATCCTACAGCCGGGTACTGACCTGACCTATACCTTGCCCGACCTTGCCGTCTGGTTACAGATGAAAGCCCAGGCTAAGCGCCTTGCCAGTCGAGCTACATGCCTCTACAACTCTGGGCCATCTTCTGTCAAGAGAGACCATGCTTCACGTCCCAAAGACAAGCCTGCTTCAGTTTTCCTGTACTCCAGGGAGACAGCCACCAATAACAAGCCAGCCACTTCACAGAAATCACAGTCTTCTAAGCCTACCCCCTACTGCCCATTTTGTAACAATAAGGTACATTATCTTAATTCCTGCACAGATTTCAAGAAATTGAGCACTGGTGAGCTCAAGAAGTGGATCCAGGAAGGAGACAGATGCTGGAAGTGTGGTCGCAATCATAAAGCTTCAGCCTGTACACTCAAACACCCATGCAAGACATGCAAGGACACTCACCTCACAGTCCTGCACGACACCATTCAGGTATCAACCTAAAAAGTCCTCATGGTGAGCAACCCAGAACCTACTGTTTACCTGGAACAGCCCCGAAGCCCACAAAGAGTCTTGCTGAAAATGTTCAAAGTGCTCTTGCAGCATGGAGATCGTGCACTAGAGACTTTTGCGGTACTTGATGATGGCTCTGAAAGGTCGATCATTCTCCCACAAGCAGTAGAGCAGCTACAGCTTACCGAACACCCCGAGACACTTCACCTGAGAACTGTCCAGCAGAAAGTGAAAGAGCTTAGAGGTTCTTCAGTTAGCCTTCACATCTCCCCCGTTTTCAATCCAAGCAAGAAGTACTGGATCAGCAATGCTTTCACCTCCAACAGTCTGAGTTTATCCGAGCACGGCAGCTGGCAGAATTTCAGAGAAGCATTGAAGAGTGTCTGTGGGGTCTACATGATGACATCTGTTTACCTTATCTTGATGACAACTTGCTCCACAGTAGGTCATTTCAGGACCACATTGGGGTTCTTGTCTTATTATAGATCTTATATACAAGACTTTTCTCATTTTGCCAAGCCCTTGTATGAACTGCTGGCAGCCCAACCTGTCCAAAACCAGCATGATGTTAAGATTAAAAAGGAGAAAAACAAACTGACTCAAGGACAGTTGCCCTCTTCTGCCCCTGTCAAATGGACCAACACTCATCATCAAGTTTTGTGTTACCTGGTTGATAAACTGTCTAATCCTCCAATCCTAGGCTACCCAGATCTGAACCAACCCTTTGCGTTACATACTGACGCTTCTCAGGCAGGATGAGGTGCCATGCTTTACCAGTGTATCAATGGTAAACTAAGAGTAATAGCCTATGGTTCCAGAACTTTAACCACCAGAGAAAAACTACCACATGCATGTGAGGAAATTAGAGTTCTTAGCACTTAAGTGGGCTATTTGTGAGCATTTTAGAGATTATTTTTCTTACACCATCTTTTGTGGTTTATACAGACAATAACCTGCTCACTTATGTGTGTAGAATCCCTCAGTCATCCAGGTAGAATCCATAGCAAAAGGAGAAATTTAATTTGTCAACTGGACAGAGTTTATTTGGTCGAATACGTTTCGCAGCTCATCCAAGCTGCTTCTTCAGTTCTGGTCAGATGCTGGCGGACACTGCCTTATATCTGCTTGAAGGGAGGAGCTTAATTACAATGAAAATTACTCTGAGACAACACATATTTATTTACAGTTTCTGTTAGTCAGGTGAGTCTATTCAATATGGAGTTGTTTACAGTTTCTGTTAGTCAGGTGAGTCTATTCAATATGGAGTGGGAGTGGGGGAGTAGTTAGCATAACCATTCAGGGCCATGATGGGTTTTTCACACCTCTGGACTTGTCCTGGCTAGTCCCATTGTTTTCCCAGTTTGTTTTGATTTAGGTTTGAGGATAGAGTTATAGATGGGAGACAAATGATGTCTGAGACCCCCATTTCTGTTCAAGGAAGGATTCTCTTTCTTGACAAAAATAGCTTCTTTAACTCCCCTCTCAAACCAGTTCTTTTCTCTGGCCAAGATCTGGACCTCGCTGTTCTCAAAGGAGTGGCCTGTGGCTTTTAGGTGGAGATGTACGGCAGATTGCGGCCCACCCTGGTTTTCCCGTCTGTGTTGATACATCCTTTTGTGAAGTGGCTGTTTTGTTTCTCCAATGTAGCGCTCACTGCAGTCTTCACTACCATAAAAATACAGACCAGGCAAAACAAATGCAGACGCAGAAGGGTTATCCAGAATCCCTATTGACTTTGAGGACTATATGAGTCACTGTACACAGACAGTCAATCAGGATGTTGTAACAACCACACAGCAGAGCATCCTAGTGCAGCAGGCAGAGCAGGTGCTCATGTTCAGTGCTGCTTCTTTTGAGGCCCTCCAGCGGCAGTCAGGAGCCGAGAGACTTTTGGACACTATTCAGCCATTACCCAGAGAGGAGATCTGTGCAGCACAACAAAAAGATCCTGTAATAGGTAAAATGTACAGTCACATAAAACAAAACAAGAAACCTGCTGCACATGAATTAAAAAATGAGAGCTCTTAGTTTAAGGCGTTGGTCAGAGAGTGGAGCAAGCTTCGCATCAGGGAGGATGGGACTCAGCAAAAAAAACAGCTGGTTCTCCCTGCAGTGTACCACCCTCTTGTTCTAAATGTACTACACAAACAAATGAGTCACGGGCTCAGAAAGGACATTCCGTCTTATTAGAGATCGTTTCTTTTGGCCCAAAATGCAAAGAGACATTGAGCATTTTCTCATCAATATTTGTGAGTGCTTAAAGAAACGAAAACTAAATAGACAAACACATGCCCCATTGCAAAGCATTGAAAGTACTCAACTATTCCAACTAGTGTTGATAGATTTTCTGCATCTTGAGCAATGTAAATGTGGTTGTGAATATATTCTTGTGGTTATGGACCATTATACTTGCTTTGCTCAGGCATATGCAACAACTAACAAATTTGCAAAGACTGTGGCAGACAGACTGTTTAATGACTTTTGCCTTAGGTTTGACTTTCTGGAAAAATTTCATCATGACTATTAAATTAGACTATTACAGCACTTAAAAGAGCTGTCTGGTATCAAGGGGTCACATAGAAGCCCGTATCACCCACAAGGATGCTTTTGATGCCCCTCTTCTCTAGATGATGTACGGTGATTTCAGCTCTGTCGGTGAAGCGCCTTCAGAGGAGTGTGTTAAAATGCAACGTTAAAATCCAAGATGGCCGCTATCTGGTTTGTCAGGGGGCGTGACCATAGTAATATTTTTTGTTTCTCTTCACATGATGAACATGTGTACCGAATTTCGTGGCTGTATGACAAAGTTGATGTCGGGACAGCTCCCATAGGCACAATGTATTTTGAGTTTTCCAGGTGGCACAGTGTCACCATTTTTTTTAACCCCATGCATGCAACCTATATTTTATCAAATTTTTTGGCACTTCTAAATTTTGGACAAAGTTTGGTGATTTTTTGAACGTGTTAAGGGGGTCAAATTAGAGGTCAAAGAGGAGAAGAAGAATAAATTAAAGATGCAAGCAGCATCGAACGGCCCTCGCCCAGCGCGCACACCACGCCCCACAAACGCCGCAAACACCACGCCCCGCAAACGCCATCTGCCAGCCTCCCCCGGAATCTGGGAGAAGCTCTCCCGGAGGCTCTCCAGGTGGCTCTCCAGATGGTGATCGGTTGACAGCTCTGCCCTGCTCTTCACCCGAGTGTCCAAGACACACAGCCGGAGGTCAGATGACACGACAACAAAGTCGATCATCAACCTCCGGCCTAGGGTGTCCTGGTGCCACGTGCACTGATGGACACCCTTGTGCTCGAATATGCTGTTTGTTATGGACAAACTGTGGCTAGCACAGAAGTCCAATAACAGAACACCGCTTGGGTTAAGATCAGGGAGGCCATTCCTCCCAATCACCCCTCTCCAGATGTCACTGTCGTTGCCCGGTCAGTGCACTGTCCTGTACCCCTCCTAGGGACTCCAAGAAGGCCGGGTACTCTGCACTGCTGTTCGGCCCAGAGGCCGACACAATAATGAGAGACCTGTCCCGCGACCCTCTCTTTCACCGGGGTGAAGCCCACACCTGTCTGCCGCCGCTCCCCGCGGGCAACCCCAGAGAAATGGAGAGTCTCGCCCCCTCAAGGAGTTGGGTTCCAGAGCCCAAGCTGTGCGTGGAGGTGAGGCCGACTATATCTAGTCGGTAACGCTCAACCTCCCTAACGAGCTCAGGCTCCTTCCCCCCAGCGAGGTGACATTCCATGTCCCCAGAGCTACTCTCCGGTCATCGAGGCCCCTGCCCTTGACTGCCTCCCAGATCTCCCTGCACCGGCCCCTTATGGATTCTCCTGCGGGTGGTGGGTCCACAGGAAGACGGCCCCATGTCATTCCTTCGGGCTCTGCCCGACCGAGCCCCGTGAGGGAAGGCCTGGCCACCAGACGCTTGTCGTCGAGCACCCACCCCAGGCCTGGCTCCAGGGTGAGGTTAGCTCTGTCCATTGATATATCCAGTCTACGATTGGCATTAATCATAGACTCCCACATATCATTTTGCACCAGGCTCCCACAAAGCTACATACTTGCTCTAAATCTCTCCCTTCACATTAGAATTTCCCTTTAGATCACAACACAGGGGGTGGGGCTTCACAAACTGTTTTGAACTTTCCCAGTCTCTCTTCACATCGAGGTGACTTCACTGGTCGACTCTCCTCTCTCCCATCTCTCCCATATCTCCTGTATCTCCTGTCATGATGGTTGCCTCTGTGCTGCTGGGCATCATCACGGTCTTCATCATCATGCATCTCAAGTCTCGGCGACCCAAGAAGTTCCCTCCTGGACCTATCACGCTGCCATTTTTGGGAAACATGCACAATCTGAGCTCAAGAAACTTTTTGAATGACATAGAGAAGGTATGAGATTTGTTTTAATTTCTATTTACTCAGAATCATACATTGCATTTTAAATCCCATTATAACATGTTTTATATCTTTCTTTTGTTAATTTCTTTTTTGTATTCTTTTAATTTAGATTGTATAACTTAGGTGCACTATAAAACTTTTGCTGGTGTTATTCACTTGCCTGTCTTCAAAGAGATAGAAAAAAAAACAAACAAAAAAAAACATTGCATTTACCATGGATTTACTGGGCTCTTCATGAGAAAAGTTACATAGTGCAACTTTAATGAGCAAACCATGCATGCCTTCAAAAAGTTCTCTGTTTACTTTGGCATTTCAGATTTGTTTGTCTGCCAGACATTTGAGCAAATTCCATATTAATATTTCTGCAACATAATGTCTTATATATTTTTGAAAACCAGGATTTCAACTTATATTACATAACAGTAGCTAGTTGAATGTGCAGTCATATTTGTTTTGGCTGTTTGTTTGTTTAGTTCTGTCCTGTCCTTTGATCCAGCCCATGAAACCTCAAATGCACCCACGTTCCACTTCCTGCAGTTCACAATATTAAAAAACATTTTTATCATTACCAACTGAGAAGTCTGGTGTGCTGTTAGCAATTAGCATTATGTGACGACAAATTGCGATGCTAGAAATGCATGAAAGTGAGTTACTTTGGACCACTGCAAGCCTTTTAAAATAAACTAGTTCTGTTTTTCACATTTTTTAAGACAGTAAAAATCAACAAACTTAGAGCACCTTTTAAAGTGAGATTGCTTCTCAGTCAGTTTGCTGACTGTCTCTTCACACTCTTTATTGATATGTCACCTAAAATGCATTGTATCAGGGTTTAGAAACTTTTGTTGTTGATAAGGATGAAAATTGAAATTTTGTAGCTATCTATCATAATTTTCTATCTGATGAGGGAGAGAGCAGAATTGCTAATGTTTGTTTGTTGGGGGTTAATTGTTTCCAGTTGAGGAGAACTTATGGGAATGTCTACAGCCTGTACATGGGGCCCAGAGCTGCTGTGGTGGTGAGTGGGACCAAGGCTCTGAAGGAGGCTCTGGTTAACAAGGCTGTGGACTTTGCCGGACGACCTCAGGACATGTTCATGTACAATGTCACTGAGAGGAGAGGTAACACTAAGCTAAGAACTGAGAATCTTTACATTTCAGTCAATAACTAACATGGTCTCTATTTCTATTTTGTGAGATTTAGCCAAAAGCATAATAACACTATACTTTGCTCTAGGTGTACTTCTGGCTGACTATGGTCCGGCCTGGAAGGAGCATCGTCGCTTTGCTGTGACGACCATGAGGAACTTTGGTTTGGGCAAACAGTCGATGGAGCAAAGGATTCTGGGAGAACTACAGTACACCATTGATCATCTGGAGAAGAATACTGGTGAGTAATAAGAATAAAGAAAGCAGAATATGCTCTCTACCTCTGCTAGTCTAAAAGAATCATCTACCGTTTCAGTCATAAATGAAGTCTGAAGTACATCAGCTCAGTCCAACTTTTGCAGTGTTGGAGTGAGGGCTGCAAGATGAATCACAATCAAATTTAAATTGCAATTTGAATGGACGCAAATAGCAAATCGCAAAGGCTGCAATTTTTAAGTATGATAATTTCCTTCATAAACAACAAAATATCCTGTCTTATTCTGCATAAAAACAACTAAGCCTGTTGTTTATATCTGTACAAACTTGTTCTTATATACATAGTTTTCAGTTTGTATTTCAATATTAAGTTGTGATAGTATGGAGCCCCTAAAAAGTATATCTATCTATCTATCTATCTATCTATCTATCTATCCATCTATCTATCCATCTATCTATCCATCTATCTATCTATCTATCTATCTATCTGGACTTTAGGGGCTCCGTACCATCACAATGCTTGTCAAAAAAAAAAAACAGGGGCAGCGCCAGACAATTTTGGCTGGAGGAGCTAAAGAGGTGCTTAAGGTCTTCAGTGAGGGTGCTCACTTAGCATGCTTATTTTAACTTTTAACAATGGAATGCACCTCCACCTCTTACTATGTTTGCTTTGCTGTTTTGTTTTTTAGGAAAAATTTTGAGCCCCCAAATCATGTTTCATTCAATTGCCTCAAATGTGGTCTGCCAAGTTCTGTTCAATAAGCGATATGAACATGGTGAGGAGTGTTACAGCTTAGCAGAGGTGGGACCCAATAAATGGACTGACCAGTAGAAAAGGAAAAGGTGATTTATTAACAAAACTGAGAAGCAGGCTGGAACGAGGCTGGACCGGGTGGATAACAGGATGCAGAGGGTGAGTATCGGGCTGGAGTAGACGGGGATCTCTGGAGAGCAGACAAAAAGCAGGTAAGTGGAAAATACTCAGCTGACAACGTGGAGATGCAAAAAACTCAGTAGAGAAGAGCCTGGAAGTTCACCGTGTGTAGGATGAAACAATCTGGCGGAGTCTCACTGGTGAGCAGGGTCTTTATTGCAGGAGTTGATTGGATGATGAGTCTCAGGAGTGGAGCACAGCAGGTGAGGAGTGATACAGGTCCCAGGAGACTCCGCCCACAAACACACACACGGGAGAAAGGAGGGAGGGGAGCACCAGTCATGACAGAGGAGTTTATTATAACACTTGTGAACTCTTTCTGTGAGATTACTAAAACGGCCAATGGACCCTGGGCTTTGGTGAGTGACTAAAGTTTGCAACTGTTTGTAAATTAATTCAATGTAAACGGTGTTAACATTTTTTCCCATTAGCTTTATAACAGTTTCCATTGTGTTCGCTGCTTGCCACTGCCTTTTATTAAAGGATTTGAGGCAATGCAGGTAAGTTAGTTCTTAAGTATCAATGATTATACCAATGATTATACAAATGATTATACAAATAACTAGTGCTATGGATGATATTTGTGTGTCATCCACACACACATATATACATATATAATATACATATATAATAATATGTGTTCTTTAAGAGAGATGTGTTTTATTATTTGTATCTCTCAGAGAGTAAAAAACATTATTATCCCAGTGATAGAGGAACACAAGAAGACCAGGAGTACCTCGGGACTTTGTGGACAGTTACCTGGATGAACTGGAGAAGGTATGTGACCAGATTATTTTTTAAATTTACTCCCCCAAATTATTTACCCCAATACTGTAATATTAAGCTTGTATTTAATGATCTCTTTCAACAGAGATGCAATGACGGTTCTTCATTTTCCACTGAGGAACTCCTGATGTACTGCCTGGTCCTTCACATGGCAGGGACAGACACTACGTCCAACACATTGCTCTTTGGCTTCCTCTACCTCATGACCAGACCACATATTCAGGGTAAACCACCTGCATTGTTTACATGTTTAAATGCGAGGTACTGGAGTTCTCTGCCGTGTGAATGAGCACAGAGGGCGCAATGGTTGTGCGTCCCCCTGTCAGATCTCCCTGTTGGAGCGTATTATCCTGTTGCACAAATCAGTGATAAAACAAGATAATGATTTTCAACAAGATGTTATTAATTAATCGGGTCTGTCACTGTGCACTCTGTAACTTTTCCCGATGAAGGGTCTGCTACTTGCTTGTCTCCAGGGAGATGTACACCTGTAACATGGCCTTGTGGCGCACTAGCCATCAGTGTTGGGGAGTAACTAGTTAGCTAGTAGTTAACTACTAGTAGTAGTTAAAACTTTAATTATCCATCCATCCATTTTCTTCCGCTTATCCGGGGCCGGGTCGCGGGGGCAACAGTCTAAGCAGGGACTCCCAGACTTCCTTCACCCCGGACATTTCCTCCAGCTCCTCCGGGGGACCCAAAGGCGTTCCCAGGTCAGCCAGGAGACATAGTCCCTCCAGCGTGTCCTGGGTCTTCCCCGGGGCCTCCTCCCGGTGGGACATGCCTGAAACACCTCCCGAAGCTGCACCAATCCGCCTGTCAATCTCACGCTCCATCCTCCCCTCACTCGTGAACAAGACCCTGAGATACTTGAACTCCTCCACTTGAGGCAAGGACTCACCACCCACTCGGAGAGGGCAAGCCACCTTTTTCCGGTTGAGAACCATCGCCTCGGATTTGGAGGAGCTGGTCCTCATCCCAGTTGCCCCAGTACACATTGGAGTTCCCGGTTCGAGGAAGCCATCAGGACAACATCATCTGCAAACAGCAGAGATGAGATCCTCTGGTCCCCAAACCGAATCCCCTCCGGCCCCTCACTGTGCCTAGAAATTCTGTCCATAAATACAATGAACAGAACCGCTGACAAACGACAGCCCTGACAAAGTCCAACATCCACCGAGAACAGGTCCGTCTTACTACCGGCAAGGCGAACACAGCTCCTGCTCCGGTCATACAGGGACCGAACAGCCCTTAACAGAGCCCCGGACCCCATACTCCCAGGATCTATCTTTAAGTCTATTTCTAAATTATTATTTTTTTAGCCATTATCTATTATCTTGTTTTATTGCATGTTCCATTTTCCTGCTGTTCTTGAACTGTGCGTTGCAACACTGGAATTTCCCCATTGTGGGACTAATAAAGGCATATCTTATCTTATCTTAACACTCCCCACAGGACCCCACGAGGGACACAGTTGAACGCCTTCTCCAGATCCACAAAGCACATGTGGACTGGTTCGGCAAACTCCCATGAACCCTCAAGCACCCGATGGAGAGTATAGAGCTGGTCCAGTGTTCCGCGGTCGGGACGAAAACCACACTGCTCCTCCTGGATCCAAGGTTCGACCATCGATTCTCCTCTCCAGTACCTTGGAATAGACCTTACCGGGGAGGCTGAGGAGTGTGATTCCCCGGTAGTTGGAACACACCCTCCGGTCCCCCTTCTCCCAGTCCAGAGGCACTGTCCCCGACTGCCATGTGATGTTGCAGAGACGTGTCAGCCAAGACAGCCCCACAACATCCAGAGACTTAAGATACTCAGGACGGATCTCATCCACCCCCGGAGCCTTGCCACCGAGGAGCTTGCCAACCACCTCAGTAACTTCAGCCAGGGTGATGGACGAGTCCGCTTCTGAGTCCCCAGCCTCTGCTTCCTCCTCAGAAGACGTGACGGTGGGATTGAGGAGATCCTCAAAGTATTCCTTCCCCCATCCGACAACATCCCCAGTCAAGGTCAGCAGCTCTCCACCCGCACTGTAAACAGTGTTGGTGAAGCACTGCTTTCCCCTCCTGAGGCGCCGGACAGTTTGCCAGAATTTCTTTGAGGCCGTCCGATAGTCCTCCTCCATGGCCTCTCTGAACTCCCCCCAACCCCAAGTTTTTGCCTCTGCGACCGCCCAGGCTGCAGCACGCTTGGCCCGCCGGTACTTTTTTATTAACGCAGTTATGTAACTAGTTACAATCAAAAACTGAGTAAGCAGATTAGAATCTTGGGCTAGCAACTTTTAGTTACTTTTTGCCAGCCAAAAATGTGGGTTATCCACTAAAATTGTGTCATAAAACAGTAAAAAGATAAACAGCAAGGGATGTCCTCTTCTGGTGTCAGAGGCAGATCAGTTGTAAACCAAACCAGCACAAATATTGGTTTAAGGAGTACTGTACACGTCACCTCTGCTTGAGTAACTGAAAATAACTTCCAGTAATCAGTAATCTAATTACTTTTGAAATAAAGCAATCAGAGTAGTAATTAGATTACTTTTAGAAGGAGTAATCAGTAGTCAGTAATAATTACTTTTGCAAAGTAATCTGACCAACACTGCTAGCCATACTGTGGGAAAACCAATAACTTCTTCATAGAGACAAGCAAGATGCAGACTTCCAGAAAAATGACATGGTGGACCTTTAAGACCAGTTTGTCTTGCAGGATTTTGGAGACATCTCTTCAACCTCTTCACCAAATGAAAAGTTTCTCTTTTCCCCATGCAGAGCACTGCCAGCAGGAGATAGACCGTGTCCTGGAGGGGAAGGACTTTGTCTCATTTGAAGACAGACACAACATGCCTTATGTCCAGGTAAAAATTTAACAACTACACTGAAAATACATGCTGTGTAGACACTGCTATCATCTGCATTTTTAGGCAGTTATTCACAAAGCTCAGAGGACTGCCAACACTGTTCCTCTCAGTCCTTTCCATGCAACCACCAGAGACACAGAGCTTATGGGCTACTCTATTCCTAAAGTAAGCAGATACTTGTTCACAAATACAACCACACATATTCTAAATGAGACAAATAAAGTAATAAAGTCACTCCACTTTCCTCCTAGGGCACTATCATCATCCCCAACCTGTCGTCAGCGCTCAGTGAGGAGGGACAGTGGAAGTTTCCTCATGAATTCAACCCTGAAAACTTTCTCAACCACAAGGGGGAGTTTGTCAAACCAGACAGCTTCCTGCCTTTCTCTGCAGGTACAGAAGTTTGTAATTGTAAGTATAAGTACAGTGAGGAAAATAAGTATTTGAACACCCTGCTATTTTGCAAGTTCTCCCACTTAGAAATCATGGAGGGGTCTGAAATTTTCATCGTAGGTGCATGTCCACTGTGAGAGACATAATCTAAAAAGAAAAAAAAGGAGAAAATTTAATTTGTCAACTGGACATAGTTTATTTGGTTGAATACGTTTCGCAGCTCATCCAAGCTGCTTCCTCAGTTCTGGTCAGATGCTGGCGGACACTGCCTTATATCTGCCTGAAGGGAGGAGCTTAATTACAATGAAAATTACTCTGAGACAACACATATTTAAATACAGTTTCAGTTGGTCAGGTGATACAATATGGAGTTGTTAACAGTTTCTGTTAGTCATGTGAGTCTATTCAATATGGAGTGGGAGTGGGGGAGTAGTTAGCATATCCATTCAGGGCCATGATGGGTGTTTTCACACCTTTGGACCTGACCTGGCTAGTCCCATTGTTTTCCCAGTTTGTTTTGATTTAGGTTTGAGGATAGAGTTATAGATGGGAGACAAATGATGTCTGAGACCCCCATTTCTGTTCAAGGAAGGATTCTCTTTCTTGACAAAAATAGCTTCTTTAACTCCCCTCTCAATCCCAGTCTATTTCAAACCCACAAACACTTTAAGACAAAAACTGGTCCATCCTAAGGACAAAACTCCGAGCCACAAACAAAGCAATGTGGTCTACTCCATTCAGTGTAGTGAAGACTGCAGTGAGCGCTACATTGGAGAAACTAAACAGCCACTTCACAAAAGGATGTATCAACACAGACGGGAAAACCAGGGTGGGCCGCAATCTGCCGTACATCTCCACCTAAAAGCCACAGGCCACTCCTTTGAGGACAGCGAGGTCCAGATCTTGGCCAGAGAAAAGAACTGGTTTGAGAGGGGAGTTAAAGAAGCTATTTTTGTCAAGAAAGAGAATCCTTCCTTGAACAGAAATGGGGGTCTCAGACATCATTTGTCTCCCATCTATAACTCTATCCTCAAACCTAAATCAAAACAAACTGGGAAAACAATGGGACTAGCCAGGTCAGGTCCAAAGGTGTGAAAACACCCATCATGGCCCTGAATGGATATGCTAACTACTCCCCCACTCCCACTCCATATTGAATAGACTCACATGACTAACAGAAACTGTTAACAACTCCATATTGTATCACCTGACCAACTGAAACTGTATTTAAATATGTGTTGTCTCAGAGTAATTCTCATTGTAATTAAGCTCCTCCCTTCAGGCAGATATAAAGCAGTGTCCGCCAGCATCTGACCAGAACTGAGGAAGCAGCTTGGATGAGCTGCGAAACGTATTCAACCAAATAAACTATGTCCAGTTGACAAATTAAATTTTCTCCTTTTTTTGCCATGGATTCTACCTGGACGACTGAGGGATTTTACATAATCTAAAAAGAAAAATCCAGAAATCACAATGTATGATTTTTACCTCCGCCAAGGAGGTTATGTTTTCGCCTGAGTCTGTCTGTTTGTTTGTTTGTTTGTTTGTTTGTTTGTTTGTTTGTTAGCAAGATAACTCAAAAAGTTATGGACGGATCTTGATGAAATTTTCAGGAAATGTTCCGAATGGTAAATCCAACAGATGATCCAGAAGAAATCCTGGATTCTGGATCACTTTGAAAATTTCGTTAGCATTGCATTAAATGGGGCTTGGCGGAGGTCTGCGCTCTCTGAGTGCTTTTCTAGTTTAACTATTTATTTGTATGATACAGGTGCAAATAAGTATTTGAACACCTGAGAAAATCAATGTTAATATTTAGTACAGTAGCCTTTGTTTGCAATTACAGAGGTCAAACAGAGGTCCTGTAGTTTTTCACCAGGTTTGCACACACTGCACAGGAGGGATTTTGGCCCACTCCTCCACACAGATCTTCTCTAGATCAGTCAGGTTTCTGGGCTGTCGCTGAGAAACACAGAGTTTGAGCTCCCTCCAAAGATTTTCTATTGGGTTTAGGTCTGAAGACTGGCTAGGCCACGCCAGAACCTTGATATGCTTCTTACAGAGCCACTCCTTGGTTATCCTGGCTGTGTGCTTCGGGTCATTGTCATGTTGGACAATCCAGCCTCGACCCATCTTCAATGCTCTAACTGAGGGAAGGAGGTTGTTCCCCAAAATCTCGCAATACATGGCTTAATACAGTGCAGTCGCCCTGTCCCATGTGCAGAAAAACACCTCCAAAGCATGATGCTACCACCCCCATGCTTCACAGTAGGGATGGTGTTCTTGGGATGGCATTTATTTATTTATTTATTTATTTATTTATTTATTTATTTATTTATTTATTTATTTATTTATTTATTTATTTATTTATTTATTTATTTATTTATTTATTTATTTATTTATTTCAGGGACAGTGCATATTAATCAACATTTGCATGTAAATATGCCAGAGTTAGCCAGACGGCTATTTTTCATCTGTAGTCCCTTGACAGATGTTAGGTGTCACTTCTACATAACAGAAAATCACATTACAAAGTTAAGCATCGCAGAGTCCATACCAAAGATATCTTTAGCTGTAGATGGTCTTATTGAGTTAATAGCCCACAGTACATCATGTTCAGATACATTCATTAAACTAAGACCAGGTGCATGTGAATTCACAGAGTACGTATTTAAAATCTCAAATGAAAAACACTTGGAAATGGTAGCCACAGAGTCAGTGAAATATTGATTAAAGGTTTGTGCCACTTCTACTGGATTAGTAACAAGACGTTTTTCTATTTTTAATTCTAGGGTTTTCTATGATCACCAGTCATTTTCTTAATCTGATCCCATATTATTTTACAATTTCCATTAGCCTTTCCAATTAATGTCAGAAAAAAGTCTGCCTTTGCTTTCCTTAGAGTCTTAACCACTTTGTTTCGTAGCATGGTGAAACGTCCCCTGTCATGAGAAGATTTGGTCTTGATAGCTAGTTTTAGAAGACTATCTCTTTCCTTCATAAGTTTTATTATGCCCTCATTTATCCATGGAACCTTGTTTTTATGCTGCTTGCGCCTAATTTTCTGTGAGAAATCTTTAATAGTCTTTTCAAGTTTTTCATGTAAAATTTCAGAGACGTTTTCACATTCCATTGCAGTTAAATGGCTGTTCCAGTCTATTTCTTGTACTGCAGCAAGAAAGTTTTGATATTTACTGTATATTTAGGAATGCCCTCAAGTTCTTCTCTTTTGTATGTACTGAAGCGTGTTTTACTAAGTTTTCTATTCAGAAGGATAAGGTTGTGGTCAGATAAGCCTGACAACATGTTAAATGACTTAACTATTCTCTCTGGCCTATTACTGAAATTTTGATCAATTTGTGTTCTTGTTGTGTTAGTTATTCTTGTAGGCCCTTTTATGATTTGTGCAAGATTAAACTTGTCTGAGATTTGCTTGAGTTACTGCCTTGAAGATTTGTCTTCCCAGTTAATATTAAAGTCCCCCATAATGATGATTTCCTTGTCAAAGTTACACTCTTTTAATAAGCTCTCGAAGTTTTCATAGAAACTGAGGTCAGTAGATGGAGGCCTGTAAATTACAATGACAACAAAAGACATTTGAGGAGGCAGGGAAATATTGAGGCCTAAACATTCTAACTGCTTGCAGTTATTCCATTGAATTTGTTGGTATTTAATTGTGTTTTTTACATAAGCCATTACCCCCCCTCCCTTTTTGGAACCTTCTCTATCTCTCCTATACATACTGTAACCAGAGATATTTAGGGTTACTGAAGGGGAATTGCGATTAAGTCAAGTCTCTGATAGGCACAGAAAGTCTAGATTTGAATCACTTAATAAATTATGTATTTGTTCACTCTTGGACAAGATACTTCTAATGTTTATATGGCCACCTAGGACTCCGTTTGGTTTAGTCTCAGGATCCCATACAATACGCGAATGATTGACAGTTCGAAAGACCTCCCATTTCCGTTTTTTCTGTATCCCTGGATTAAGTCGTTTCCCGTGTTTTGTAAACAAGTTTGTGTGAGAAGTGTGTGAATTCGTTTTTAGCTTGTACTCATCATTCTTCTTCCTCCTCGTTCAAATACTTATTTGCCACTGTATCATACAAATAAATAGTTAAAAAATCATACATTGTGATTTCTGGATTTTTCTTTTTAGATTATATCTCTCACAGTGGACATGAAAATTTCAGACCCCTCCATGATTTCTAAGTGGGAGAACTTGCAAAATAGCAGGGTGTTCAAATACTTATTTTCCTCACTGTATATATCTTAAATAATGTCAGAATCAGAATCAGAAAAGCTTTTATTGCCATTGTCAGTGAACACAATTCACAAACTAGGAACTTGCTTTGGTGATGAGGTGCAACATAGAACACTGAATAGTAAAAATAATAATAATATAAAGTAGAGATATCACTATTTAAAAAAAGATGATAATAATAATAATAATAATAATAATAATAATAATAATAACAATAATAAAGTATCACTATTCAAAAATAATGTAAAAGCATACAGAAAAAGATTAAGATATATAATAAAAAAATTAAAATAGTCTAGTATATACAGGAGCATTAGAACAACAGTGCAAACTGACAGTGCAAAAGATCAAGTGATGTGGCATGACTTATTTAAAGTAACTGGTGTTATAAAGTGTCCAGCTTAGTCTGGGTATTATAAAGTGACCTTAGTACAGGTGTTATAAAGTGTTCATAAAGTGTTCATGAGTCCAACGGCAGAGGGGAAGAAACTGTTCTTATGGCGAGAGGTTCTGGTCCGTATGGACCGTAGCCTTCTGCCAGAGGGAAGTGGCTCGAATAGTCCATGTCCAGGGTGAGAGGGGTCAGCTGCTATCCGGCCTGCACGCCCCCGAGTCCTGGAGACGTACATGTCCTGGAGAGATGGAAGGCTACAGCCGATCACCTTCTCAGCAGAGCGCACAATGCGTTGCAGTCTCTGTCTGTCTGTCCCTGGCAGTGGCCCCAGCGTACCACACAGTGATGGAGGAGGTGAGGATGGACTCAATGATGGCCGTGTAAAACTGCACCATCATCTGGGCTGGCAGCGTGGCTTTCCTCAGCTGCCGCAGGAAGTACATCCTCTACTGAGCTTTCTTGATGAGGGAGCTGATGGTCGGCTCCCACTTGAGGTCGTGGGTGATGCAGGTGCCCAGGAAGCGGAAAGAGTCCACAGTGGTGATGGAGGAGTCTGTCAGGGTGAGGAGAGGCAGGGGGGCTGTGACTTTCCTGAAGTCCACGATCATCTCCACTGTCTTCTGGGCGTTGAGCTCCAGGTTGTTGCTGCTGCACCAGGGCGCCAGCCGGTCCACCTCCCTCCTGTAGGCAGACTCATCGCCGTCCGAGATGAGCCCGATGACGGTGGTGTCATCCGCAAACTTAACCAATTTCACTGAGTCGTGGCTGGAGGTGCAGCAGTTGGTGTAGAGGGAGAAGAGCAGGGGAGAAAGTACACAGCCCTGTGGAGATCCTGTGCTTATAGTCCGAGTGTTTGAGACATTCTTCCCCAGCCGCATGCACTGCCTCCGGTCCGTCAGGAAGTCAGTGATCCACCTGCAGGTGGAGTCAGGCACACTGAGCTGGGCGAACTTGTCCTGGAGCAGAGCAGGGAGGATGGTGTTAAATGCAGAGCTGAAGTCCACAAACAGGATCCTGGCATAGTTTCCTGGGGAGTACAGATGCTAAAGGATGAAGTGGAGGGCCAGGTTGATGGCGTCGTCTACCGACCGATTGGCTCTGTAGGCAAACTGCAGAGGGTCCAGGAGGGGGGAGGTGAAGGACTTGAGGTGAGGCAGAACCAGGCGCTCAAATGACTTCATGACTACAGACGTCAGCGCTACAGGTCTGTAGTCATTAAGTCCAGTGATCCTGGGCTTCTTGGGGACGGGAACGATGGTGGACAGCTTGAAGCAGGCTGGGACATGGCATGACTCCAGGGAGGTGTTAAAGATGTCCGTGAAGACAGTTCTTCAGCGCAGTGTCTCAGGGTGGAAGGAGAGACACCATCTGGACCTGGGGCTTTCCGTTGGTTTTGCCTTTAAATGTTTTAGTCACATCCTGCTTGGAGAGTGTGAAGGCAGTGGGGGAGGAGGACGGGTCTGAGGTGGGCTTGGCCGCAATGTCCATTGTAGTCAGTGGGGTGGGGGAGGGGTGTGAGCCTTCAAATCTAGCATAGTAGGTGTTAAGCCTTTCTGCTAGTTGTCGGTCATCCACAGTGGGGGGGGGCTTTGGGCCTGTAGTTTGTGATCTCCCTCAGACCTTTCCAGACAGAGTCGTTGAACCAGAACTTCTCCTTCAGATTTGTATTGTATCTTGATTTAGCCTTCTCCACTTAAATGAGCACCTGCTCTGTCTGTATGAGTGAGGGTCTTTACTTCTGTGCGCCTTTTCTTTCTCCTTCCTCAGCTGTCTCAGTCTGGGTGTGAACCAGGGTTTGTCGTTGTTAAAGGTCACCCTGGCGCAAGATGGAATAATGCTGTCCTCACAGAATTGGATGTATGATGTCACTGTGTTTTTGTGCAGGTCCTCGAGTGTGTTTGGGAGAAGGCCTGGCCCGTATGGAGCTCTTCCTCATCATGGTGACTCTTCTGAAGAGGTTTAGGTTCATTTGGCCTGAAGACGCAGGAGAGCCTGACTTTACTCCAGTGTTTGGCATCACCATGACGCCTAAACCGTACAACATGAAAGTGGAGATTAGATGAAAACAATTGATCAACATGATGGGATAACATTCTCAGATCATATTTCATTGAACTGGAGGACAACTTGGAATACAATTTGCCTTAAAGGCCATGCACCCCATTTTTTTCATGTAATAGCATTAAGTAAACGCTTATTATATTATAGTATTTTATTCTTCAGGAAACAGGAAGTGCACCATTAGCATACTAGTTGTCATTAGCTTTATTGTGACCCCACTCTGGTCTCTCAAATTTGGAAAAAATAAACAAATTGCGGAAAATATAGGATGCTCAGATGCTATATTGAAGCAACAGTATACTCTTACTTAAGTTAACACTTTGGTTACACTTCAAACTGTGAGTAAACCTACAAGTGACAAAAGCTTTATGCTGACAATATGAAATTAATTGAACATTTGTGTTTCTTACACTGCTCCTTCAGATATGATTTTTGTGTCTATCCTTTGAAAATACCAGATTTTGTGCATTATTAAATGTCTTGTCCTTGAAATTACATTAACTTCAAGTCAACTTAAAGTTACTCTTAATCAGTCAATCAATCAATCTTTCTTTCAGACTGCAGGGGGTCCATATATAACATTTAAAAAACAGAAGACACACAATACAACAACAATAATTTAAGCATATCTATGTTCCTTCAGTGCCTCCAGATTTCAGAGGTGTACCTACCTGACACTGCTCTGCTCAGGCATTATTAAAACATTTATAAATTCATTTTGTGAGTCCTCAAGGCCATTCATAAGCTTATACACAATGTTTCTGATCACAGCATTCAGTGTGGGAACAATTTTCTGCACAAACCGCAAAGTGGCACTGGTCCATCAAGGGATTTTCAGTTACTTGAGTAGTAGTTTCAGTTACTTTAGTAGTAGTTTCCCAAATGCTTTTGTTGAACCACTATTTTGTACTTCTACCTGAGTAAAATTATTTAATTTTACTATATTTAGCTATTCTACCCACGTCTGATTATAAATAATTTTGAATATGTTTACGGCAGGTTTATGGTGGATAGAGCTTATCTCAACATTTCTTTTACCTGTGCTATTTGGTCCTTTATATTCAGCCTGTTCTTCACTCACTTACATGAACCAAATGATCAGAATGAATCACTGACCAGCATCAGCACACTGCTATTTTTGGTAAGAGTGGCGCCATCAAGTGTTCATTTGTAATAACTGCAGTAAGAGAAGAATTATTGGGTGCATCTGAGGTGAGACCAGTGAAGGTCTGCCTGCCATATACTGAAAAAAGCTTTAATGAACAAACTTACAAATTAAAGTGCAGTAAATGGCAGACTATTCATTTCCCTAATACATAGTTTATTAGATTCAAGGTTTTAATAAAAAATGAAGCTATGATCTTTCTTCTAATTTTACTTCCTGGTTGGTATGGGTATGAGGTATATGAGATATGTTACCAACCATATTAACAAAACATACACAGTTTTATTTGTCAAATCATATTTGACATTCCCTTTATTTTATTAAATATTTAAAGAAAAATGCCTTCCTTGTGTGTCAATTGTCTCTGCCTTTTGGATAGAATCGAGATAAAGGGATTCCATTTTAGGACTCACTGCTCTTTCCTGTGTTTTACAATTTTTTTATTTTAGATTTTTCTTCACAAACTGCTGCTAGCGGGTTAGCTCTGTCCATTGATATATCCAGTCTATGATTGGCATTAATCATAGACTCCCACATATCATTTTGCACCAGGCTCCCACAAAGCTACATACTTGCTCTAAATCTCTCCCTTCACATTAGAATTTCCCTTTAGATCACAACACAGGGGGTGGGGCTTCACAAACTGTTTTGAACTTTCCCAGTCTCTCTTCACATCGAGGTGACTTCACTGGTCGACTCTCCTCTCTCCCATCTCTCCCATATCTCCTGTATCTCCTGTCATGATGGTTGCCTCTGTGCTGCTGTTGGGCATCATCACGGTCTTCATCATCATGCATCTCAAGTCTCGACGACCCAAGAAGTTCCCTCCTGGACCCATCGCGCTGCCATTTTTGGGAAACATGCGCAATCTGAGCTCAAGTAACTTTTTGAATGACATAGAGAAGGTGAAAGCACACTGAAATCATTATATTCTCCAAACTGCATTTTTTGGTTAAATCTATGACATTTTTATAACTTTGAACCGTATAGATTTTAGTTGTTTTTATTTCTGTTTACCCTATATCATACATTACATTTTACAACCCATTATTATGTTTCGATTAGGTGCACGATAAAGCTTCTGGTGTCACTTGCCTGTCTTCAAAGAGATAGAAAAAACATTGGCGTTATCAGGAAAAATAACAGAATTACAATGGAGACAAACATGTGGTGGGCCCTTCATCAGAATTGTAACATTGTGCAACTTAAACCATGCATGCACTCCAAAACATTTAATTTCAGCTTGTTTCTCAGCCAGTCATTTGAGCAAATTTTTCCCAATAATTGCTCCAGTGTCATGCAATGTCTTATAGATTTTTAGAAAACCACAACTTCAGCTTATAAAATTACCTAACAGTAAGTAGTTGAATGCATGGTCTGTATTTGTTTTGTCTTTCGTAGTACTTTTTTAACATGCATGACACTATTTGGTCCAGCCCATGTAACCTCAAATGCACTCCTCCACTTTTCACTTCCTGCATGTCACAAAATTAAACAAATTAGACTGTGCAATGTATTGTTGACCACATTGCAGAAATATGCCAAATCACATGCAGACCACATAGGGCGCTGTCTCATTCAAGTTCTGTTTTATCAAAGATCAATCGACATCCAAACATTCATTGTGTTTCTGTTTATTAAAGGTGCATAATGTAACTTTTCCGTCTGTTTTTGCTGATACGTTGCAGTGATATTAGGCAGGGGATGCTCTACTTACCAGGGTGATGCAATGCACACATTAGCAAACACTGTCAAAAAAAAGTTTTAAGATTGTCTGAAAACTCAAAATGGTTTAAACAACACATGTAGAAAATCCCTCTTCCCACTCCTGCTTCCTTTCTGGACCCTCCCATTGTCCTGCCTTGTGCCTCCTTTGAGCTGCCAGATTCCTCCTCCAAACCATTACAGCCCAAACACACCTGCCCACTTTGTCTTGTGCTGAGCTGGAAGAAGCTGTTTGTGGAGTCTCTTACCTGTTTCATGGATTAGTGCATAAATGAAAGTGAGTTCAGTTTCATTTAGTTCAATACATTTATATTCTGTTTAACCATGAATTTATACTCCTTGTTTCTGACTATCATTTACTGTACTAATTCCTTTGTTTCTGCCCTTCTGGAAAAAACACTACTCCACTCCACCACTTCGCCACTCCACCACTACTCCACAACTCCACAATCCATCTTCACTGACAAACCTGACAATAAAATCTGAACTGGACTTGGTGATTTCCATTATTCATTACACTGAAGACATTACCTGAAAGCAGGGAGCTTTTAAAAGTTACTAGATTCAATATTCATATTTTTCAACACATTTTCAGGAGCCTGTGACCAATATGAGTGTTCATGCTCCTTCAACAAAAAGGTGAGAGACTAAAAAAACTAATGACTGTAATTTTATGCACTAATCTACTCACCTGTTCTGGTTCCAACTAAATAAGATAAGATAATCCTTTATTTGTCCCACAATGGGGAAATTGCAGTGTCACAACGCAAGTTACAGAAACAGCAGGAAAATAAGAGCATGCATCAAATCAAGATAAATAATAATAAGTATTTACAATCAACTAAAAAACACAACACTGTAAAGCTAAAAGGCACAGGAACGTTGCACAATAAGTGTCTTTGATTCTGAAGTGAACAAGCAGCAGTTAAAGTGACAAAATCAGTTCTTTCTAGTAAGAAAGGACAGATTAATGTCTAACTTGAGTAACAAAGCCTCAGACAGAGTAGAGCCTACAGTTGGCATCACACCTCCAGGGAATTTTGATGACATCAGCTGCAAAGTGTCAATAGAGATATTGCTCTGCCTAGAATCTTCACGCTATATGCAAAATTGTGAGCAGGATCACCTCTCTACAGATCTGACCCATAACTTTGGTGGTGTCACTTGCTCATCTCTATGAAGACCGATACGTTTAATGCCATATTGTGGAAAACGAGCAGGTAGTGTACCCTGTACCTGGACAGTAAAGTTACACAGTGCACCTTTACGCTTCCCATGTAGCTCAGTTGTAGTTTAGTTGGAGAAGCAGTCTCCCCAGAACCCAAAGGTTGACAGTTCAATCTACACTTCTTCTGATACAGCCTGTTGCTGTGTTCTTGGGAAAGACACTTCAACCACAGAGGGGGTTATAATGGGTGTGTACTACCTTGATGTAAAAGTACTTTCAATTTGCATTTGTTTGTGGAACTTTTTGCCCTTAGATGTTAATACATTATTCTTATTGTTTGCCTATTTTAATATGTTTGGTGATTCGTTTTTTTTCTAATGTTACTATTTTTTCCGCTGTGGCTGATTGTGGATTGTATGGGGGCGTGGCCTCCGTTGCCATGGTATCACTTCATATATTTATGCAAGTTTACATTTTTCAAGTATCTGTCATAATTTTCTATTTGATGAGGGAGAGAGCAGAAGTTAGAACAAATTGGTAATGCTTGTTTCATCGGTTTGGTATTGATTCCAGCTGAGGAGGACTTATGGGAACATCTACAGCCTGTACATGGGGCCTAAAGCTGCTGTGGTGGTGAGTGGGACAGAGGCTCTGAAGGAGGCTCTGGTTAACAAGGATGTGGACTTTGCTGGACGACCTCAGGACATGTTCATGAACGACGTTGTAGAGAGAAGAGGTAGGTATACGTACCAAACAGTTTAGGCTATGGAGCTCAGTGCGTGGGTTAATTTTTCACTATTCACATTCTGACCTTTTTAAACATTGTCACAATAAGCTTTTATACTATAAGCATGATCATTTTCATTGTTTGCTATTAGTTATTATTACTTATATTGCAAACATTTCTTAAGGAAACATAAACTTAGTTCAGATCAAGCCTAAGTTATAGATTTTTTTTAAATTGGGGGTAGGAGAAAACGGGAATTTTCTGAGCATTCAAGCTTTGGATGCGGGACAGTGTAGGATTACTCAAACAATGAGGGAACATCATATAATATCATATGATTAAACGCTAATTAAAGTCTAATATTACATAGTATATCCCCTTTAACTGTAGCGTTGTTTTAGGGGTTGTTCTGGCTGACTGGTCCAGCCTGGAAGGAGCATCGTCGCTTTGCTTTGACCACTATGAGGAACTCTGATTTGGGCAAATATTCAATGGAGCAGAGGATTCTGGGAGAACTACAGTACACCATCGATTTTCTGGAGACTATTAGTTAGTGAATGCATTTGAACCAACATTTAGTTCTAAAAAATGAACTACAATTATAGATGCAGCCACTAGATGGTATCATAATCTCACATTTCTGTTTTGTTTTCATTTAGGTAAAACTTTAAGCCCTAATGTAATGTATTTCCTCCAATGTGGTGTCCCTGGTTTTGTTCAGCACTCGGTATGAGCATAATGATACATTCAGAATTAAACTTGTGAACTGCTTCGATGATGTAAACAAAACTTTAAATGGGCTTTGGGTTTTTGTAAGTTACTAAAATTATTTACATTTGACTTTAGTGTTACTTTAAATGTAATATTGTAATCTATATGTTTTTCACATATATATATATATGATTCTTTTCACTGGGTGCAGTACTTGCCATTACCGTTCACCAGAGCTTTTATGGCAAGACGGATATGGACTGTACTACTACTATTTTGTTTTCACATAAATCTCCTCAATCATTTTGAGGCTGTGGATGTGATTTGTCTTTGTTTCTGCTTTTCAGACAGTAAAATATTTTATGCTTCTCTTATTGCATGTATTTCAAGCTGTAATTCATGAGATTCAGCAGACTGCCATCATTGTCCCCCTCATGGGTTACTCCATTCCTAAAGTAAGTTGGAGATTTGTTTATTTCAGTAGCACAGATGATGTATCTATCAGATCTATTTGACTGCATACTTTATGATGGATTTATTATGTAAGCCTAGGTCATGTGTTTTTATTATAATAAATTATTAGTAAAAAAAAAAAAAAAAGTATAAAAAATTTTAGTCATTCTGCACAATACGTAGAATTTAGAAATGGTTCTAGGGCACTATTGTCATCCCCAACCTGTCATCAGCGCTCAATGAGGAGGGACAGTGGAAGTTTCCTCATGAATTCAACCCTGAAAACTTTCTCAACCACAAGGGGGAGTTTGTCAAACCAGATGCCTTCCTGCCCTTCTCTGCTGGTACAGAATTTAGCCAACAGAAAAAAATTGTCATGTCATGCAAAGTTTCTTTAATAACGTTTTCTATTTTTGTCCAGGCTCTCGGGTGTGTCTGAAGGCCTGGCCCGTATGGAGCCCCCCTCATCTTGGTGACTCTTCTGAGGAGGTTTAGGTTCATTTAGGCCTGAAGACGCAGGAGAGCCTGACTATGAGCTGGAGTTTGGGATCACGGTGACGCCTAAACCGTACAACATGAGTGGAGTGGAGCTGAGGGCTGCAGAGTAGTTGCAGTTTACTATTATATATTTCCACAAGAAGGTGATCCTGATATACTAAAACAGGAAACTATATAGAAATTGTTGAGTTAATTGCTATTAAATATAAGCTGGGTAACACTTTATAATTACTACACTATAATTAGGCTAATCAAAGTGTAGTAATTATAAATAAAGTGCAAATAGTCATATTACTATTCAGGCTTAGAGGTTAGGGTTAGGAGTCATGGTATTGAGTAGTTACTAATTTGTTAATTATGAATTAAGTCTTTCTTTAATAAGGCTAATTAAAGTGTAGTTATTATATATATATATTTTTTTTTTATTTTGTATTGCTAGTGGTATGGTAAAATGTTCCTATACTTCAACTATGTACAGTTAGTTTTTGTAAATTATTTTTTTATTTTATTATAATTATTAGTTTTCAGCATGTTGGATACAAAATTTAAAAGCAACACAAATTATTAAGTACATATTTTTACTATGTGTTTACTATTTTAAGATGTTGCATAATCTATATTTTTGTACTGGAAAAATAATACATAAGGAGTCATGTTTTAGTATAAATAAGTATTTCATTTATTAATAGACAATCACTCCGTTTCCAGATGTATAAATATAAAGTTGAACATTTCTCACAACAAACAGCACGGACGGACGACACAAACATTAAATACATAATTAATACTTTCAGTTTGGAACAAATCAGCTCTTATTTACAACATATTTACAGACAGAAAAATGGTCCTCCGCTGGATGAATGAATGAAATCAAATGAGTTTTTTTTTTTGTTTTGTTTTGTTTTTCTTTCAAAATGGGAATAATAAAGTATTTTATGGTGAGAGGGGAGCGTTCAGAAAAAAAACTGACTTTCTTAGTATCCTTTGGTGGGATTACACTTTTTTTTTTGTGAACAGCTGTTGGGATGTCCGATGGATCAAAGTGGAGGAATGTAAATGGACGGTTTTTGGCCTGCGTCCTTTCACCAAATCCACTACACACTGGACAGGAACCCCATCTGACAGTATAGGCTACTTCTGTATAACTTATTACAATTAAATATGTTATCCCTGCTACGGTACAATTAGCCTACTAAAGCTATTTTGTTTCTGGTTGGGACTATGTTGACAATCAGGCAGCTTAGTGATAAATAATATGGCGACAAGTCCATACATATAAGAAATAAATTAATAAAGAATAATATTAAATGTGATGCAATGTTATAGTCATGTGTTTACATAGTACAGTTGTTGCTAATGGGTTGAAATGGGAGACCTATACTTAAAACTGCATCTCATGGTCTTGATCACTCATGGTTTTTCCTCAGTAAATATAAAAGTGTATAAAAATCTAAATTATAAAAAAGTGGCAAAAAGTGAGATACAGCTCAAAGTTTAAGAGAAGATCATTTTTAGAGTGTTTTGAGTGTGTAAAAGTCCAGGTTGCTTGGATGGTATTGGAGTCTATAGCACTTGGTAAATGAGGCTGGGGTCCACTGGTGTAGGGGACGGCACCTGGACAGAGCCCCCCTGTACTGGTGACTGATTGGCCGGTTCGGTGGGTGGGGAGGCAGGGCTTTCGGGGGCTGGCATCAGGCTGCTGGTGTCAGTGGAGATGCGTTCAACGATACTGGACAGACAATCCAGACTGGAGACTACAGAGCTGCGGTCGCTCTTTACGCCACCTGGAACAAACCATCACAATAACATCATTAGTTAGTATTAAGTGAAATGATTGTAATGCTAGCAGTGCAGCTATTATTATGAATTCATTAGAACAATAACTACTGAAAAATAAGTTAGACCAAAACTGTGCGTCAGAAATAAAGAAAAAATTAAAAATTAAATTCCTAAATTAAAAATATGTAGCCTAATTGGTTATGACATAGCTCAAAGTTAAATGAGCTAATCTAAGCATTCATGTTTAGAAATTGAACCTAAAAGAATGATCATTTCAAATCTCTACAAATGTACAAATTGTAGAAAATAATATACTTGATTTGGAAAAACTGGAACAACACTGTTATTAGGCTTTAATCTTGGCGAAAGAGCAAAGGAGCAGTCAGATTTTATTGTTTTGTTGGCTCATTAGCTCGTGTTTACTTTCTCTTGAACTACTTTTACGACCCTTGGTCAATGACCCAATTACGCACTAATTACCGAAATGACGTGTTGTTAGAGACAGTATTTACCGTTTGGAGTCTCCGAGAAATAAGAGCTGCTGTCGTAACTTCCTCTCCGGGTGGATTGGCAGGTCGGCCCGCTGAAGTCCGCCTGGAATAAGCACGGGGGAAAAAAAAAAATACAGTTTGGATTATTATTGTTAAAGATGGTATGTAGATGTAACAACAATGGTGAAGCTGTAGTAATAAATTATTTTAAATTCATATATGAATATTATCTAGAAATTAAAGTAAACCATATTAAGCAAATTCAAACACTGCATGCTTTAAAATCCACGTGTAAGATGTCGGCTCCCCGTTGGAGATCACACTTTAGGCCTTCGTTAGTGTTAATTCTAAAAAACATATAAAATATAATAATAAAAACAACCGCTTGAATCTCAAAACGCGTAAGATTTTTATTTTTATTTTATTTATTTTTTGTTTACCCTGTGCGTAAAAGTGCGTATACAAGTTATCCCTGACGCGCTTTGAACAGAAGGACATTTGTTCAAAGTCAACATGGAGGTGCGACACAAACACACTCATAGTCGCGTTACATTATCACCCGTGTTACTTTAATGGAGTGAAAAGTGGAAATGAGCATCAGGGTGTTACAATCAACGCGATTTTGTTGTGCGTAAAGGCCTTACGTGGGGCCCGTGTGACAAACTGCCGTTCATTAGTATCTATGAGAGTTTTGCCACAACACACAAGTAAATAGGCCTAAATAAAAAGCAGACCCTCATGGAAACGGGCCTATAGTTTTCATGTTACGAATATCCTCATCACTGCCAAAAATGAATGCGCCCCAGTATGACAGGTGTCAGCGGACTCACCATGCCGTCTGAGCAGTTGGAGCGAGGGCTGGAGGCGTCTGAGTCCCCGCTGTAGTGTTCCAGTACCGGGTAGAAGCTGTCATCCTGACCGCCGCGGAGCAGCGCTTGCAGAGATTCAATGTAGCTGATGGCGTTGCGAAGGATCTCCACTTTGGGCAGCCGCTGGTTGGGGTTTGCGGTCGTACAGCGCTTGAGCGTCTCAAAGGCGTCATTGACTTTGCTGAGTCGCCTGCGCTCGCGCAGAGTGGCGGCCTTTCTGCGGTCTGCGTTGGTTGTCTTTCTCTTGCATGCTTTGCACGCCCACAGCAGACAGCGGCCCGCCTGGTGGTGCCCGCTGGGCGCACGGACATGCTCATCATCCTCGACCTCGTGGTGGTGATGGAGGTGCAGAAGAGAATTTGGTGATGGAGAGGAGGACGGAGGAGAGGAAGAGCCGGAGCACGGGGAAGACGCGTGCTCGTCTGGCTTCAGCAGACTCACGTGCACAAGCCGTGGATCCAGATCCTCGAAGAAGTGCATGTCACTGGTGTTGAAGCAAGGATCATCGTAGAAGTCATCCGCAGCGGGGAGAGGGAACGAGATATCCGACAGCTCCATGATTCCAGCGGATAACAGTAGTCACGTTAGAATGGGACAGGACGTAGGGCGCGTGAGGGGCAGTGAGGGGAATGTAAGTCCTGTCACAAACTATTCTGTCTCCTGCTCGCTCCTCGGGCCTCTTAAACCAGGGACAGCATCGAGGGGCGGGGCAAAGGCCTCAGCGACCACCGTTCTGCAGCCAATCAGGGAGCATCAGGAGGGGTTTACAACTTCACGGTAATTAGTGTACAATTACCCCTAACAGAGCAGTTACACAGTAATATAGTGCTCTGCGTGTGCACTGAGCTGAGCGCGCACACGAGGGAACACTGTGTATCGAGGACAGTGGATGTACGTGAGTATACGTAAATTAAATGATGAGGCCTGTACGTGTGTGGGCCCGGGCCTTTTGGTCCAATGTATGGCCTGTCCCTCTCTCCCAGAAGGATGCTGAGCTTTGTGGAAATACTTTAGGCTACTTATGGAAAGCACACGCAGACCTACTTAATAATATCTACATAATATTATTGTTTTATTGCAGATATTATATAAAGTAGGTAGGCCTATAGAGCCTTACTCCCAGTAGTTCATAAAAACGTTTGAGAAATGCAAACCATTGGTTTTGGTCAACATGTGTCTTTTTATATAACAGCAAAATAATTTTCATACAGGCCTATATGCAATGTATATGCAGGCAATATGTTCCCACTCTAAATAGTAAAACATATGGCTATAAATCTATAACACACAAATTGAGGAAAAATTATTCCAGATCATGTGTAGGCTGTAGTTTTGTGTGTGTGCGTGTATATATACAGTAAACTATAAGTAAGAGCAAATGTCCTAAATACCTGTGAGTTTTAACTGAGTCAAAAAACCTGTTGTTTTTTTCTTGTATATTTCTTTCTAAATGAATCATCAAAACACACCTTTATATCACATTATATCTCTTCCACCACACACTGGGCACAGTCTGCATGATAGGACTAATCGGAGCCTTAGTACAACCCTATATCAGATGTCATAACGTGTGAGTGGCCATTGCTCGGCACATTTATTCAGACAGAGGCCTGTTTCCATGTCCAGCCCTCTGACTTCTGACCCCTCACCTAATAACTACTGGTTGTTTTGTGACATAGAAGGCACAGGTTAAGACAGAAAGCGTTGAATCATGTGTAAAATTAAACTTTACATTTATAGACAACTTAAATAGAATTTTTGTAAACATACAACACAGTATCATAACAACTGATGACTAATATATTTTTTTCTCTTTGCATGACCCAACTGACGTATTCATAGTTTCCACAGTGTTCAAACAGCTGTGTTATCTCCAGGCTGTAGGCTGTATGTTTTGATTAATATGTTTATTTATTGAATTTTAATTACCTTTTTTCATATGGACAATTGACACAGTAATTACTGGACAAACCAAACACATTGTTTCAAGTGGTGTAGCAAAAAGGTAATTTTTTAATGCCTGTCCTTAGAAGAATTAAAAGAAAATAAGCAAGAATAACTAAGTGCCAAAGTTCATACATGAATAACTTAGGGCCTTAACATTCCCTTGAATTAATACCTCTAAAAATAACCCCAAAATTACACTGTATTACACTTAAAGATTTGTCTTGATTACAACTTTAAATATATATCTTAAAACAAAAAAGGTTATATTAATAGGTTATATAAACTAAGACAGGACAAAATGACAAAAAGGCCAAGCTACGAACAGCAAAGGGAATCAATAGTCCTATTAATAACAAAACACATTTGTTCTACTTTTTAAAAGCTTAATATTCTTGTGTTTGCCTTGTCCAAAGTCCAGGTGTAAATAGTAGCCTACATTCAAAGTGTGTGAACCCAGTAATCAAGTTAAATGTCATAGGGCTATTTTTAGCTGGGGAGCAGTGGTCATTCGGTGGAGCGGGGTTAGGTTTTCAGACTTGTTGTTTTGAGTGTATCAGATGTCTGTGCACCCTGAACTCTTATATATAAATAAAAATCACCTCAAATGTTAATTTTTCACAACATTCACATTTTTTCACAGCTGCCGTAGTTACAAAATGCTGTCACTAGAGGGAGCAGGAGGGTGGACGGAGGACTAAGCTCAGTTAAGCAGGTCTAGGTGCCTTGGTTAGAAGCTGCAAGCGTTTGAGATGTCTGAGGAAATATTGAAGAGATTAGCACTAGCAAAAGTGATTGACAGGTGTTATAATAATGACATCAACTAAGCCTGTTTTGTGTTTGGTGGAGCTTATATTGCACAGAGGAGGGGTAAACCATATGGAAGTGGGATACTGACTGGACAACGGTCATCGTTTGGTATCAGACAGCATGGTAATATTAAATAACTGAAATGAATAAAATCTGTGGTATCAAGTTTCCTTCAAGTGTGAAAGTTTGGTATTGTGACAACCCGGTAACAAAGGTTCATTTTAGAACCTTTGTTACCGGGTAGCTAACATACATGAACATTCACACAGACAGTGGCTCCCTCTCCTCTGCATCACTCGAGGAAAAACAAAAACCAGAACACAACACCACCCACTCATATCATAACACGACATCAATAATGCACAAACGCAATGACTGAATCTAAGCTACAGCCATTACTATGTGGTTGTGTTCTGGTTTTTGTTTTTCCTCGAGCGATGCAGAGGAGAGGGAGCCACTGTCTGTGTGAATGTTCATGTAACTTTCTATTATAATGACTTTCTATTATAATAGAAAGTTGGTAGTAAATAATAGGTCTATTCAGGTGTAGTATTTGACATAGATAATAACAAGAAAAATATATTTTTTTGCAGTAATTTAATTTCACAGTGTAGCATAAATACAAGCTGCACTCACAACAATAATCTCTGACAGTAGATTGTACATAAATATAAAAACCCATGCTTGTAAGGGTTTCTTTAAGTATAACATAAAATAATAAAATTATTCTGTTACTTACATAAATACAGCAGTGGAATGATGTTAACTACTTCATTGTTGTACAAATACTTTGATCCCCAGAGTTGGAAGTGCTTTAAAAGAGTACCTTTGTACAAAAACCCTATTTGAATGCCCCTTTACTGCATATAGGCTAGATGCTACAATAACATAAAGCATAACCAATTTGGCTTAAGCATTGACAACATTTAAAATTATTAATTCAACATTCTTCCATAAATAAGGGCTACGTATGTTCATTCATTTATTCATTCATCTGTTACAAGTCTGTGCTAATGATAAATCTGGAGCCACTAAACTTTTGACTGAAAACAAAATCCAAAAACTGCCATCCTAGTAATAGTACAGCCATTTTATTTTAGACCTCTACAATCTTGTTCTGAAATGCATGGTATTCATGTATTAGTTAGTTATTAGTATCAGTTTATATTTCTTATTTATAAGTTTTATTACCATTTTTACATCTTTTACTCTTTGTTATTGTAATATAATGCGATGTGTGTCCAAGTAATTTCCCTTGTGGATCAATAAAGTCTGTCTAAGTCTATTTCAGTCTTCTCTCAAATGTTAACACCTTTGGAGTTGTTAACAGTGTGCATTGTGGGCAGAATAAATTACAAATCTAATCGTAATAGCGCAACGATTTTTTTCCCCAACATTCCCAGACACTAATATTTATCCTTTCAGCTCATCTTGCAGCTCATTGAGAAGGTACTCCCCAAAGCGCTCCCTTGTGTCCGTGGTGCACCCCAGTCTGCGTGTGTTGCTCAGCAGGTCTCCGATCTGTTTGAGGCGTTCCACTCGAGGGTCCCGGAGGAGGGTCTGGACCATGGAGCACGTCTCAGGGTCTCCATGGTTCCGAACAGTCCCCTCAGCTCCACCAGGACCCCTACCTCCTGGATGGAGCACACCAAGTCACAGTCTGGTCTCTGTAACACAAATGTACTTGTATTATATACAGTATGTGCATAGCAATGTGCACGGCAATAATACAGGATGTATTGTTGAAACATCTGATACAAGAGTACACAAATGATAGTGGATAGAGCTGCTGCTGTTTGGCCTGTGGGTTAGTGGCATTGCATACTTCCCTCACCCTGCATCCAGGGTTCATGTACGCTGGTGTATGAACAATTTGACATGTTTACAGCATGTAGGCCTATATCATATTCATTAACATGCACAGTCTACTGAATGCCTTTCCCCACTCTTCATCCCATTTTAGACTGTTTTGTCATGAGAAAATGTTGCATAAAATGTACAGAACAACACACAATTTTACACTGGGAGAGAAAATCAAGTCAGTTTGAATTGTTGCACCCCATGTTTCCAACACTATTATTTTCTGCAGGCATTAGACAACACAACATACTATACAAGCTGCAATGTAGTAAAGAGGGTTCATTATCTCATATTATAGAAATCCTTGTGTCTCATCTTCAGTAGAAATGACAATAAATTAGCCCCATGTTTTAGTCCTTAACAGCCCTGAAAGAGGAGTCCAGGACTATAGTGTAGTGTAGACAAATGAGTGTGTGGCTCATAAAGGCCTTTACAAACCCAAAAAAGGTGTCCTGACAGCTGAGGTGGCAGCTTTCACACCAGCTGCCTGCTGTAAAGCACTCATTACAAGTCATTAGTCCTGAGAGAGGTCTTAGGTAAACAGCTCAGAACAGGACAGTCCGCAATGTTCAAAGAGCTGCAGTGTTCACACACATCACACACGGCTACTGTCTGCCACTGTAGGGTCACGGATGGTTTACAGTCACTACATATACACCCACACCGGGAAACAAAACTGTTACTGCCTACTCGACTGAGAGCTCATAGTCTGAATGTCTCTGATCTGATTAGGACACTTGGAGAACTCTGATTGTACTTGGAGTACCACTGCATGTGTACAGCATACTCTGCTTCATGCATTCAACAGCACTGTGCAAGCCACAGCTAGGAAATTATGGATGTCACGTGGTATATGCATAAAAAAAACAAAAACTTAAATATGTTAAAATCATTAGAACATCTCACTGGGAGTGGGCATGGGTACAGTTTAACAGGCTGAACACTTTTTGACTGGCAGTGGCAAATTATAGTCCCTCCGCCTAGGCACGGGATGATACTGAAATTTTGTGTCATGTGTCCGATTATCATGGCCAAAATAATTGTAATCAACTATCACAATATCTATTACAAAACTACTTTGGAAATATACTCAAATTACTGTGTTACTAAGTTTAAAATAAATTAATATTTTATTATTAAGAATAAATTAATTGGTGTTTAGTACTACAGAATTGTTATTTGTTATAACAACAAGAATGTAATCTAATATTTATATATTTTATTGTCTTCCTTTTTAATGCAATTGAAATTGTTTTCTTTAAACTAGCATATTTTTTGATACTGGTAGTTCAATAATACCTGCTTTACAATACTGATATCTGAATTATACATGCATGTGATTCTTGTATTGGTTTATCAGTTAATATTCCAGTCTTGTCTCAAGTCTTAATGCTGTGTTTAAAATGTGCACCATGTGTCTAAGTCCAATAGTGACAAAACTATATTGGACACGCAGATATGTGTTACTGTGTAACACATATCAGGGATAGCACAGCACGCCTTTACATGGTGTGATATACAGTACTACTAGTAACTTTGTCCATGTACCACACTGTGCTCACACCTCTTAAGTGGAGCCTCAGTCAGCTATCCACATAAAACATAAATATGTTAAAATCATCAGAACATTTCATTGGGAGGAAGGATGGGTAGTTCAGTAGGATGGGGTGGAGGGTAGGGGTATGTTAAAACTGGCCTTTTATTATTTTCCTTTATTATTAATATATATCCACATGAAGCAAAAACTGTCTCATTTCATAGTTGTAGCTGTCACAGTTCTAATCTCAAAGACCCCAAGAACACATCTGGAGAAGTTGGTACATACTTGGATAACGTTGCATGTAAAATCGCAGTCCCCATTACATACAGGCACAGAGTAGGAGACGTATTCAACTGCACGTGGTAAAAAACAGACAGGAAAATATAAGGCATGCGTTTGGAACGTGTACTCATTTTGACAAACAGCCCCTCCACTGTGTACTAGTGTTGTTATATTTTGGTCCACTATGTTAAAGTGAAGATGAACACTACAGAGCAAATACCTGCAGTACCACAGTTCATGTCATGTCTAAAAATCAAATGCTCAATGAAAAATGTATTATCTTAGTCTAAGTGTGCTTATAGCTATGGTATTTGTTTATAGTAGTAATTACAGTTGCAAAGCTTTACTGCTAAAGCTAAATTATTAGACGGACATTAAACACCTTGTAACCCATTTGCACTTTTTCAGTTCTTTAATATTCATGTAGACTGGGACAAAGTGGCTTTGGGGCAAAGAAAATTTGGTTGTTGGAATTTGGTTATTTAGCACAATCAGCGTTCTCTGAGCATGTAAACAAAGTGAGTGTATCAGATATCAAATAAAGACACAACCTTGGATTTCACAACCCAAGAACATGTTTATGCGGATGCTGTTTTGGAGTTGGATGTTCTTCCATTGGCCCATGTATGTTGATATGTTATACTATGGCTTTCCCAGAAAACCCACTGGACTCAATCCAATGCGTCTCACTTGCACTTAAATCTAGACTCAAGCTGAGGTCGGATCTTCTGGTGCATGTTGGTGCCATGAGTATGCTCTGTCCCATGAAATACCACATGCAGCCATAATATTAATGGAGACTACATAGAGACTACATAGAACTGATTTAGCATTTTAGTTACCCCTCTCTTAAAACACAGACTACACAACCATGAGAGAAAGAACAGAATAAGGAAGAAAACTAGCTTGACAGTGTGAGGCAGTTTCTAAAACTGATAATGTGGCTGAAGGGTATAATAAGGAATGTACTGGGTCAGAGGAATCAAACTACCAACCCAGTGGTTAGTAGGCAATTTGTTATTTATTTTTGATAACTATAATCACATATTTTAAGCACGCCCAATAGGTACAATCCTCCCAAGGTAGTTCGGACTAATGGGTCCACAGCTACGCCCCTGTGGCGCACACAGTTCCTGACACTGGCACTGAAGGATGGGTCAAATGCAGAGGACAAAATTCTCTACGGGACCAATAAAGTAATAACAAAAGTGCAGAAATATAACCAATCTGAAATATTACTTTTCTAGTCTATTATTTTATCATTGACAATAAGCTCTAGCGTAATATAGACAAAATATCTAATTGCAATTTTTGGACAAACATTACAGTTATGATTAGATATTTGTGATTAACGTTGAGGGCGCACATTTTAAAACATGTCCAGGAGTCTTAACATTTGAGAAAGGATTGAAATATAAACTGTTAAAATAATCCAAGAATCACATAGTTTGTTAAGGTCGAAACTACAGGGTTAGCAATCTTTTTGTACATATAAGAAATTATATTTTTCATTTGCAAAGAATTTGGCGAAGAAATTAGTGATTTGCTAATGGTGACCAATCAAATTTCAATTTGATCTGTCTTGCAGTCCCAGTACTATACACAGCAACCTTCCATCACAAACATTACACTCAAACCCTCTCGTCACTTTTGCTCTAGTTCTTGTTGCAGGATGAAAACTCCACTTAATAGCTCCTGATGTGAGCACGGCACCTTCCAGTTTGAAGTGAGGTGTAAGTAGCACAGCCATATTCCACTCAAAGGAGAGCTACAGCCTACTAACCAGACTGAGGGGCAAGGAGTCAGATCACATTATCAATGACAACACCGGCAACGCTTGCACTTTAAATTTGACATTGAATTGTAATTATTTGTTTGAACTCATACTGAGTCTTCTTTGTGTTTTTTTATCTGAAATGAAAAAATGTACTAAGGAAAAACTGCCAGTGCAGATGTATTTTAAAAGCAGCACTTAGGGTCAAATGAGACGGCTGTGTGCAACCCCGCTCAGGCCTCTGTGAAAAGTGCTCATAGACTGAAAGTAAGGAATAAGTCTGAACAGTTACAAACAATAATATTAAATAAATATATTATTAAATATTGTCTGAATATTGATAACAGGATACTACAAACATGTGAATGTATGAAAAATGACTACAGTGTCTTCCATGACGCATCGACATAAATTAAAAACTATATTGCAGTGTAGGTAACCCATACTCTGGATAACAAGGTGCCCCAAAGTGCTGCTGACTGGTGGGGCCACAGACCTCAACCGATTCTTTTCGTCTCATAAAATTGCGTCGCGCAAACGCCACCTCCGCTCAGTGCTCCTCGTACCTCCACCCGCTCACGTCCTGCACATCTGGTAACCCCATCAGTGCCCTCGCCCCCCTGCCACCGCATTAATCCGAGAATTTTCCGGAACTCAGGGAGGAAATGTACACCCTCACCGGCTCTGGGCCAGGTTTGGGGATGGGGTGAGATGGAGGGGTGGAGGGGTGGGGGGTATGACTCCTGTGGCATCCTCCTCTTTCCTTCACCTATTTTGCTGATCCCCAACGGAACCCCAAATGAAGAGATCTGGTCCAAAATGAAACCCTTTCTGTTTTGGACGGAAAAAGTAGAAGATATGAAGACACCTGCTTTGACACAATGAATAATAGCAGGAGTTCAGATGAATCCTACAGGACAGGGTGTGAGGGGGGGTAAAGTAAGTAAAAAGAGAAGACAGTTACAGACCGGAGCTCCACAGTTGGACAGATAATATTCTCATCATAAATCTAGTTTCCAAAATGGATCCACAAATCAACTCTTCACCCTGGTTCATCTAAAACACTATCCAGGAACTCTCCAAGTGGAATTTAACGCCTCGCCGCCCAGCAGGAGCTAGGATCTCAAGCTAATGCTACGTGCTCTTGACCATGACCTCTGGGTGACCTTGATAAGTTTTTCATAACATTATATACAAGCTCAAATATGCATATACAAAGCTAATTTTGGCATTATTTGGTGATTTTAAATGACAATAAGGCAGCACAATAAACCCTTAACTCTTATGTTGGTAATACTAGTATAATGTCCTTTGCAAACAACAAACTGCCTTTTTATGTATAAAACCTGCTAATCCTGGAGTCCTAGGCCTAGGGCTGGGAATCACAGGGTCCCTTACAATTTGATTTACTTGGCTCACGATTTCACAATATGGTGATACAGGCAATAATGGATATATTGTACATGATACTTTCTGATATATTGCTGTTTTTTAATAACCAAATACATTTTAGCAGCAATATTTTTTGTTAAACCAGTACTTGTGCAAAGTTAATATAGTAACACTGATAAATATATTGATTTTAATCATTAAAACAGTGAACATGTCAAGTATAATGCATAAACACATTACCACTAGAAATAAGCAGCAAAATTATTGTGTGCTCACAAAATAATTGCTAAAAGATACCAAAAACTACTACCCACAGCAGCCAATGATAACAATATTGTATCTCCAAAATTAGTATCACAATATATTGATATTTTGATATTTTTGGACTAAGGACACAACAACAGTATGCACTGGAGCTATGATTCTTAAACTGTGATACTTGTACCACTGGTTGTATGCAAGCTTGGTCTGGTGGTGGTTAATTTTTGGTGTAAACTTAATGTAGAGTCAAATTCTCCTCCTTTGGGTTGGTACTTGTTTACAACTTCTGTAGGAATGGTGTTGTCCTAATTAAATCTGGTATAATCCTGTTATAGACCTGGTTTTCTTGGGTGGTAGTTGGTGTGAAAAGTTTGAGAGTCACTGCAGTACCCGTGGTATTCCCAGCAGTCTCCCATTCAAGAACTAACAAAGTCCAACACTGTTTACCTATAGAGATCAGACGAGATCAAACATTAATCAGGTGATATGATCAATACTTTGTCATTTACTTTCCCCAAAATCATGCAACCCTAAAGCATCTCTTATTCTATATCAATAGAAACAACAAATATTTCTCAGTTTAGTCCTGAGAAAATAAATAAAATACACTGTACTATGAACAGCATTAAAAAATATGAATCACTGTTAAAGGCCCTCTTAAGTTGGGGGTGCTTACCTGTACGTCACGGCTGCAGTAGGTGCCTCCTGTCTGGGACAGGTACCGCAGCAGCTCCTGGGCCTCCTGCTGCTGCGTCTGTGCCATGTGATGGAAGAACAGAGCCACACGAGGGAGGGCAAGATCATCTCGCTCAAATGCACTGGTCTGAAACAGATAAATCTATTTAATGACTAATATTCTCATTTGGATTAAATATAGTTTATTCATCTGCTATAGTGACACTACTTTGTAAATGCACAATAGGACACCACACTTAGGGAGAGGTGACTAGAATGATTGTTCTTCTTGTCTGCTACATCTGTTAGCACTCACAGACTCTTGTTGAATAGTGTGTTGTATTGGTACTAATAATTATGTTCTCTACAATCTCTGTAATCTAGGCTATACATGTTTTGTTATATAGTGAGAGATACTAAAAAGTTGGACTGATCAAAAAAGGAGCAGCAGCATCTAGAAGTCATACTTAACTGTGTAATTTCTAGGTATCAGGCACCTGCTTGTCTCCATGGAGATGTTGTTTTGTCTGGAACGTTCCACAGTATGACTTTACTCGTATCTTGCATATTCAGTTGCACGTGTTTTTAGACCAGAAATACATATAAATAAATAAATAAATAAATAACCTGTAACTTGGACTATTTGGGTGGACTCTCAACTAGAAAAGTTGCATAGTGCACCTTTAATTATGACCTATTTTAAGCATAGGTGCATGCATTGCTCATTAATTGACAAAACACTTATCCATACACTAGGCATATTAGTCTGGCTATTACATTATAAAGCGTATTTAATTACAAAGTAGCCCACAGGCCTACGCCGCCTACATCTTCCCAAACTTCACAAGGCAACAGGTAGCGCCGAGTCCGACAGTTCCCACACATTTCTTCCACGCACACAAATGCAGTCGGAGATGTCCATGCTGGAGGTGTGTCTTACCAGAGCTTGCAGCCTGCAGACCCCGCACAGAGCATCCTCCACCGCGGCCTGCAGAGTGAGCACACCCCGGCCCCTGGAGCTCCGGTGAGATGCGCACCGAGGTAGGCTGCTTCTGAACCGCTTCTCCGCAGGTTCCGCCAGGTCCAACACCTGTCACTTCTACGTGTAATGTCAGCGCAGAAAAACACAGCGCTTTGGCCAGTAGGGATTCATAACTGCGTCGCTCTGCTCCGACCTGTAGCGTCCACTCTGAGTAAATTTAGCCCGCGGGGATTATCTGTTTCCCGGTCAGCTGCTCAAGTTCATCCGGGGTGTTCCAGAGCCGAGCTGCGGCCACTCCTGCTACTGGCAACAACAAAGGTTATGTAAGACAATGGAGAGGATAACTGCGCAATGACGCTCATTTGGCTTTGTTCGTACTTCTAAATTCATTATCATATAGACCTATTGCATTTGACTAAGAAAAAAAGTCTAATGTTTCAGCCATCTTTCCATCAAGCAGAGGCACAAACCTAGGCTTATGTGACATGATAGCCACTTCTTCACCCTGTTTGAAGGGTCTGTAACTTTGGACAAGATATCTCTGAAATAACCTCGTATTTTATTTAATCTTATTGTTTTTTATTGTATCTTATTTTACTTGAGATATATAGCAATTTAGTGCTTTGATTGAAGTTAACCACCTATCACTTATGGCCATCTGAAATTGGGACAACAGAATATGGTCCCAGACCCACTCATATTATTAAAGCAAGTGGTTTTGGCCAGCTACGTATGCAAGTTCCAGGTTACTTAGTATAGAAATGATCAGGTTCAACTTTAGTGAATTTACCTAGTGGATATTTCTCAATATCAATAAGAAAATGCCCTCCATCTGGTAGTATGAAATCATCACACTCTAGAATCCGAATTAATGTCATGTCAACAAATCTGCATTTTAATAATATGCATTATTGTGCTCCCCCATCTGTATTAATTCTGATTGATTGGCCTATATAATGTGATGTCATGTGAAACCCAGCAGTACACTGTGAAGAGGCTGCTGTCCTAATGAGCTGACATCACTGATTTCTCTCCCGTGGAGTTGACCCCCTCTTGTTCCTGCGCTCTCCTCTTTCAGGCCGGCTCCTATGGTGGCTGAGTGACAGGTCAGCTGGTGCAGCAGGAGGGTGAGAGAGCCACCCCTCTTCACAGGGTTAGTGGGACTTGTACCCTGGACATGACCCCGAGTGACCCCCAGACTCACTGGTACCCACCTGGACCTAGCAGGACCGGGCTGGAACCGATCGCTGTCCCTCCAGAAGAGGCCAGGCAGGGCAGGGGTGTGAGGGGCCGGATGTACAGAAAATGTAAATGGACCTGGTACACTGACCTTGATTATCCACAGTTCATCCACGGATCATCTGCTCAGAGGTGAGGACTCCACCAACACTGGGGGTCTGGGCTATAAAGATTTTAAGTAACTGCTATTGTAAAGTGAGCAAGGTTTGTGTATTTCTGGGCAGGGCCATTGCTAGCCATTTGGCTGCCCTAAGCACAAATGCTTTGTGGTGCCCCACCACACCACCTCGCCCCGCCCAGAATGAATAATAATTCAGAATTTATCAGCGCGATTCGCTTTATTTCCAAAACAAATACACCAAACATGAAAGTTAAAATAATAAATTATTTTAAAAGATCAATAAATAAATACCACCACCATTATTATAAACAAAGATTTGTGCAATGACTGAACACTGAACTGAAATAGTATTATAACGAATGCCAGAAACAGACAGTCATTTTGGTCACTGTTGGCTGAACTATATCTATGAGAACACAACACACAGCCTATCGCAAAGTTTACACAGCAGCACAACCTGATCCACCACTCACACCCAGCCCCAACGACACAACCTGATCCACCACTCACAACCAGCTCCAACAACGTCAGCAAAACTACAATAAGAGACTACAGTCACAACACGAACGCATGGCATCAGCACCGCTCCTACAACACACCGCAGAACACCGGGGCAGCTCCGTCACACCCACAAGCTCATTTATGCACTATTTAACTATTAACACTATAACACTATTTAACTATTAACACTATAACACTATTTAACTATTAACACTATAACACTATTTACCTGTGAGGCTGCGTCCTCAGACTTGCCCCAAACTAACGAAAACAAGCCTCTTACCTTCTCCAGAGGACTGAAGCAGAGTGTATCCTCTCTCTGCTGTCCTGTTGGTTCTGTCTCCAAAAGTGTATTATTGTCCAATATGAAGAGATGAAAGTGGTCCAAGTCCCGGTCCACTCAGCACAGTCCAGGTGTCGAGTGCACGAGCTGGTTATAAAACTAGTCTTAATCCTACTTCCCACTTAAACCTGAAAGTTTCGACCAGTCCATACTAGGACAACTATTTTTTAAATCCTCAGACTCTATCATTTACCTCTGTTTAGCTTTGTTGACAAATCAACCATCAACTCAGAAATCATTGTCTCATCCTGTCACCTTATTCTCATGAACCTTTGAATGTCAGTGAAACTTTGGGGCTTTAGGTGAGGTGCACCCTGACTGGTATAGGCTCATAACTAGTTTTTCAGTCAATTTACAATGAATTAACTAAATATATGAGAAGAAGATATATACTCACTTGTCAGCCAGCTCAGGAACAGAACCTCTCTGATAAACCTTTTTTAAGACACAGTTTCCCTGGGGCAGACTGATGGAAGCGAGGCTCTGACCACACCAACACTCACACACACCACACTGATTTTATTGATTGACTGGGTTATCAACAACTACAGTCATCCCAGTTTTCCCGTTGTGGACGAATTAAAGTTTTGGGTTTTTTTTTAAAGGTCCTATATTACGCAAATTTGATTCGTTTGAGCTTTAAGCCATGTTAGCATGTTGTTACCTCATCAAAAACATACCTTGAATTGTGTTTTATTTCATTCACACATGTTTGAGTAACCGTTTATTGGTCTGTCTACATCTCCAAAAAGATAAGAGACCACCTTGTGATGTCATGTAGTGGTAGTTTTCAAGTTAACAGCTACCATTTACCTTTTGTTTAGTAAAAATTGGCAATTCCAGGGCTGAAATTATTATTGCTTGGAGTTTAAAAACACAGTAGAGCACTTCCTATATTACCACATGACATCACAAGGTGGGACAGAGTCTTTTCAGTTTGAGAGAAGAACTCATCCTAAATATGCAGGGTCTGTGTGTTAAACATGTGTGAATTAAACAAAACTCAACTTCAGGTATGTTTTTGATGAGTATAACATAGATTTTAAAAATAGCGTAATATGGGGCCCTTTAATAAAGTTAATTCTACCTTTTGTGTTCATCTTAATAAAGGGAAAAAAGACAACTATTTCCAATAAGAAATTATATATCACAACTGGAATGGTGATTTTGGATCATACATATACTTTACCCTTCGCCAAAATAATAAACATAGGTCAGTAGAAATAAAAAAAATCACATGCCTGTTTACTTAGTCTTACTTTTCCAAACTTGCTATGTACGCTGTAACTCCTCACTGCAGAAGAGTAAAAGACAGTGAAAGGACAGGCCAGCGTGATGGATGGGGCTGCACACACTCATAAAGCACTTAATAAACCCCAAACTAGTGGCGTTTTGACAGCGGAGGTGGGAGTTTTCACACCTGCTGGTTGCTGTAAAGCTCTAACCACAACCATGGCTTTGTCCGGGTGGGGGGCAGATGAGCGGGGCAGATGAGCAGGGCAGTAGTGATTTAGGGGCAGCAGATATGGCACGGTCGGCTGTGTTAGGGGACTCCGGTTCCTCACCATGTTTCACTCAATTACATGGAAACAATGAGCTGCAGTGTACTGTGAATGACACATTTAAAATATGATACTCATGTAGTCCTTTTGAATGATGAGGACGTGTATGGAATTGGGTCAATAAATATTAACATTTACACTAACATTAACATTTACTTTTCAGTGTTGAACCTGTAATTCTTTTTTTTCATATGGAAAAAAGCATATTTTAAATTGTATTAGGACAATCGCCCAGCTACCCCATGTAGTTGCATTCAGATCAGTTTTGCATTGCCCTCTGCCTGTGTACCACAGATGAACTTAGCTGGACTGTGGAGCAATACAGAATTATTCAAATATATGACAAACAAACAAACCATAAATGTATGTGTTTGATGGTAATACTCTAAAAGTGGATATAATGTAACAGATACAATTTTATAAAGTACAATATGTGTTTGTGTAAGCCATTATATGCTTCTTTCAATGAAAAGGGTCAGTGTCCTGGAGATGTAGAGGTCCTGGAGAGATGGAAGGATGTAGCAAATCACCTTCTCAGCGGAGTGCTGTCGTCTTTGTCCCTGGCAGTGGCCTCGGTGCACCACACGCTAATGGAGGATGGACTCAGTGATGGCTGTGTAGAACTGCACCATCATCTGGGCTGGCAGCTTGGTTTTCCAAATACAAAATAAAATAATCTAAATACAAAATCTGTTGGGCCTTCTTGATGACAGAGCTGATGATTATGATTGATTCCCACTGAGGTGGGTGTCAGGTGAAGTCAAAAATCATCTCCACTGGAGCAGCATTTGGTGTACTGTACTGGGAGGAGAGCAAGGAGGAAAGTACACAGCCCTGTAGAGGTCCTATGTTGATCGTCTGATTGTGCAAGACATTCTACCCTAGCTGTCCAACAGGAATTCAATGATTCAGTGAGTCAGGCATCAGGTTGAGCTAGGAGAGATTGTCTTGAGCATTATGGTAGAAGCTAATGATTATTGAAAGTTCATCGATCATTTTCTCTAACTACACAGATGAATTGAGATGAGATGATCCTTCCTATTTTGAGGTTTCCAATCCACATCAGAAATTCTTTGATGACCCAAACCAGTCGTGTCCTGAAGATCCCAGTGGACCATGGTCTGTGCGTGTCTCGGGGTAGGCCTCCTCTCATTTAGGATTCTTGTCTCTCATCACACCACTGTTCAAATGGGGAGCTTATGTCTGGACTCATGTCTTCATGCTCCGGGCAGCTGTCCCACCAAACACAACAAAAGAACATCTCAGGCTCTCAGGAACAACAAGCTTACAACAGTCAATTAGGGACGGGTGATAAAGACAAAATGAATATGTCTACTTTTTTTGTTTTATTATACCAGTTACACTAATCAGACAATATTATGGCAACCCATCAGAAAAAATGTGTACTGTCTTTTTTATTTTCATCAGCTTATATGGCAAATTTAGGACAACCTTTACAGTGTAAAAACCAAATATTTACATTTTGCAAAATTGTTGAAAATATCTTTCCGTTATCATCTTCTACACATTTTATTAATAATGAGTGAATTTTATCAAGATGGGATGGAACAATATTTTGTAGTTATATTTATTTAGCTTATGAAAACATTAGTACATAAAGAGTAAACTAGAAGCTTCCAATAACTTTTTAAATGGAACTTACCGTTTTTAACAAATTAACTTTTTTTTTCTTTTAACTACAGAACCTTTCATCTGCTACTACTACTACCACCACTTGCATGACTATAGATAATGTAAGCTTATAGTTGCTGCACACTATAGTAGAAGACAGTATAAAGTACATCTCTTTAGCTGGCCCTGAACAGTGCTTTGGTTTTCAGCTGTTGCAGGGATCAGCTCAGAGCCGACAGCTGTGTGAATCCTCATTAGACACAGTGGTAATGGCGGCAGGACAGGACAGCCTAAACACTCCGAAGCACGGCCCAGGACACTGCTCTGCTGTGGTGATGTCTCAAACCACCACCCGCCCGTTCCATGGTACAACCACTATAATGTCATCTGCACTGCTATGGTCAGAGGGAAAGTGGGCAAAAATTGTACTCAAGTAAGTCTGTATGGTTAGTTCAAAATAAATAAATAAAGAGATAACTTAGATAAGGGTAAAAAGTATTTGGGGAGGAGAGTAATTGACTGTCAGGGTCAAATGTAATTGGATGGACCAAACACTTTTCTGGTGGAGGTCCGCAGTGTTCCACAGTATGGCATTAATGTTGTGTTTTATTGCAAAGAAATGTATATATATCTTGAAAAAATACATTCTTAATGTGCTATTGGGCTTGTCTCTCTACAGATCTGACCTGTAACTTGGCCTGGAAGCATCACCTGTTTGTTTTCAGGCCAACCGATAACAATATTTTCAGGAATCACAAAAATAAGAAAAAGTAAATCATATCTGAAGGAGTGGTGCAAGTTCGAATACTGTATTATTATCATTACATTATAAAACCTTTTTAATATAGCACTATAATAGCACTCAAAGGTTTAAGCAGCATTTTAGTAGTACTTTTTTCATATTGGTAATAATAGTTACTTCAATAGTACTGATAATAGTATAGCAGTAAATGTAACTACTTTCAGCTACACTCAATACAGTTCTCATTTTAGACCTCTGTTTTTACATCTGCATATCTCCAAATCTATAATATCAATATATACTTTTTCCATATATCTTCTAGCCCTATATGTAGTAATATTTTTTGTTTCTTATACCTTGGATGCACCACTAGAGTCTGAGTTTGTCCTGCCAAGCTTTTGATGCCTCTGATCCAGACACAGTCATTACCCAGAGAGCTTTGTGGTATGCCCCTTCCTCATTAAGGGGACAAATATAGATCTAGCGAGGGGTCCGGGGGGCTGGTGAGGGTACAAGTGCATGCCTTAGTCTGATGTGGCAGAAATTAAACAATGATGAATGAGGAGAGGGGATAGAAACAGGACTATTTTAGGCAATGGCAAAGAAACGCATTCTCCTCACACACGTGACCTGTCTGAGGACTGTCATCCATGGTGAATCAAGCTGTGAACTAATTACTTTGAATACTGTCTAATAGTAGATAGCAGGAGCCTTCTAGGTTAAGTTGGTTTCTCAGAAGAAGTTGTTGTTATGTAACGTAATATTATAAGGTTCTATAACCAACTAGAAAATACCAACACCAAAACAAGACCGTATTTATAGATAATATCATTTATAATTATAATAATTATTTCAGTAGATTGACTTTTCTGGTTAAAGAGGGGGTAATACACTTATGTGGTATTAACTGTTAACACATATTTAGATCACCGTGTTACCTTTTATTGTTTTGAAAATGCTATATTTGCCGAAAATAGTGTATTAATATGTTTCAGTTTCTTTTTTCAATGTTCTGAGTCCCCTTGCTCCCTGTGCTATTTTACTACTATCTACTGCACATCATGTTTGTGAATTTTTAGTGTATTGTTTTGTATCCTGCTTTTGTATATTTATGAAGAATTGTAGTGTGGGAGCATTGGATGTAGGCTTATGGGCTGAGCTTTTGCAAACTGTAAGGAGGGTTCAAATAGTGCCCAGGAGAGATTGCTATATTACTCAAACATGCATGCATGAAATCTAAAACCTCTTCAGGCATGTTTTTGTTTATGGAACAATGTTATAACATGGTAAAAAGCTCCAAACTATACCCTTAATAATATATCATATACCCATAATACTCCCTCTTACAGCTGATATTGCTTTGCCTGGAATATTCCACAGCATGGCAGTAACTGTAGTATTTATTTCATTTTGGGTGTTTCTAATCCTCAAAAATGCCTTGAAAAACATGCACTGTTACTGTGATGCATGGCTCTCCACTGACCTGTAACTTGGTCTGGTGATGGCACCCACTTGTCTCAACAGACATAGATAAGTTTAAAGCCATACTGTGGAATATTTCAGGAAAACCAATAACATTTCACTGGAGACAAGCAGGTGGCAGATCCCCACTAGGGAAGTTACATAGTGCAACTTTAAGGTTTAAAGACCAGGATGTAACATATTATCACTGAAAAATAAGGTTTCAGCTAAAATATAAAATTCTATTACTGTATGGATGTTTGTGACAAACCTCATGTTAAACCACTGTATAGATACTGTTTTGGAAAAAAAGTTGCCAATCAACTATAAACAGCCATGTTTGTTTGTGACGCGAATGGACCGTGCGTCATTGGTCAACCCGCCTCTCATGTGGTTCTGGCCGGTCAGGTAAGAACAGCAGAGGTGGTATAGTGGTTGCCAAAGAACCCTAGCAGAGTCTGCTGCCGTGTCTTTGGGCAAGACACTTAACCCACCTCGCCAAAGTGAAGCTGTTGACATAGAATGGCAAACTGCATGTAATGAAGGTGACGGGATATGTTACAAAAATAATCCTATCTCACTTTCCTTCATAAATGCATATTCTTACTGATTGCATTACTAGCTGTTACATTGTAAGAATAGTGACAGTGACCCAGATATGAGTTGCTGAGTATCTCCTAAACCAGTGCCAAGAGGATGCACCAACTGTAAACCTATAACCTCAGGCTTACTTACAATCTTTGAGTTGTGTAAGTTTCACCGTGGAACATAATATGTGGACATTTATTTAAAAAGTTAAGATGGACATTGTTGCTATGTGACCACAACTCCCTTTTTCATGTAGAGAATTTTATGCTGTATTGTTTGTTGTTTATTATGGCCAAAATGTAATAATTTTAGCAAGATATTGGTGATATGCGATATTACTATTATATTCATACTGTTCTCATAGTGAAGAACAAGTTGCATTGTATTTAAATCATTATAACTTAGCCAATAACTTGAGTAGTTAATTTCTTTAAAATTGCTTTCAGAAATAAAATTATTTAGATAAATATATGTTTGGTTTATGAAATATTAGAATAGAACTATAATAGATCTCAAATAGCACTGTAATATTATTTAACCAGGAAAGTCCCACTGAGATTAAAGTAGTTGTATCAGTTTCCATGTACTTTAGCAAATTTTTTCTTGCCCTAGTACAGATCAGGTCTCAGTGAGACCCCTATGTGCTGTCTTCATTTAAACCCTAATAATAACACTTTTTCAACTTCAGGAATCAAATGTTAGAATGCTAATCTCTGTTAACTATACCATGAAAGTAGAACTACTTACTCTCGGGTCTCTGAAAGATGTGAAAAGTGCATAGAAACTGATAGTGAGGAGTTAAAATTAACTAGTCCTGTTTTTCACATTTTGAGGACTGTAAAAATCAGCCCCTTTAATCTCACTTTGAGGGCTGTCCTGGTTTCAGAGGAGGCACTGTAGTACATGCAAAGTCAACACATAAAGGTCCTTGCCTGTCCTGTGAGACATGAGCGCTCACCACAGCACCAGCCTTACCGACTGACAAAATACAGAACTACTTTATTGGTCATTATAGCTAATCCAGATTTATCTCAAGTAAAAACAGAAGTATGAAAATGTTAATTGCTGCTGAGATTAATGTTTCACCAAGGCACTGACAGCAAAGCATTGTGGGATTGCTGGACTGCTTCATGTTTTGGCAGTGCTTGGTATCTCCCATAAGAGCCAGTGCTTAACACTGAAAAGTATGTTCCTCCCATACTTTATATGAACCAAAGAAGACAACCAGATGATATGAAGCAACGTGTATCCAAGCTTACAGTGGATTTTTGCACTATAAATAGGTGTATAACAAAATATTTATCAGAGCTCAGTGCGTCGTTGAGCTGAGGCAGTGACAGCAGAGGATTGTGGGAAAGCTGAAGAGGAGGTCAGTGTTTTGGCAGAGGTGAGGATGTGCCATTTAAAGGTGCATGTGTAATTCCATGAGATCAGAAATTGAAACTGAAGCAGGTTTAAACAGACAGACGTCATGGGCACCGGGTGTGATGGGATTTATGGTGTTGTGGGGACAGGCCTATGTTACTTCTGTTACATATCAACACTTATGCTTCAAAATAATGTAAATGTATAGAGAGCTGCGCTGAGGCAAGGAGGTTTGATCACAGCACTCCTGCAATGCAATGTTAAAGCAGACCTGTGATACAAAATCGAGTTTTAACCATCTTATAGTTGTTTCCCCTTACCATTTACTTACCAGAAGTTGTATTTGGACTGATTCGTGCATGTTTGAGCAAACTTTAATCAATTATTTTCAAGACAACAATTTCACTGCCACCAGTATATGCCCATATGTTCTGTTCTTACTTTTTTTTCTCGGTGATGCACATAGAATTCAACAGCGTTACGTAGTAATTTTGGTACAGAATGAATGAATGAAATGAAATCTTTGGCTCGCTAGCATGATCTGCAGCTATCCATCGGAGGTGCCGACAGCTGGGCGGCTCTTTGTTGTGAAGACATAAATGGCTACGTCATCACCCATTGAGCACCACCAGTTTCTAACATAGAAGTCAGCTGACTTGTTTCTATTGTTTAGTCTTGTTTAATTATTATTATTGAATTTAAAATGTCCAAATTATAATGTAATGATGCTGCCATCATCATTAAAGCCCCCCAGAGAATAGGTGCAGTATTGATGTGTTGGTGCACATGAAAAATGAACATTTTACACAAATAAACCAACTTAATGTCATATTTAAGATGCAAAGCCTCTCCCAAATTCTCCATTGACATGAACGGGAACCATGTTTAACCGGAGGTGCCACCACAAAAAAGTGCAGTTCAGGAGCATTTAGAGACAATAGTGAGTGGGGCAGAATAAGGTGGATAATGAAGTTAGTACCACTACAATACAATTTCAAATATCTGATATCTTTAAAGTGCTAGAGTGCATGTCCATCAGAAAAATATGCATTGTCAGAGTTATACAGAGTGTCCATCCATCCATACATATATATGGACAATTTAAACATTAGGTACAATACAATCACAAGGTACAATACAATGCCAGAAAGTAGTTTTTATGTGGTGAAATATGAATCTTGCCCTACCGTGCTAGCTCCAGACCTACAACATGCAAATAGCTCAACTCACTGGTACCAGTGTAGAGTAGTTCTTAAAAACAGCATATGTGATCCATTAGTCCAGTGTAATGCAGTGTGTAAGCTAATATTTGCAGAACGCTGAACACATGGGACCAGGCCTGCTCACTGCTGTGGTGGTTGTTGTTGTTGTTGTTGTTGCAGTAGGTGAGGATGGTCCTGTAAACCTCCCTGAAGACAAACACTTAACATGCACTTAAGGCCACCCTCACTCTCTTTACACAGTATCAGTTAGTATTAGAATGGGTTTATAATGGGTTTGAGGAAGACGTGCTTTTTTTGGTTATTTAGTGGTAATCTATCTATCAAATCAATAGATCAGTATTTTGCATTTTGTTCATTTTAAACAGCAATATTTGATCTAAAACTTTTAATAATGCATAATTCATTCTCTGCTTCTGACCAAGCTTCTTCATACTGTCAATTTTGAGTTGCTAAGACATTTTTGAACATTTGTGTATAACCCCAGGGTGGGTGGGGTTATTAGAAAAGTGTGAACAGATTTTTTTGGAGAACTTCCGCCACACATGCAGGACAATTCTGGATAACTCAAACATACAAGAATCAATCAATATACAAATCTAGGTAGACTAATGAGTAAAACCTTTACAATTGGTTCAGCTTTTGCATTTCATGTCTCCTTTAATGCCAAATGCTGTTGCCATGTGCATAGGACATTATAGTATTGTATATTTCATGCTGTTATGATTCTTTGGGAGACCCACGTGGTTACTATTTAATGTAAAAACACAAATATGGTAGTACTTCATTACAGTACATTATTACAAGTGATTCAGGTTGAAAGGACAGACCAAGATCTATGAAACTGTAATGTGTTAATATTCTTAATAACACCACGCTTCCATCAGAATATTACAGTGTTATGTTGTCTTTCAAAAAACCTCATGTCAACCTCACTTTCTTTCTTTCTTTCCTTGTGCAGTCATGACATTTGAATCATAAGTTGTACTGATAATCTCATGCTCTTGTGACCATTTCCTCCTTTTTTGATTAGCTTTTATAAATATAGAGACCTCTCCTATTTGCTAACAAGTCTTCACACAGTAAAACCTGTAGTAGTAGTAATATTAGTAGTAGTTGTTGTAATAATAATCTTTATTTAGAAAGTGCTTCACAACAAAGTAAAACCCAGCAGATAAAATACAAAAACCAAAAATTAGTAGTAACAGTAGTAGTAGTAGTAGTAGTAGTAGTAGTAGTAGTGGTAAGATAAGATAGGATATGCCTTTATTAGTCCCACAGTGGGAAAATTCCAGTGTTGCAACGCACAGTTCAAGAACAGCAGGAAAATGGAACATGCAATAAAACAAGATAATAGATAATGGCTTAAAAATAATTTAAAAATAGACTTAAAATAGACTCTAATGTAACACACTGTTTCGGTGGAGCAAAAATATAAAATACCAGAAAAACTATTATGTACTATTATGTAGTAGTAGTAGTAGTAGTAGTAGTAGTAGTAGTAGTAGTTGCTGTTGTTGATTTGAGCAAAATGTACACATAACACACATCTTTGTCATTTTATTTATTATTTTTCTTATTTATTATTGTTCTCACTTGCCTTAATTGTCACATTTTCCAACATTACAATATTTGGACATAGACCCATAAAGTGCCTTTTGCCTGAATTCCTTACCTCCCATCACCTTGACTTGGAAAAGGCAGTGCCAATAGTTGCTCAGCTGTGTGAAGGTGAGACAGGAGTCTGGCTCTATTTTGAATCGGTACGAACTATTTCTGTCACCTTTCTTCAGCGACTCTGTCACGTCTGCCCTCTCTAAAATGGCTGCCTCTCAGAGTGGACATTTGGACTGCTACAGACATAATAGTCATGTCCAGTTTTACGATTCAAGAAGCAGAGTATTTACTGGTATAAACTAGTAATTGTATTATGCACGTTCAAATTAATGGTGTTTTGGAATAGCAATTTAAGTAAGAATACAATCTTTATGTAGTCTATTTAAAGAGGCTGTACTTGATAGAAAAAAATAAATAAAAAAAAATCTAATTAGATGCAGACAGTACAGAGTGGACTTATTTTGACATGACAAGGGACAGGCCCTCTAAGTATTTGTTTATCCAGTTTTCAATATTGTGTTTAATTAAGGAATAGAACTTGCCATAAAGCTTAACATGAAATAAGAAGTAAATTTATTAATGCCATATATTATTACTTTGCAGTGGATGTTGAAGTGGTTCACAGCTGTTCATAATCATTTGGTATATTTTACACTGGATGCCCTACCTGACACAACAAAGGCTTGGGACAAAACACTGTAAAGGCTTGTCATCTCTACAGCTAAAATATTCCTGTTGAAATGTCATTCTAGGGTCTTTATTGAAGTTTAATATTTTTCATTGACACACATACAGTATATTAAAAGGCTGAATATAAATGTTATTTGGGCATTAACAATATTAATCATAAATTGCTGTGACATGTTTTTTTGTAATGAAAATATTAGCAGCTTTACATGAGAAGAGCCATGGTGTTGACTCAGACTGTGCTCTGCTCCTCAGGTTAAACTCAGGTTAAAGGGTGAGGACCACACAGAGAGGGGCCCATCACTGACCACACACACACACACACACATACACACACATACACACGGGGCCACTCCAGAGGGGACAGTTCTGCAGTAGAGGGGTGCAACCTGAGCCCTTGACTGCTGTGTGATGCTCTAGTACATGATTGTTTATCATTGTCTCTGTGCTAAAGACTAAACTCAGCAGGTAAACATGGCTTCTGCTCATTTGGACATCATCAAAGGAAGGTTTATATACTGTATGTACCAGCTTTTTCAGTTCCAATATCAATTCTAATACTTTCATACTTTCTTTAAGTATCTGCCGATACCCAATATCAACTGAGATCAATGCAGGGACTAAAAATAGGAGTTTTCCATTAAACTGAACTAAAATATAAATAAAATATAAATAAAATTTCAAACATTATGAGCACCAACTACATCTAGTAAATACTCTCCTAACATCAATTTATATGCCCAACCGATGTTTGGAAGTAAATATTTTATCCAGCAAAGTTTTCATTATCAGAACTGATATCTGATACCTGTATCATATGTGTAAAAAACAACTGAATTTGTATGCTAGAGAACACAATCATCAACAAACTTTTTTTCCAGTTAAAACTTTACTTGATTGTCTTAAAAATGTGAAAACAGAACTAGCTCTCCAAAGTTATGTATTCTGAGCAATGTTATTATTCTCCAGGATGTTTGTTAGTGCTTTTCACAACTTTTCCCAGACCAGAGTGGAGTTTTGCCAGGAGTTTTGTCATCACGGTAATGCAACATCTAGCATGCTAATTGTGACAATTGACAATATACAGCTAAACGTTTGTAAAGTTTGCCATAACATCTTGATTAAATGATTCCTCGTTCCTCATACCACCCCATAGTGCCACCCTCGGTCTGTGATGGTGGCCCCAACACTGTCCTGCTGCTGAGATGGAAGTGTCCCCTGTGGCATTCGCACCTAAGGGTGACAATGTGCCATACAGGAACACAGACTGGGGAGACAGAGGTGTGAAGAGACCAATTACACCAATTCAGAAGTACTGAGGCTCAGGGGCTCATCCTGTGTCATGTTTATCCTGCTTCACTGTCATTTCCAATGCAACACCGATCAAGGCTCTTAACATGAGCTGAAGTTTGGCTTAATTACTGCCAAATGGTTCTCCAAAAATCAAAATAAACACATACAAAACAAGAACTTTATATTTTATGTTAATTCAGCTATTGGAGGCCATTGAACTCCAGTGCCTGTCCCAAACTGGAAAAATGATCAAAACCGGTGGATCTGGTTTATAATATGCAAATCACTGCACAACACAAGATTAAAGTGCAAATGATTGTTTTTTGTGTTTTTCTAATTAGTAATTGTTGGGATAGTAGAGAAAAAGTGGCAAAGAAAAGTACAAAAACACAGGAAGCAGCTGTAATTTCATAAAATGAAATACCTCTACTTAACATCAACACCAAAAAAATACATCCAAAGATTATTTCTCTGACAGTTTAAACCCTCATTTATAACCCTCAAAGATTCTGCAAAAATGTTTTAACTTAGTGATTTATAAAGTTTAAAAAAAAGATTTGGTCTTGTGATCATTAGTTACCACTTAAATATGTTATGTTATAGTGGAAAAGTACTCTAACGTGCCATATGCACTTTTGTATTCGTTCACAGTGGAATTTTCGTGTGCTTTAGCATCATCTTTATGTACATGTGTCTGATATTTTCAGCTGTAATATTTATCATAAGAACAACATATGGAGTCAGATCAGTTATCAGCACCACTTACACATGCCTGGGCAAGTCCACACTGGCACACAGCCTGCCCTGGTGCTTCTGGGGCAGCTGAATCTATACCAGCAGGACAGGCAGCCTCATTCATTTCTCTGCTCTCTCTAATGGGTAATCCATGAACATAAAGCACTATTTCATTAATTTTAAACATACATATTTGGCCATTTTGTAATGTTGGTCTTGATTATATGGTCGCTATACCCAAAACTGACTAGCCTCTATAAAATCTGGAAGATTTTATGAAAATTTCGAGGATAACCTTTGTAAAGATCTTATCTAATAGTTTGGTTGTGTAAAATAGAAGCAAATAACGCACTCATTAAATCAAAATGTATCCAAACCTCAACTGAAGCAAAATCCCCAAAAGGTAATATTCACTACAACATATGCAAAATTGTGGGGAAAAAATCAGTCAAGGTAGTCTGTACTAATCTTTAGCAGCAGAAAATTCCAGAGAACCCTACCTGTCCTCCATCTCAGTTCACAAAGCAGGACTTTGTACCATAGTGACACTATAGAAATGATGTGTGAATATTTGTCAACTTGAACAATTCAGAGGTAGAGTTTTGAGACAGTTATTTTGTTGGAATGAATGCCTGTCCTAAATGTATTATTTAAAGAGCATGTACCTGATATTTTCCCATCTATCTGATCAAAATTAATCTTGCCCAAGTACAGATATATTGTATAAGCAGCTCTTGAGGTCAAAATAAGTTCACTGTGTAGTGTCTGCATCCAACTGAAAAGTGCTTTATTGTCAGATAATCAGGAAGTGTGTTGTTGGCATACTAACTGTTGCTAACTTTACTGTCATCACAGTAAACTCTGCTTTTGCATCTGAAAGTTGTGAAAAGCACTTATAAATTCATTTATAAAATTATAAATTCAAATAATTTAAATTGAACTAGTTATTTGTAAGACAGTACAAATCAGGTACAGTGCCTTTAAGTTGGTGGTGTATGAGTTGTTGTTGTTTTTTTTTTACCCCTTTCTAAGGAATATTTAACACCAAGCTCAAATGGTGCTTCGGAGGCGTCAGTGTTGGGTAGTGTACCATTTGCACTGAACAAGAATGTAGCAAACCCAGAGGACCACCAGGGCAGAGGGAGTGTAGAGACCCCAGTGTAAGGGCCCGCGGTGCCCCAGGTCTGTGCCACTGTTTGGGTATCCCGTACGGGCAGCTGCTGGTCCTGTCCTGCCTGTGTGTTCCCAGTAGGACATCCAAAGAGACACCAGGCATCAAACAGACAGCACTGTGGGTAAAAAGAGCTATACTGTGATCTGCACTGGGAATGAGGGTCTCCTGCTGGGACTTCTGGAGAGAAAGAGAGCCTCTCTCTCAGAAAGGGGGAGGAAGAGAGGAAGAGAGAAAGACAAAGGTAAAGAGACTCCCTTTCTTTACCTTTGTCTTCAACAAATCAACAAGATTTACTAAAAAGTGCCTAGAACATACAGGGGGTTAATGAAAGAGTCTGACTGAGATCACTATACAATATATACTTTTTTTTTTAACACAGTACATATTCACTAGCAAGGACCACACCACGATGATGAAATACAATAAAGATATTTATTAACGGTGGGTAGATGGCTGGGGGTAGACTCAGGGTGGGGGCTCTGTCTCCAATCCAAAATGGTCACCCAGCTGATTCAGAACCCCCCCTCCTTAAAGATGATGTCTTCAGGCTGAAGAATGGACAAGAGACATGGGGTGGGAGGGAGGGAGTCGAGAGCTGACATGGACGGTGTTGTCGGGATAGGCTGTATAAGTGGGGCTTCTGGGTAATTGAAGGCGTGGTCAAGATGAGCTGTGGTTGGCTGGCGAGGAGGTTGAGGCGTGGTCCAGCTCCTGAATCTAAGTTAATCATATAAACTCCACTTTTTTTCTTTTTTTTAAAAATCTCATTTACAGTATCTCATTTGAGCATTTGATTTTCAAAAGTGTTAGGTACCATATTGCTCACAATGCTCTCTGCTGCACAAATATACATTTCATTTATCTGATCTTAAAAATCCAAACAATTGTCTGTTATTTCCGTGGTGTTTTCTTATCCTATGTAGCTGAATGCCTCTCCTAGCCTGCCCCTAATGCAATCAGACTACACTGTTACCTGCAGCTGGCATCTGAGTTCTCCAGATATGCTACCATCCTCAAATTTCAAGTTTCCGGGTTTACATACATTTTGAAAACTCGATTTTATATTACAAGCCAATTATCCAGTTTTCCATGGCAGTATGTTAACATAGTGTCTGTTGTAACCGAGTGGTAGAGATCCCCTTATTAACTGCTCGCACGATTCATTCTGGCACAAAAGAGGACAAGGGCAATATGGTATAAAAAGTTACACATCTTTATTTAATATTCTAGACATTTAAAAATTTATTTTTTTTTGGTACACAAATAACTACCAACAAATCAATCCTTGTAAATGCAGAATTCAACCCACCCCTAACCAAACATAACAAATCAAAGTTAGTAACATCAAACCAAGCCAAAAGGAGAAATTCAATTTGTCAATTTCTCCTTTTGCCATGGATTCTGCCTGGACGACTGAGGGATTCTACACACATCAAACCAAGCATTAATGAAAAACAAACCAAACTAATTAAATCCTACATTTATAATAAGTTAAAGTGCCAGTGCTGTGTGTAAACATGAATGCTGTGCTAATTGGTACTTAAAGTGTGTATGCTAAGGTATCTGAGGTAGGTTTTGTCAAGTTAAAGTGCATAGAGTTCCAGATGGTGAAAGTGCATGGTGTTAAGGTGGCCTAATCTGGGCTAAAGTGACTTGTGCCAACCCTGAGGCCTAATCTTGCATTGCACTGCAAACCCAGCCATAAATTGCACTTCCCTCCAAGACCTCAGCTTTTGTCCCAAAACATTCATCAAATAAAAAAAAAAAAAACTAGGAATAAGAATAAAGCAGCAGTGGCATTCTGTAAAATAAGATAAGATAAGCGAAGGTAAGATACGCCTTTATTAGTCCCACAGTGCGAAAATTCCAGTAACACAGGGAGCGATAGATTAACTTCAGGTAGGCCACGACCTTGGCTTGGAGCGCGTTAGGAGCAGCCACCGTCACCACCAACTCCACACAACACCTTTAATCCAGTTCCCACAAACATCACTTTAGGGCAGCAGCAGACATTCTCAGGAAACACAGCTTCACTATTTACATGCACCACGTACAGCTACGAGCAGAAAGCCCCGACTATCACCCTACGGCGTGCGCACCCTTTTCTAATCCATAATCAATGACACTGGGAGCAAAGGCGGATGCATTCACGGACGCATTACGGTGGAAAAATATAGTCCCTGTGACCACCTGGTTACACTGTAATGGAGCAATATCAGAGTGGGAGATGGGAAAAATTGGGCGAGCTGACTAACTGTTCAGACTGAATAAGCCAAAATAAAGCCATGGGTCCTTTAACAATGAGAGTCATAAGAGCATTTACTCCTGAACTGTAAATCTGATCATTCATTAGTTACAGACTTAGACCTAATCTTTTTCTGTCAGACCGTCTTCACTCACAGAAACCCAACAATCTGCTCCTGATCCGGCAACATCCCACTTCCTGCCTCCACCATCCCCTTCTTCTTCTACTGTTTCCTGTGAGTGCGGAGCGTGGCTGTGACCAAAGCAGAGAATGTGGTTGTGCGAGCAGTAAAGTGCGACTGTGTGCTTGCCTATATGTGTAACTCTAGCACTGGTCATAAACACCAGGCCCTGAACGGAGAGGAGGCCCCAAAGAGAGCAGCGGAGATCAGGTTACTGCATGTGCGCACCGTGATACATTTTACATCCTGGGCTTTAGGAGTCCAGACACACCGTTAACGGCAAATAAAGCAGTGGAGAAACACACATATGTGAAGTGTGGGTCTGTCACCAAGAGATATATAGTTGTGATTGTGTAAGACAGTGATTGTGGCTATAAAGTTGTAAAATCATTTTGTATTACAATTCAAAAAGCAGAAACAACATTAGAAATAGATAGTATTTATGTGGTTTCTGGGATCAAGAATACACGCAATACTTTGCAAGGATGTCAGTCTGGTCACTGGATGTGTCTCTGAGTTCAGAAGGGTGTGATTGACAGGTGGAAAAGCCAACATGCATGGTCTCCCCATATCAAAACAAACATGGCTGTCTTCAAGGAAAAAAGAAAGGAAACAAACATCACAGGGGACTGAAAAACATTGCAGATTTCTGCAGAATCAATGAGTGAAGCACTAAACTGTGTTAATCTGAGGTGAAGAGAAATTTTATTTTGTTCTAAATGATGGGTGATCAATGAACTCTTTCATTTCATATGTTTCACTAATATGTGTCAACTAAGGCAGTGGCATTATTGAATGAAAATATGAGAAAATAAAATTTATGATTTTCAGCAATAATACGCTTTTTTTTCATAAATATTTCTCTATTTAGAAGCCATTCGGTCACAATATTTCCACCGTTGTTTAGTTAAAAATGTGTTTAAAGAGCCTCAACGCATAATGGAAAGAACCCTATTACATTCACACATGCCACCTAAAAACTTGGAATCTAAACCAAGTCTACCTCAGAGCATACTGTAAGAACCAGGACCAAACCAGGACAAGCGTTAGTAAGATCTACAGTATGCACATCCAGTCTCTTACACACACTTTGTTCTTTGTGCTCTGGGTTATCCACTGTCCTCACTTCAGCACCTGCACCTGGGCTAAACACCAGTCCACAGGCAGCGCTAGATCGGAGAGGGGCAGACATGAAAGCCGTGTGCAAAGGAGAAACATGAGCTCATGTTTCTCCCAAACAAAATTATGTAGGAGGAAAAGGCTAGTATGAATGTTAAGCCATGGCTGCGATGAGTGTGCTTGTCAGGCCAGACGTCAGACCAGTTGGTTCCGATCACACTCTCTCCATTTCTCATAGAGCACCATAAGGAAAGCCTCAGCAGAGAGATTTCCCAGAATGCAACGGTGCTGTTTCTAGCGACGACCATTTAACCCCCCTTCCATTCACCACACTCCCAAGAGCCTTCATTTAAACCCATTTAAGCCCTGTACTATGGCTAGGATCAAGTGTCCGATGTGGTGCGACCTGGAGCAAGGCACTGGCTCTGCAGTCTAGGGTTTGATTCCCACTGGGAGTGGAACGCCACACATATCTGCACTTGCTGTGGTTGCAAGGTGTTTCCCAGGAAATGTCACTGGCGGTATGCTAGTTTGTGGTGATGGGGCCAAGATTAACTATTGCGTGGGACTTGCACTATGCTTTAATGTGTCGTATGACATTCATCTGTATACAAAGAGTATCCCATAGTATATTCTAAGCAACAAAAAAACTATAAGTTTAAATATAAAATGTGACTACATAAGTATTTTTGTATCTCATCATAGATACGTATCCCATTGAAGTCACAGTGGCGATTTCACTTTTTATACTGGATCGCTGGATGCCCTTCCCATCTCAACCAATCACATAGTATGACTGGAATAGGTTATCTGAGTGAATCTGGGAGACATTTGAACCGGCTACTCTCTGGTTGGTGGGTGAATGCTTATCCCACTGTGACAGGAGTACACCATTAAGTAACATGAAGTGTCTTGCCCATGGAACCTCCAACAACTACAGTGATATTGGTGACATTTGAACTGGCTACTCTCTGGTTAATGGGTGAATGCTTAACCCACTCTGACACAAGCACACCATTAGACAAAAGTAACATGTATTGTCTTGCCCATGGGACCCCAACAACTAGATGGACACGGGTGACATTTGAACCAGTTACTCTCTGGTTGGTGGGGGAATGCTTAACCCAATGTGACACAATCACACCATTAGGTAAGAGAATATGACAACTGTCTAAAAATGAAACTGCGGTCTATGTTACAAGATTCCCTTTCAATGACCTCAGTCCACACTGATGACCATGGGCACCAGTAAACAGTGTCAGACGTCAATGGATAAAAGTATCTTGTTGTGATGCTGCTCTGTTTGCTCCCAGGGTTTATGTGACTGAGGACCCATGCCTTTGTTGAACCAGGGGCCCCTCACTCACAGCAGCCATCTGAGAAGTGCTCTGAGTCCTAACCTCTGCTTTTAGATCTTTGGGTCACAGTCAGCAATGAAGAAATGAATATTTTTAATGCAAGTGTCATAGCAGCCATCCTAACATAACAGCCACATGCAGCAGTCACTTAATTAAAATGTATATGACTGGTTAGAGTACTTTTTCATTAAAACATAGTTAACGTTAATAAATTTATAATGTTGTTTCCTACATACCTGGTGTTTCATTCACACGTTTAACACACAAACCCTGGCAAAGTTCTTCTCAAAACAGAAAACACAGAATAATTTGGATAATTTCCACTTTTGAATTGCCAATCTCTACTGAAGAAAGGTTAAAAGGAGCTGTTAGCTTAAAAAATATCTACCGCTTCATGACATCACAAGGTGGAACAGATCATTTTGAACCTTGGAGATGTATACAGACAAATAATGCAACATTCTAACATGGCTAAAAGCTCACATTAATCCATTTTGTGTAATATAGGACCTTTAAGAGTTTACTACACATCTAGTAGCCTTTATTAATTCTGGTGAAGTGTATCATTTTACTTCCTGGTTGGACATGAGCAGCAGATATGACATACGAAGAGGTAATTCTTCTGTTACCTATAATGTTAACCACCTATAAAGGGCCACTTGTCTAAATTGCACAATAGTTATGATTAGACAACTCCTTTTCTGTTAAATCAATGTTTAATTTGTCAGAAAATACCTTGCTCATAAATTGTCCGTGCCTTTTGGATAGAATTTTTTGACTTGACATAGGTAGAGGTATTCAGTTTTTGAACTCAATGCTACTAACTCTAATAAATATTTACCACTGGTCTAGTAATCTCAGGATACAGAGGTTTTTTTCTCCTTCTGTGTAAGACCAATTACTTATTATTAGGACTGCTATGTTGTGTCTTCTCCTAGTGATGTTTTCATGGGGTGAGAATAATAATATTAATTTCTACCTCAGTTGAAAGAAGAGGCAATTAAGGGCTGTTGACTGTTGCCTGTTTGAACCTGTCATAAAAATAATATCACATTTCACATTTCACAATCGCAATCTACTGTTAGTTCCATTAAAAAGTCGAGTTTCAGTCTATTAAGCTCCACCTGCCGCGGTCAGTGCCAGTGTCTCTGCTCTGCTGCCAAACAAATACCTTCAATATTCTGTAATGAGCCCAAACCACACTGAGCGGCTCCTTTCCTCGCTCCAAGGATTTAGAGGAGAACCGTGTGATATAATCCAATTTTCCACTGGCCCATGGAGCTGTGAGTTTGGTCGTCTAAGTATCAGAGGCGCCATGGTGCCCCTCTGCAGCAGGGCACTCAGCCAGGGCAGGCTGGGAGGTCCTGGGACAGCCATAGGGAGAGGGCCCACCAGAGAGGGGGCAGTGTGGGGTCTGCACGATGACAGAGAAGAGGAGGCTGTGGATTGTTAGGCTGACCATGGGGAAAATGGTGGAGAGCGGGGGCATTAGAAACATCCATGTCTGAATTCATAACACATGAAATGATAGAAACAAACAATTGGATTATGAATTTGGGAACATTAGTCTGCCGCCTTTACCCTGAATATTCCACAGTATGCTAATAAATTTAGTTAATATGAGATTCAGAAAGCAGGACTACACCTCAACCTCTCTCAACCCTTCCGTCCCACCCCATGTCTCTTGTTCATCTTTGACCCTGAAGACCTCTCCATCTTCAAAGTCTTCCTGAGTCTCTACCCAGCCACCACAGCTATCCATATCATCAATAAATATCTTTATCATATACCATTGTTGTGGCATGGTCCTTGCTAGTGAGAAGAAGCAACCCACTCACAGTAATAATGTATATGTTTTTCAAGTAACCCTGCATGTGAATAAATGCAAGATAATGCCATACTGTGGAACATTCAAGGGAATGACCAGGCAATAACCTCAACATGGAGACAAGATTGTGGACCCTATCCAACCTGCTGACACATGTTTTACAGTACACCTTAACAAGGTTACAACAAGGAAATTATTCTAATGTCAAATGCCTCAGTATCTAACGGGAAAACTATTACATGTTTTGTTAGGGACAATGCAATCAGAACTTAATCAAGTCTACAAATAACTGTAAACTATCCATAAGCTAAAATATACCTAGCTCAAGATCTGGAGATGGATCCAAGGGCACTGCTGCAACCGCTGCTCCTGACAGGTTGCCTCTGATGAGTCAAATGCAGGATGGGTCAAATGCAGGGCATGATTTTCCCAATGAGGATCAATGAAGTGTATCTAAACCTTATATTGCCTAAAAGCATAAAAAATGCCTAAGATATGAGCACATTTTGCCATTTTTCTTTGTTAATATTAGTTAAAACTGTCTACAATCTCAGTATATGTTATTTCAAACAAGGGGACTCAGGAATCACAAATATTCTCTCCTCGAGGCCAGTGATGGGACACATTTCTTACACAAAGCTCTTGTAAAATCTATCTGCGCAGTTCAAAGGAGCTGAAGCTCTCATGTGTGCTAATAAAATGCACCATCTTTGCATTGGTAACTCGAGCCCACTTATCCATCCAAGGTTAACATTTGGACTGACAGCATTTTACTGCACAATAGTGAAGAGGGGAATCTGAACACTCCTGCCCCTTGACTTGTGTTACCTAATGCTGCAAGGAAGCGCTTACTTAAATACCCACACCATGTATTTACAACATGGTGTGGGTTACTAGTACTTCACCTCAGGGCCACAAGGAGGGCCGTCTGAACTGCTTTATGACAAGTCCGCTTTGGTTTGTAAAACTATAAAACATTATTAAACATTTTTGATCGTGCACAATTCACTCTTATGTTTGTCCACTTAAGAAATACTAAGTAACTTGGTTAATGTATATCTATTCATGGGTTTCAGGTAAAGCATTCCTTCCTGATTTGAAAGATTTGGCATGGAAACGGCCTTCCACTGTTATAGCAGTAATGCAAAATATCTAAATATTACATATTGTGAATGGGAAAAAAAATCAGGAAAGAATCATTTGCTGGAAATTCATGAATACAGAAACAAGTTCTAAATGTTCTAAATGATGGGTGATCAATGAACTCCTTCGTTTCATGTGTGTCACTGAAAAAAACTAATCTGATTGCATGATCATGTTTGAGCCTGTCCTAAGTCACAACAGAGAGCAAGATTGTGTGTGTTAAGATTATTAAACCAAACAATACAATTATCAAATGACCAATTCATCTCTACTTTACATAATCCAAATGGATGACAGAGCACTGACTATAAAAATACATGCAGTTGTTTCCGTCTTATCCCACTGTATACATGAAGTGTCCCCATGCAGTCTTAAGCGTCTGTGCTGCAAACAGGTGTATGAGGCTCTGGCACTGATCTGATGTGTTCTGCAGCTCTCCAGACCTGCTCCTTTAATACAAACACTGAAGTCATAAGCACCACCAGCCATGATATCAGGTTTAATATAGAATCTGTCCTGGCTCAAGAACACGGTGTCTGACCCGGGTATGTGTGTGTGGTGGTGGTAGTACTGGTGGTACAGCAGGGGGGAAGGAAGGGATAAGGGATAGGCTGAGTGGTATGGTTTGAGATATGGGGGTAATGCAAGTGTGCATGAAGAAATGGAGAAAGATCCAGGTTGAGCTGCAAAAGTCTGGAGTGAAATCAAATTAGTTTTTAAGACAAGTAGTTTTTATGAATGAATTACAGATAGTGTCATTTGTCAGAATAATAGAATATACAAAAATAATTCACCTTTTACTACTACTATAGTATGTAGGCCACTATTATACTATACCCACTATATAAATATACTATTATTATTACCACAAAATCTGGATTTTAAAAATTTTAATTTTTGCTGTCAGCCTGCCACCCAATATTATTGACCACAGAATGGGTTGATATTATATTATATATGAATGAATGCTGAATGTTGTGGTTTCTGTTCAAATATCACACAATAGGAATGTACTGTTAAGTTAAAGGTTTCTATGGATATGTCATTGCTCTGCCTGGAATCATCCACAATATAACATTAAACAGCCCTACCTTACATTTATTAAATTACATGTGGTTTTATAGCTTAAAAATACCTAGAAAAACAGGCATTCTGACTGTGAATGTGGTCGCCTCTCCACAGATTTGACCTGTAACTTGATCTGGTTTGGTCTCCATGACAATGGACAGGTTTAATACCATACTGTGAAACATTCCAGACAAAGCAATAACATTTCCATGGAGAAAAGCATTTGACAAACCCTCAACTAGAAAAGTTACACAATGCACCTTTAACATCACAAGCTCTGAAGAATCACATTATACTCATAGGATTTACGCCTCTAGCTCCACATGTTGACAGCTCTACTGTATGGATGACATCTCTTGACATGTTGCTTCCCCTTTAGTTCCCAGAGTCGTAGCTGAGGATTGGTCTACCATCTTGTGTCTGATGTAGAAAACAAGACTTCCAGGTCATGGAGCCTGGTCGGTAACATGGCAGGATCGTTTGTCCCCCGTGGGAGCGCCCCTCCTGGACACTTCCCTCAGGCTTGTCCCGTCCTCAGCCTCCTGCAGGGAGAGAAGCCACTGTCCCAGGGCCCTGTGGGGGGTGCAGGGGGATACAGGGGGGTACAGAGGGGAAGCAGAGCCAGGGCCCCGCTGTAAGAATGGCCTTTCCAGATGCTCTGCTACTGTTTTAACTACTGACACAGAGCTCATTTAGGGACATGATTTATGGCTCATCATGTGGGTTTGAACTCCATCAACTTTGTATTTATAATCTGTCATACTCTGGTATTATTAGTGCTACTCTTTCAGGAACTTACTATTATTATTAGTGCTTCTCTTTCAGGAACTCATTATAGAACTTTTTCCATTTCTTCATGCGTGGGTTAATGGATGGTTAGCACTACCTCACCTCAAGACAATTGTAATCATCTGTCTCATATGCAAGTAGTCTGTGAATACGTTTGAATATTACATGTAGTCCTATATTATAGGTGAACGGGTGAACTGTCTCTTAATATTGGCACTACAAACAGCTGTTTTTGATCCAAGATTAAAGCAACAGAAATGAAAGTTAAAAAATACTAAACAGTAAATAAACAGTTAAAAATGTTGGCAAAAGGAGATATTCAATTTGTCAACTGGACAGAGTTTATTTGTTCGAATACGTTTCGCAGCTCATCCAAGCTGCTTCTTCAGTTTCTCCTTTTGCCATGGATTCCAGCTGGACGACCGAGGGATTCTACACACAGTTAAAAATGTTAATATACTGTTACTGAAGCATGCTAGGTCCTTATTACTAAACAATATAAAAATCAGTGCATTCAGTAAGATAATAATTAATATCTGTGGTGACCAGTAAATCATTTTAACAATGTGTGTATATATATATATATATATATATATATATATATATATATATATATATATATATATATATATATATATATATATATATATATATATATATATATATATATATAATTCCACTATATAGATAACTAATAACTGCTCTAATGACTTACATTATTATTATGTTGATTCCTTGGCGTGAACGTGAACTGGCCACTTGAAGTCTTCAGAAGTGAGAGAGTGTTTGTATTTCCCTATGACCTCTGACCTTTCGTGAGGGTCATTGTCTTAGTACAACAGGTGTCGTCCATCTGTAAAACACATACAGAGCGAGCTCTCATTGACTGTCTCCACTGCACCATAGCACAGAGACAGACAGACACAGGGGCTACTGTACATAAAGTATGCATAAAGTATGATACTTTTATACAGATATATTACAAAACAGCTACAAAGCCTACAAAACAAAATGCAGATAGACTTGTATCTAGAGCTACTTGCATTCCTTTTTGAAGCACACTGTAAACAAAAAGAGAAAATCTTAACTATCATAAACTAATTAACCTATTTATTTATTTATTTATTTATTTATTTAGTTATTTATTTAGTTAGTTAGTTAGTTAGTTAGTTAGTTAGTTAGGGACTGTGTACATTGATCAAGATTATGGTAAATGCAACGGAATTAGTCAAAAGGCTATTTTTCATCAAGTGTGCTTGGAAAAATAAAAATTACATTTAGTCAGTCAGTTTGTAAAACATGACCACAATGTGAATCTTTATCTCGGAAACAGCGCCCCCCAAGTGTGCGGGCTTGTGTGTGGTAGCCGATGGTACTGCAGCCTGGTCAATTTACTGTACGGCTGATGTCGACAGGAGAAGACCTGTCCAGAGAATGATATTAACAGAATCTTATGATTATACTAGTACCCCGGTATTAAGCTCAAAATGAAAAGTAAGGCTTTGGTAAGTAATACAGTAAGGCCAATGTATTGCTAAAATAAATAAATAAAAAAAGTTTACCTTAAAGCTAGCGCAGAATTTCGAATTTCACCTGGCTGTAACCATGTGGTCATGCTAACTAGCATCAGAGCTCTGCTAAAGGTAGAACGACCAATTGTTATGAATTAATTATATGCCTTTTAAAAACTGTCCTACTTGCAGTGTACCAACTATACCTCATAATTTCTCTTCAATGACAACCAATTTCACTGTAACCTACTAAAGACCATTATTATTATCCATCAGAAGTGCATACGCCTATTAATAGCTAAATCTCTTTGAGATTCAAGTGTTGGACAATGTGCACACTAAATACTGTTAAATAAAAAATATTGCAAAAATATATCCCTTATACCATTGTTTGAAAGTTTACACTGCATGATTGAGTTTTATATTAAACAGGAACAGTTTATTTTTATATATTACGTATCTCCAAAACAATACATCACAATTTTTGCACATCATACAATTTACATGACAATACCAACAATGACAGACATAAAGTAGACAAAAGCAGGGTTTGAATGAACTATTTCTCTTTTTTTTTTCCACGTAACGCCATGAGACACGTAACCTGACTCTCTCCAAATATGTGTAGCCCTTTGAATTAAGTTCTTGATTGGTTGAAGAGTCACAATAGCAGAACAAGGTGAACAATCTAACTTAATTAAAAGTTAAATCCGGTTGAAAGAAAAGCACCAGTGTCTTACCCATTCACAAATGCACAAAGCGCATGTTTTTCACGAACAAAATACTGTATTTCCATTAAAATAGGCTAAAATATTGTCGGCTATGCCATGTTTGATTCAGTTCATTTGGTGCTGGCTTCCTCTCAAACGCAAATGCTGTGATTGGTCAGTCTACTGCCACATGGAGCTGAACAAGACAATTCTCAGTTATTTTTTTCAGACTGGCATCATGTTTAGTCTCTGAAGGCTCATTTCTCCCATCTTTTGGAGCCTCCCTGATCAGACAGAAATAAGCCCCAGTCATTTGTCTTCATCTCTGGGATACTGCGAGACATCCGTGAGTATAAATCATACACTCATTATGTTGTGTCTTTGCTAATGGCTTTTGAGTGTCTGTTTTTGGGAGAGGGATGCATTACTTCCTTTTGACCCTATCCAGACAATATTGTATGACCCTGCTAATAAATTAATCATTAATTGTTTTTGGAAGATAAAAGGTATGTCATTTTATTTATTTCAAAAGGGACAAATCACATTAATCAACATGAAACAATGCTCAAGTTAGCTGATTTTAGGTAATTTCTGCCTGTAATCCCTTTGCAGATGTGAAAAGGGCAGTCTATAACAATAGCACTTTACAGGAAGGCTGCTTACCAACCAAACTTCGGTGAACAGACTGGTCAAAAGTAAATCTTTGGATAAGGATAGGCAATATTGCAAAAATACAAAAATAGTCACATTTCTGATTTCTGTTCCAAACCATATGCTTTTGCTGACAGAGGACTGGCTGTGGACCCCTCAATTAAAATCATCCAAGCTCATAACTTTTAGACATGTCTGAATTTTGATGTTGATTAAAATCTGATTAATTACCCAGCCCTACTTTAGGATAATATAGGTAGTTTGTTTCATTGGGTATCCATGAATCTAGAGCCCTGTCCTAAATATTTGTTTAGATGAGTTAAGGGTGCTAGCGTTTATGTCTAACACACATACTGTATGTTATTGCAGGTGAGTTGAGAGGCAGATGAAACATCATGTGTTGCTGTAGAGGTGCAAGGTGAGGTAAGGAAAACTCTTTAGTCACCACTGGCCATCCAGTATCTACTTCTTGAAATGTTCTGTTTAATTACGGCTTAGTGGTGTGGGGGTGCATATACTTGTTGTGTTCCTGAGTCGCCAGTCCAATTAAACAGTCCAGTGTGAGTGCAAAAGATCCATGCCAGGCAATTTGAAGTGGTAAGCCAAAGCATGGCACAGTTGTGTTTATACGTGCTCAAATTATGTTTACAAGCCCTGTCATGTGTGCTGATGTTACTCACAATAGGACTTATGTGGACACCAGTAGAGGTTTTGAAGTCTTTTGCCTATCACAGAGAGGAATATCTACAATACAAGAGAGATTTCCTGTGTTAGCATTTTAGTGCGACATGTAAATAAATCACACCATGTGAAGACGTCACGGAGCCATACGCAGTTTGTTTGCACAGGTGTAAGTGTGGGCTACAGAACCCTCCACAATCATTCCTGATTGTGTGAGTGTGTGTACTCTTAAAGGCCCTGTGCCTTGAGGTGGGCTGTGTCTTAAATTATTGAAGCAGACCCATAATGCAGAATCTACTTTTCAGAGCTTTTGACCATGTTATAATTGTTTCCCCTTCTTATTTCCCTTCTTAAAGTTGTATTTGGAGTGATTCGTGCATGTTTAAGTAATCTTTAATTGCTTATTTTCAAGACGTCATTTTGCTGATTCACCGCCACCGGCATACACCCGCTACTCTGTACTTACTTCGCTCTCCAATTTTGTTTTCTTAATCAATGATATGCAATTTGGTAGCACTGCATAGTCATTTTGGTATAAATAAAAAGAAATCTGCTACCTGCTAGTGTGATGTGCAGCTATCTATCTGAGGTGCAGACAATTTCATGGCTCTTTGTTTTGATGACATTTATGCCCCCATTGGACACCACCGTTTTCTAACATGGAAGTCAGCTGACTCAATTTAGATGAATATTGGGATTTTTAAAATGTGCAAACTATAACGTAATGATTTACGGGAGTCATAGATTATAACTATGTAGAAGACACAAGGACAATATGTCTTCTTTAAAATAGACTTATTGTAGCTTCACCCAATGCTAAATGCAAGTGTTACAGTTGTCTGTGTCCTTGAACTACTTCTAATCCACTCAAACACATTAATTTTCCTGCAAACATTTAATATGTAAAGCGGCTCACACATTTTTTAGAGTAAAGATACAAACTCTGCTCTAATCTCCCACATTACAAGGGCCAGCAGCAGTGAGAGTCTGGTGCGCCCTTTCTTTAAAACAGAGATCACAGTTATGCACAGGTCTCTGTCTGGTCCTCTGCTGCTATGAAGAAACTGCCAATTAACCCAAGTGTAAATTCCATCAGAAAGCAGTGCATGGCCTAAGAAGCTCGCTCTTTGCCCGGGACACTATTTCAGGCTGGAATCCGGGCCCGGGGCTTAAGGGGCAGCCATAGCTCACATTCTTAACCAGAGACACTCAAGTCTTTAGCTTTATTTTTGGGAACACACAGTTATTCCGACTCCTTACTACAGTAGTAAAACTCTTCTTTCAGAAGCACTTTGTGAAAAAGGCTTAAATTGTGCTTTTAATATATTATAGCGTAAAATCACGGAAGCCAGAATCTCATAGTAGAGGCACTACTAATCATCATGGTAAAAAAAAAAAATACCACATGGGATTAGTACATGGTTTAATTGAAAGGTTGTGGCGATATTGTTTCATCAATGTTATGTCAATGTCCATATTGACTGAGCACAAAACCAGTGTGATGATTGGTCCTGCTGTCTGTTTGGTAAATGTCAACAAGTAAAGACATGAATAAAGATAGTATAAATCTGTTTTGTTTGTTCTGTTTGATTAATAGTGACAAGCTGGGAGGTAGTGTAACGCATAATGCTGTGGAATTGTTTAAGGATGCACCGATACTTGTTTTGGATATTGTATTTGTTCCAAGATATTAGTTCAGAGTTGAGTCAATGTATGTCATTTTCCACTGTTCTACAGTTACCTGAAGAATGGATATTTAATACACACCATATTGAGATTTGTTTTGTGATTGCCCTTGCTCCATGTTGTTATTTAATCCAAATCTGATAGAGGTGTTTCTGTCACAGGTATAGCAGCCCCACAGTATTAAAGATATTGCCTGTGTTATTACATCAACACAACATGTAAAGTAACTGCATTGCAACAAAGAGAGTGTTTTACATTTGATGTGTGACTTGTTTCAATGAATAGCTTTGTCATTTGTACAAAAAACATTCCTACCTTCCTGTGCCAAAGTGATATTTTATATCTCCTGGCACGTGTAACTCTTTGTCATAGCAGGTTCATGTTCAGTATCTGCTCTAGTATTTAAAGATGTGCAATGTAAGACCGCACAGAAATCAACTTCCTGTCAGTACCTTCTCTTACATCTCTCTCCGACACTGAAAATAGACACTGGTACAAGACATAAGCACGGAGGCACAAGAAAAGAAAGGACTTGACAAAAGCTAATAAATAGAGGTGGGACACGACATAATAATTTGATGCCTATGCCAAAAGACAGAGGAGAGAGATTGTTTTTGCGAGCTTGTTTTTCCCATGTGCGCAAGATCGTGGTTATTTGATTTTGCAAAATCTTGTGGTAAAATCTACAGTAACTTCTCTATAAATCTTCTCTATAAAATACAAGATGCTTTTTAAATTTACAGTACAGTACTTGTTTAAAGGTGCACTGCACAATTTTTCATCTTGGGGGTCCACCACTATGGAGATGCTATTGCTTTGTAATGTTCCACAATATGGCATTAAACCTATATAAGATGCATTTATTCAATTATGAGTGTATCTATTTCTCAAAAATGTATTTAAAAACATGTATTCTGACTGTGAATGGGGTTGCCTCTTCACAGATTTCACCTGTAAATTGGCCTGGTGGCGTCTCCTGCTTGTCTTTATGAAGATTGATAAGTTCAGTGCTATACTTTGGAATACTGCAGGCAAATGCTATTCATTTGCATGGAAAGAAGCAACTGGTGGGCCCTCTACCAGAACAGTTACATAATGCACTTGAAAGAATTTGCATGACTACAGAGCATTAGGGCTGTAGTTTTTTATGTCTTTAGTCAGTTAATCGGTCAATGGTCTTAGTCAACCAAATGTTTCATCATTATTCATTACACATTATTTTATTAGAATAAGGATTCCTATGGAAAGTGCATGGAATAAAGATGGAGTTGTTTTTGCGCTAGATCCTGATAATTTGGAAAGCGTTGCCAGTACAATGCTGGCAGGTCCCATGTTCTTGTACCTGCCAAGCTAAAAGTATTTTTATGTAGATGAAATCCCTCAAGCCCTTCTTTTAACTCTGTGTCCTTTCTGAACTGCCATAAGAACACCAGTGTCACCATGTCCTGAGCTTGTTTAAATGTGGTTTGACCACTTAATTTTAGAGATGCTGAGAAGCGCTGTGAGCTGAATCAACAGAAACTAGATTTAACCACAGGCTGTTGTAAATGATATTTCCTACTTCGAAAATACATCTGAAGAGTGCATGTCAAAGGTAAAAATAACCCTCTAATACTTTACCTACTCATCACTAAGCAGATGCTAACATTGCTGTTTATTTTAATGTACAGTGCCTTGAAAAAGTATCCAACCCCCTTGAACTTTTCTACATTTTCTCACATAATGACCACAAACATAAACATATTTCATTGAACCTTTGTGTGAAAGACCAACACAAAGTTGCACACAATTGTGAAGCAGAAGGACAGTCATACGTGATCTAATTTTTTTTTTTTACAAATAAAAAGCTGAAAAGTGGGCGTGCAAAATTATCCAACCCCCTTTTTTTCTGAGTGTAACACATTGCTTTTAGAGGCTTTAGAAGGATCCAATGTTGACCTACCAATTAAATAGAGTCCACCTGTGTGTAATCTACTCTCAGTATAAATGCAGCTGTTCTGTAAAAACCTCAGAGGTTTGTTTGAGAGTATTGGGGAGCAGTCAGCACCATGAAGTCCAAAGAACACACCATACAGGTCAGGGATAAAGTTGTGGAGAAGTATAAAGCAGGATTAGGTTATAAAAAGATTTCCAAGGCTCTAAACATCTCAAGGAGCACTGTTTACACCATCATCCAAAAATGGAAGGAGTATGGCACAACTGCAAACCTACCAAGACCAGGGCGTCCACTTAAACTTACAGTCCGAACAAGGAGAGCACTGGTCAGAGATGCAGCCAAGAGGCCCATGGTGACTCTGGAGGAACTGCAAAGATCCACAGCTCAGGTTGGGGAATCTGTCAACAGGACAACTATTAGTCGTGCACTACACAAATCTGGCCTTTATGGAAGAGTGGCAAGAAGAAAGCCATTGCTGAAAGAAAGCCATAAGAAATCCCATTTGCAGTTTGCCAAAAGCCATGTGGGGGACACAGCAACAATGTGGAAGAAGGTGCTCTGGTCAGATGAGACCAAAATTTAACTTTTTGGCCAAAATGCAAAACGCTATGTGTGGCGGAAACCTAACACTGCTCATGACTCTAAACACACCATCCCCACTGTCAAATATGGAGGTGGCAGCATCATGCTCTGGGGGTGCTTTTCTTCAGCAGGGACAGGGAATATGGTCAGAGTTGATGGGAAGATGGATGGAGCCAAATACAGGGCAATATTGGAAGAAAACCTATTGGAGTCTGCAGAACACTTGAGACTGGGGCGGAGGTTCATCTTTCAGCAGGACAACGACCCCAAACATAAAGCCAAGGCTACAATGGAATGGTTTAAAACAAAACATATTCATGTCTTAGAATGGCCTAGTCAAAGCCCAGACCTAAATCCAATCGAGAATCTGTGGCATGATTTGAAAACTGCTGTTCACAAACGCTCTCCATCTAATCTGACTGAGCTGGAGCTATTTTGCAAAGAAGAATGGGCAAAAATTTCAGCCTCAAGATGTGCAAAGCTGGTAGAGACATACCCAAAGAGACTTGCAGCTGTAATTGCAGCAAAAGGCGGTTCCACAAAATATTGACTCAGAGGGGTTGGATAATATTGCACGCCATATTTTTCAGTTTTTTATTTGTAAAAAAAATTTTACTCATGTATGACTGCCCTTCTGCTTCACAATTGTGTGCAACTTTGTGTTGGTTTTTCACATTAAAGCTCAATGAAATATATTTATGTTTGTGGTCATAATGTGAGAAATTGTGGAAAAGTTCAAGGGGGTTGGATACTTTTTCAAGGCACTGTATATGAGGTTTAATTTTCAAGGACAGATTATTGATCTTAATTTGTTCCAGCAATGTAATGAGCTCACACTTAAAGCTGAAGTTTATATTTTGGAGTTTAACTGAATTTTTAATAAATGGAACAAATAAAACTTACGGCCTTATTTTAACATTGTGACAAGACCAATTTATGTTCAGAAATTACTACTACTACTACTACTACTACTGCTGATTATACTACTGCTATTTGAAGTCTTCTGTTTGTTTTTATGAAGAGGCTGGGCCATAATATGTCTTCTTTAACTTAAAACTTTGACTTTTTGATAGTATATTTGGAAATGGACAAAAGTTGCAAGCATGTCCTCTTGAATTGTCTATAGATTTGTTTTCCCTTAATTCATCACACAGCACCAAAAATCAGGTTCAAGATGGCCACTCAGTCAGCAGGTATCTGGTCTTGGCTGAAAACTCGAGCCCATCACGATGAAAAGCTAATTTAAAGCTCTTGGTCGTTGCTGCAAAGGGCTGCTGCATTTTTAAGAATCTCTCTTTTAACACTTGGCCCAAAGCTGCAGGAGTCTGAGTGCACCCTTCGAGCTACAAGTCAGTTATAAATGGCTCCCTGGGGCCCGCTCCCAACTGATGAAGCCCACACTTCAGTGAGGGGCGGCCGGGATGCAATAGCAGGGAGCTGGATGGTGCGTGGTGGTGGGACACTCTAGGGAGACCACAGAGAGGTGCAAGGGCTGAAACCCAAGCATCACTGAATTTTCACCACTGCATGGAGAGCTCTGTTGTTTGGGAAATGTGATAGTTAAGTGTCAAACTGTGCACTAAAGAGGCTGGGAAGAGGACAAGGAGTTCAGCTGCTTTTTCAACCAATTTTTAAAATTGGTTCATTGTTTGACTTGACAAAAATACCATTTTGAAAACCTCCTCTCATCAAAAGTGAGTGGTCAGATTTGGCTGTGATGACTTTGACAAAGTTAACCTCTTGGCTATGATTGTTGAAGTGCAGGTATTTCAGTGTATTCACATAAATTCAGATTGTCTTTGTCCCCTCTTGTTAAGGCACAACCTTCAGTTGAATTATCTGTGCTTGGCTGTAAATTCCCATAATCCTGCTTAAAACAGTAATAATTAAATCGGCTGTAATTTCACTGACGCCAGTACTAATTGGCCCTATTCTTATTTTTTTCCTTGCAAACGATTGCGATTTTGAGGGCCTAAATGACGATGAAAATTCTCACATGGGGGTACAGAATCGACCGGCCCGGCAAAAAATGTTATAAAATGGTCATCGCGACAATGCCCGAAGCAACCCGACTCAATAGCGCCGCCTAGAATTGGACTGCTATGGGAGTGGGGACAAGCAAAGTTTGTCACAGGCAAACGAAATTCAGGACAGTTATAGAGAACAATGAGACATGCCAAAAAATGAATTGGAGCACGCCCCTATGACGTACAGGAAGTCAACCATATTGGATCAAAAATTCACCACTGTTTTGACTACGTGTTGGCAAAAACGATTCAAGTCCCTGGGTTTTGGTCCAAATGAGCTCAGATTTGACATGTCACACAGACATAGGTTCACAATAGTTATCCATTTTTTGGGGAGGGATCTTCCTTACAGTTTGTCTATAGCACGCCATGAATAACACCTTCATTTCCTGTTTCTGTGATGACCTCTCCCGGCCACAGGCATTGGCCTAGAGAGCTCAAATTCAAATCACAATTGCATGGCCCCGGCCCGAATGTAATGGACTATGAAATCTAATAAAAATGAACACTATATTTTGGGGATAAAATTCTATGCAAAGAAATATATTACGGACATGGGGCCAGCAGGAAGCACAAAGACTCCCCCAAAAAATATTTAAAAATCTTTTGTCTAATCGTGTGGAAATTTGATCACTAATGCTTGATTTCAGCCTGAATATAATGCATATGAAAAGTGTACTCTATAGCGCCCCCTAACATAGACATGACACGTCAACATTATTGGATTTGTACCAAATTCGGGGATTAAATTCTATGCATGATTACAAGCAAATAAATATATTACAGGCATGGGGCATTGTTCACGGTTGGCCAGTAGGGGTGCAGACTCCCCAGCAACCATTTAAAGGTGCACTATGTCATTTCTCTGGTGGAGGATCTGTTGGCCTTGGCGGCTGTGGGGAAGAGAGGATGCCGGGGCGGTTGCGAGTCCCCAGCCGTCGCGTGGGAGGGGGTGTGCACCGGGGCGGGGGCCATCATAGCTGCGAGTGGCTTTAATATGTTATTATTATTTTACATAAAAAATCCATAATTGGAACTTGTTGTAGTTGTTTCGTATTGCGTTGTGCTCCTGAAAGATATGGATGTTCACACGTCACAGAAACACTGGGTCTTGCTCTTGTCACTGACCTTCAGATTGGACCTGATCTCTGTGGGTCAAAGGTCGTGACCATCTGACCATTTCCTCTGTTCGGCTTTGCTGAGTGGATACTTCAGAGCCAGCTGGGAATTCAGAAACTTAGGCAAAACAACCTTCTCACCCCGACTTCTCTGCCATGAGAAAACAACTTTGAAGTCTCTTTTTTCTAAGTGTCCTGACAGCAAGAAAGCCACGTCGCACCGTATGATCAAGCGTTATTGTAGAAACCAAAGCAGTTGTAAACATCTTGGAATTAATGGATTGCCTTTTTGCTTAAGAACCATTTGTTGAACTTAAGCTAAATCTTGCATTAATCCACTAAAAAGGCCATTATCTCTGACTCTGATACAGTCTATTGAATTTTGAGCAACCAATAATAAAATGTCTCAAACAATCCAAATAAAACTGAGCCAGTACTGATCCATACCATCACTCTCCTGTCTCATCCCTCTATGCCTGCCAGCCCACCCCTCCCAGCCCCCCTCTGACACAAATGAAAGTTTTTGCTCATAAATCTGCTGTGATACCTGAGCACAATTCATGGAAGCGCTGTGTTTACATTGAGGTGAGGACGGCAGCCGCACTGAAACTGATCCTGTGCCCGTGTTTACCCAACTGCTGTGCCCCAGTCCCATACATTTACTGGCTCCCGACGTGATCCTTTTAATACTGACAAATGACTTTGTGACCGCAGACGCCCTAAACACACGAGAGCATCGGTAATCGATATTTAAAAACCAGACTAAACACTTTTCAAAGGGATTCAATGTAAAGGTGAAGTAAATTGGTGATTGAGAATTAATATCACATAAAGAATGTGTTTGACTGGTTTTCATAGTTTGGTGGAATAACAGCTGTGTGAAAAATTAATAATAGTTTAAAAATACACACACATACACACACACACACACACACACACACACATAAAAGTAAACAATGGAGTGCCGAGTTCTAAAACATATTGATAGAAGTGGAGGAATTCTATCCAGTGTTTTAACCAAATAAAGGTTTTGTTATACATTTACCAAATCATACTAGTAAATAAGTTGTAAATTAGGCACGATTTAGTCCTTGTTTACACTATGATTGCAAGGTGACAGTAATGAATAACTTCTTGCCACATTTGCTCCCCATGTCTAACCAGGAAAATTAATAAATAAATAAAAACAAAAATGTCAATCTAGGGAAAACATGAGAAGATTTTTTTTTTTTTTTTCAAAATCTAATGTGAAAAACTACATTTTAGTAAAAGGAGTAATCTAAACTGTCATGCACTTTAAAGCTAAAGTTATTTACACAGCTGAGTTAGATATCATATGTGACGCTATACTCAATACAAGATAAAAGGGCTAACGAATAATTGATTTATTACTCATTATAAGCTACATTTTTCAAGAAACATACACAGTATTGCAAGGTAAAAAATATTTTATGTGACAAGATCTTTTTAATAAGGCGGAAATTGTAGTTACACAAAAATGTTGAGGTGGAGACAGTAGACAGAAGACCCCAAGATGGCTCTTCTTCCTGTGATCTGCCTCTTTGTGTCAAAGTGTTGTCAGTCCATGCAGTGAAGCTGCTGATAGAAGTTTTTGTTCTGGCATGTCAGAGGCTGTAGACAGGAGGCGTAGTACACATTGTCCCCACCTGATGCCACTATAAACAGCAGACTGTCCTTTAAAAGCTGATGACTAATTGTAACACATACTTATTGCTTATAATATGATTATGTTTACATTTTACCAATGAACAACATTTTTTTGTCTCCATGGTACTAACTTCCAAAACTTTAAATGGATAAGATTCATAATGTCAGTCTAAACAACAACACAAAAGTAAACAAAAACACACAACCATTTTGATTATCATAACATTTAGTTGTAATTATACCATTAAAAATAGTTCAAAAGATAGTGTTGTTTGATTTTGTGCCACCTTGAGCATGTTTGTCGGTTGTTGCAGATATTTGGACTTTGGCCTTGACCTTGGCCTAACCTGCCCCTGTGCTGGGTGTAAGATTTCAGAATCCAGCCATTGTAGAGGAAACAAAGGATTCTGGGAGAACAGAGAAACACCAGATGGTTGGACTCTGGCAGCAACAATAACTGATCTGAAGAGTGATTCCATGTAATACTAAGTGCCCCAAGTGTTTACACATCTCAGCTGGTTTTGTTCTCTAAAATCAAGCACATTAAGTTTTGCATATAGTGTTAGTTTTGTTAGTGTGTAGTTATTTGTGAAAATGTGTCTTTGAGCATTAAGTCAAAGGTAAATATACTTAAATGCTATATATAAAATAGGTTCTTTGCTAACAACGGGTTCAGACTGCACCTGGTCCAGCTGCAGCTTGGTATTGAACTTATAGCTGTTACAGTCACACGAGGACCGGAGCTCTGCTGTACAGTTGCAGTTACCGCTGTGAGACCACGTGTTCACTCTATAACTATTCATTTATTAAGGGAAAAGGCTGTGGTCGCACCGCCGTCTGGCAAAAGTAGAATCCAACACAATTAATTTGGAGCGTAGCACCTCCACCGGCACAAATGGACGGCACGGCCCAAGGTCTGAGCTCCTCTCGCTACTTGTAATTATATGAAATGTTTATGGCCACTGGACCAGAGCTGCACTGCGTGCAGTCTGAGCCAAGGGTAATACATCCACTGACTCATAGATGCTTATAAACAAGCCGCTCATGCTATGTAATTAAAAAGTGATTTTAAGTAATTTCAGGAAAGCCCTTGTTCAAATTCAGAATCTGTTTAGTTTTTTCATCACCTCATTTGAAAATTTGTCATGCCGTGTAGTGGTGTCATACTAAAACTTTCTGTAATAAAGAAAAATGCTCTACAATACAATAGAATATAAATGTCAACACAAAATACTAGTTTGTTTAATATTATCAGAGAGACAGAGATACTTTATTGATTCTGAGGGAAATTCAAGTTTTGCTGTAGAAACATTTCCACTGCACGTCTCAGTTGCTTTTGTGTCTCAATCAAAGGTCTCAGTGCCGTCTAAAAGGAGGACTGGTCAGGTAGGGTCAGCAGATACTGTGGAAGGACAAAAAGTGTCCCTCCTCTGTCCTGCAGCACACCAGCAGCTGGACATGTAAAGCATCCAGCATCCAGGGGCTACTATCATATGAGCTTACACTTTTGACCATTCTAAACCTTTTTGGAAATGGTCCATATTTGGCCTTTAATTGTTGATTTCTTCAGCACTGATCCTTGCTCCAATACATATAAATTTTTATATTTCCTTAAGTATCAATCCAATAGTACCTGAGTAACATTTTTTCACAACTTTAGTTCATTGCTTAGTGCATACAAAACAGTCAAATTCACTCAGTTTGGGCATCAAGATTATTTAAGTGCAAAATTAAAAATGTTTTTGCTATATCTACTATCGAGTATCTCTTTTGTACATTATAAATCAAATGTAAATGTATAATATTACATAGGTATAACGCTGAGGCATGGATGGAAGAGCATGGATGGATATGGATATATTTTCCTGATAAAAATATAAAATGACAAAACAAGAAAAAAAATACTATTGTATTACCCAAACCTTTAAAAAAACCACATACACACAAAAAACCAAACAGAACTCCATCAGCTCAATAAATGGCCGTGCCAAATTCTTGGTCCAAATGTAGGCTGTATACTTCTAACTTTTCCTTTCATATCTTAATGTATTTATTGGCCAATTGTGGGCCCAGCAGGTCATAAATGGCAGTAAAATGCTGTTGAGGTGCAGATCAGTGGCGCTGAAGAGTTCAAACACACCTGTCTCCATTGAAGTGGGCTCTTAAGGAGACACAAGGCTGTGTCTTCAGAAACGCATCAGTAGTTCTTCTCTGCTGGAGCTGCCGTTCTGTGGCACTGGGTCATTTCCTGAAGAGCAAATGTCAGAGTACATCATCTGCACAATCACTTTACAACTACTTCTAGTACTACTGCTGCAACTGCTAATACTACTACTTCTGCTGCTGCTGCTACTGCTGTGCTCGGTCACCTGATTAAAGGGCAGTTTGTTTTGGGCTGTTTAAAGTTAGACACCTGTCGAAAAAGCACCCATATCAAAGAGATCCCAACCAGATCTGGATTTGTGTTCAGCTCTGTGTTGCGGGAACCAAAGACTGATGGTTTCTCTCCCAGGCCCTATGAAATGATGTTCATACTTGTCATAAAGGATGTTATATAAAACAGGTACATTTTAAAATGTTATTTACCCTGTATTTATCCAGTGAGGTCAATTGAGAACAAATTTTTATTTACAACATTCCAGTAAAAAGGCGACTGCACATCAACTACAAGAGTAGCATAATACAGTTAAATTTCAAGCACATTACACTATTTACAGATAGCTGGGATACACCGATAATTGTGCCATTAATTATGATGTAGAATTTAGTTGAATTAAGGCATAGTTAGTGTTAATCAGACTTTACTCAGATTTAGTTTAGGTAATATGTTAACTAACTAGGCTTGTCTAAAGTAAATACTTAAGTAAATAATTAGAGATTGACTAATGTGAGTTTTTTTCATAGCTGATGCAGATTGTTTAGAATTCAGAGAAATGGCCCATAAGCTTTGTTGCTATAGGACTCATTTTTTTGGGTCGATTGGGATTTGTTACTCATCCGTGCATCTGTTTTACTACAGACAGGATGAAAAAGAGCAGTGTAGTCCCGTTTTTTGCAATGCCCTCTCCATACAATAATAAAACTATATCATAAACTGTATACATATTTTTTGTCCGAAAAAGTACAAATATTGACCTGATATTTCAACCAACTGATATTATGGCTGTCTCTAACTCAGATACTAATTGATACAAATCAATACTAAAGAAATTCCATAAAAGAGACCTTTCCTGAAGTATAAAACTGTCTTGATCTATAGCAGAACTATGTCTGTATAATCCCTCAGTTGTCCAGGTATGATCCATAGCAAATGAAAAATTCTATTCTGGACAAAAGTTGTATAGTGAAGACATTTCAATCCTAAAAAATCCAGTTGACAGAATTGCATTTTTAGTTTTTTAGTTTGCTATGTATAAGAACTAGTGTAAAACCACATCGTAACACTAAAGAAGCTACTAATATTTTGTGTTAACAAATTAGTTTGTTGTAAAAAAAAAGAAAAAAAAGATAATTCTAATTCTCTATGTGACACTACAACACAAATAAATTACTCCAATATCTTTAATCAGATTATGAGGCATTATGTATGAACATATTAAAGCATAAATGTTGTGCTCTTCCATTACTTCATTACTTTAGTAGTAGTCAAGTATCAGCTATATCCTAATGTGTGACACCAACTCTCCATATCGACTGTACCCCTCTGAGGCTAAACTTAGACTGATGTCGAGAACCTTGGGGCAGATAAACCTAAAATCCAGACCAGCGTCATTGAGCCCTTTAGTGTTTCCAGGAGGTGATGAGGTCAGAGATGTGACGTTCACTGGACCTGGGACACTTCCTCAAGAGCAAATGTTACACTGTGTCCCTGCTTCATCTGTACAATCACTTTGTCACTCCAGTGAAGGACACTGACAGGGAGTCTAGTATGCTCTTTTAATCATAAAAGACTGCAAAGATAGATTTGTTCTAGTTTAAGTTGTACTAAATATAATATATAATTCACCTATCCCACTTATCATTCACTTACAGCATGACAGAAGCTGACCAATAGAAAGAGAGGATGGGGTGTTGGAGTATAGAGCTGCATTAAACAAAAAAGCACTGATTTGCGATATGACAATATCACAAAAATGACAGATAGTTACAGATGTGTGGAGTTTCTTTCAATCTTCCAAAAGCATGCCAAGATCCAAGGACAGTTGCATTTGTCCTCAGCATCCAAGTGGGTTTTTACATCTTCTTTGTGATTTGATTCTTCTTTGTGAAAAATCTGAATTCAAATTGTTGTATTCTTGTCAGTGTCATTTACACCTATATGTACAACAGTAAGTTAAATAGCTATTTCTAATTATGTTTTATCAAATGTCCATTAACTTTGACTCGTCTTTGGCATGTTGTTCATTAGTAGCATCCGGCAGAGTCCCTCTTGTTTGTGCATACTGAACATATTTAGACAATCACCGCAGTGTTTGTTTGGGCTAGGCGAGGGGTGTAAACTAACCCGTTTTAGTGTGGGTTGTACCCCATCCCAGCAGGCTCTTTACACGTCCAGCTGCTAACTACAGGATCACACTCAGAATTATGTTTCCTTGTTGTTGAATCTATATGGAGTCTTTTCTTCTGCTCTCTGGGACCGAAGGAATGGCGTTTACTGCCGCGTGCCAACTGGACTGCACCACTAACTATCACACACAACCGAATACACACAGCTTCAGGCTAAAGCACGTTTAATGGTAGCCTTAGAAATCATATTTTTCATTTTCCCTGGTTTGTCAAGTCTGGGTTTTTTTTGTTTCAATTTTATTTCAGTTGGTCTCCACCCCAATGAGCTCTGAGCCTGTTTGGAGAAATGGGTCTGGGCTCTTGTGTTACTTCCCTTTTTCCACTTTTATGAAACAGTCTATCTGGTCTAGAGTTTAACTATTTTGAACCTGATGTGGAGTTATTTTTAACCTGGTTTATATATGATATAGACCCTTCCAGGAGTGACAGGTTTAGAATAGCTGCGCACACAGCCAGTACCGATTGAATGTACCCATTCAATTTCACAAGACAGCAAAATAAAACTGTAACTTTGACATTTGTAGACAGCACAGACAATGGCTATCCTTTACATGTTTGTTACATTTGCCAACTGTCAATATCTAATCTATTTTATGTCTTGCTATAACTCAGATAACACTATCTCCCCATTGTCAGTGTAATCCCTCAGTTGTTCAGGTAGGATACATAGCAAAGGAGAAGTTAAATTCTGTCAAAAGTTTTTGATCAAAGACGTTTTGCAGCTCCTCTAAGCTGCTTCTTCAATTCTGGTCCGATTGCTGGTAGATATTGGGCAGAGTACGTCAGCAATTTGACCAGAACTGAAGAGGCAGCTTGGATGAGCTGCGAAATGTCTTTGATCAAAAACGTTTGTCCAGTTGACAGAATTGAATTTCTCCTTTGCTACTAACTTCCCATGTATTGGTGAAAATGTATTGGAGCTCGTGTGTGTAATGGAACCAGCCTTTAGAATGCAGGAATTCTGTTTTTCAAAGACCAGATTTTTTTTCTTTAGTTTAGCTCTGGTTTCGCTCTATCTTAGACTTGGATTGGGCTTTACTTAATGTCGAGGACTAGTTTAGATCTGATATAATCCTGCTAGCTAATTAAAGATGACACCTTGAAATCAAATCTTTCCTCATTGAGGTACGTGGTCAAGATAGAATGTTTGAGAGCTATGCTGTGCTTTACATGATCCTAGCCACTCGATCTGATGATAAACAGTGAACACATACACACAAATGTATACAGGCCAGTACTACCCCCTCTCCCCGCCCCATCCCGTCCCTCTGAGCTCTCAGATTGGTTGGTTGTGTCGTCACAGAGACAACAGCTGTCTCCAGGATGAAGAAGCTACTTGGAGGGTGCCAGCCAGTCTGCAGGCCTGCAACTGGAGAGTCCCCAGGGACTGTACTGGCCTTCACACACACACACACACACACACACACACACACACACACACACACACACACACACACACACACACACACTGGGCGGTCCAAAGCTGTAGGATTAGCGCCCCCTCATGGGAGTTCATAGTTTTACTGCCCTGTACAGGACATTAGTCCCGTCCTTCATGCTTGTCCCTCCCTCACCATGAAGTGAAAAAGAATTATTAAATTGTGGAACTTTCTGACTATACATTTGAACCTTTAGCGCTACATGAATATATTAAAAAAAAAAAAAAATCCTGTTAATTATTGAGATTGATTATTGAGGCAATAGTAGGAGGGGCTGATGGTGCAAATTGGCATCTTTGCTTCCGTCAGCCTTCCCCAGGGCAGCTGTGGGTACAATAGTAGTCTACTACTGAGTATGGAGTAAATGAATAAAGGCTACACTGTAGTATTTTGAGAGGCTTGGACAAGCCTGTAATCACACCATGCCCAGACAGCACTACATATTACAAATATTGAACCTCTACAGTGTGAAATGTAATTTAAATTAAAACAATATTTAAATATATATCATTCATCATCCAATAGACATAAATTACATAATACTTAGACTTAAGAAACGCTAGAGAGATGCATAATCATGATCTGCTTCAGCTCTGAGATATCTGCACCGTAAATGTGACTTCAAGATGCTTGCATGGCTCGTTAGTTGTGCACACAGTAGTGACTCACTCACGGGGCTGTGTGTAGCATGTGCTGTTGTGGGTCGAGTGCATCTGTCAGGTCAGATCTGCACCTGCCCCTGACACAGCAAATGTACATGACTCTGCACAAACACTCATATGAAAACACACACACAGATACACACACGAGGGGATACATAAGGCCCACAGAGCTGACCCAACATTCACCCCCTGCATGGAATATGTTTGGGCACATCCAAATATTCTAATAGAGGACAAACTGCAAGAAGTTATATAGTTTGTCTTGGTCTAGTGACATTCACGTTTCCTTTTTTGTTCTAGAAATAAAATGGAAAATTCCTAATGAAGAAAACATGCTGTAATTGTGTGTTGAGTGTTTTGTTTTGATTTTTCACGTTGAAGAGCTAAAGGTATAAAATAACGTGATTAGCTATTACATTTTTCAATACATCTGTTAAAGACATTTTTACTAAATAATATATCAGTCAAATTGAAAGTTTGTTTTCTGTTGCAAGTAATAGTGCGTGGTAGAACACTACTTGAAATATATTTCTAGTACTACATTCACATACATGGATAATCAGAAAGGTAAAATGCAAAAGTGTGTGTATCTCAGCACAGCACACAGACCTCTCTCGAGCCTTTGCATGTCCTATTCACTGGACCCCTCCTGTAATAGTGGCTCGTGTCTGGACGTTGATTGACAGACAGGGCAGGTGTGGTCAGTCTCTGGCCGTCTCCCACCTGTTGAGCCCCCTCCTCCTCAGACCCACATACAACCCCTCACCCACTCCTACCCCTCACCACTCCGCAACCTCTGACCCTGTGACCAACTTCCTATTCCCGTGGGCACGGTAACTACCCCCTGTCGCCCCTGGCAACCGTGACCAGGCAGCGGCTTCATAAATAAAACGGTTTGTACCTGAACGCAGCGGCCCACCACCGCTGTTTACTGCCAATCCGGTCCCCCTTCACCTTTGACCCCCACACGCACCTCACCCCGACACTGGGGAGCCACAGGTACTGTACAACAATAATCTTTGTTTTGGTGGAAGAGGCTGAAATAATGCTCTCATAATCACCCTTTAGTGTGCAGCCAAACCTGGTTAATTTTAGTGTTAATAGTCATCAGCCTTTTGTTTTTGCTTTAAAACCTTCTAATAAAAAGTAAAATTGCTAAGAAAAACATTTTTTATTGATAATGTTTTTCGTTTATTCGTTTACTTGAGGATGTGTTTTAAGTTTACTATTAGAATAATTACATTTTTGTTTGGATTTTTTTATATAAATACAATTTTTGACATAGTTGTTCAAGAATTAATGATTTTGTAAACCAAAATGAAAGTAAAACAGTACAATCAAGAGCTATGCATGACCATTACGAAAGCAGAGTTATTGACCTTCATGTTAAGGAGCCCTGTGCTGTGGGACTCATTATTTGGGCCACAGTAAACTGGAAAGAATGTCTCTGTCGGTGCATCCAGCTCTTTACCATGCATCTCCTCTGAGGTAATCCACGTTTTAACAAGCCTGACTGCACCCCTGAAGCACGAGCGATGACTGGGGCTAGTGCAAAGGAAGGACACACTGCTGTAGCGCATTATTCCCCAAAGAGCCACAGCAAAACGGCCTTTTAACGTGCTCCATGAGCCGCCACTGACAGATAAGCTCAAATGTGCACACAACATATACATGAGGCACTCTACTGTACAGGGAGAGTGGAGATGCCAAACCTTCTAGTCTTCCACTTGGAGGTTTTTTGGTGACACCGTAGGACAAATAAGGAAAGCATAAAGGTTGTATGGACGATTTCTTTTTGTATCAAATTGTCAGTGGTAACATTATAGAGATGCGTGGTTTACGTTCGCCTCTCACGCATTCCACAGACGCAAGACGCTGTTTACTCAACCAATGCAGTGGTTTTTAGTGGCTTTTTCCAACTGTAGCTTCCTCGCAGTTATCTCAAAGTTTGTTGCGATGGCAGACAAGAATCCACTACCAGTTAGCCGCAAAAGAAAGTCAGTCTCACGCATGCGCAACATTTGAAAAAGGACAGTCGCTGGATTTCTCCTTCCTTGGAAAATCTTCTATACAACCTTTAACTGTAGTTGTTAACTACATTTTTACTACAAATTGTGGGTCCTGCTATAGAATAAAGATTGATATCTGCCACAACAGCAAGTACTTTATGTCTGTCAATTAGACTGGTCAATGAACACAATAGAACAGAGCACTGGCATTTTCTTGATCTTGGAAATAAATTGTGAAATTGTACACTCTTGTTGTGTACCCCAAGATGATCCCGCAAAAAGACATTTATAAAAGTTATTTTGTTTATTGCTGTAAATAGACACAAAAAGATTTATTTGTATAGAGAGTATGCAAGTTAAAACTACGATAAAATACATTATAAATTTGTAATCTCAAATCTCATGTAATCTCATGGATTCAAACGTGGGTCACTTTAAATAAATAGGATACTGTTTCAAATGTATAAGCAGTTAGATATTTATATCAGATGTATTTCTCTCTAAAATGCACATGTAAGGTCAGCCAATAATGAGCACTTATTATATTACCTTACTTAAAATTCTCATTTCTTATTTGAAGAGGATCAGTCAGAAGTGAGAAATCTCCCAGAATGCCGAGTGTGCGTCACCTCACACTTGTGCTGATTTTAGGGGCTTGTGACCATCCCATCTTGGCACGCCCCATGCGCCCCCGCTCCTGCCCCTCTCTGGCCCACAGGCACTCGCTCCACCAGGGATTATCCAACCTCACCCGGAAAAGACGTGTGAAATTGTGACGGGCACGAAAATAAAATGACAAAGTTTGTGAGGCTGTGCGTGGAGGAGTGTGTTAGCTGTTGGCACGCACGCCACTGTGTAAGCTGATATGAACGCATTGTGTATTTGTGTGTCTATGGAGAGGCTGAAAGCAGGGCCACTCTGAGTCAGTGCTTATTGGGTGGTGGAGGGCTGTGATCACGGCAAATAGCAGGTGCTTCGAATAGGAAACTTGAGCGGCCCCGCACACTGCAGTTGTATGCTTTAATTGATTAGAGAGAGGTTTATGACAGTAAGTCCTCAGGCATGCAGCCACTTCACAACGAGACAGTAGCTTTCCGTGTTAGAGATGCTTTCCAAAAATCATGTAATGCCTCCTACTCACAGGATATTTTTGAATTATTGCAAGATTAGGACAATTATCTGCAGTATGTTAACTCTGTGATGAGTCACCTGTGATTCAAGCGATTGTCTTGTGGCATCAACATTGTTCAAGTCTGTCGTTTGTCAAACCACCATCAACTAGAGGGCACTGTAACTTTTGGATCAACTTGAAGCAGACTACAAAAGAAATTGCAATTGCTTAAAACACATTTTAGGTAATAAAACAAATCTCCTTCTCAAAGCTAGATCTCATCTGTTAGGCCTGGTGAGCTTATTTATTCCCACAGTTGCATTGCTCACTACGTGGATATGTGAACAGTCGTCATAATCCTCAATGACCAAACGGTAAAAAGCAAAGATGACAACCCTGGTGCAGCGTTGAGACACCCAATCCTTCATAACCTTAATATTCCTCTGATGAGTCATCCCATAGCAGTTTCATCAGTCAAGAGCCCGGCCTGCAGCGCGTCACTACAGCCCTGTGTCACCGCTCTAAAGCAGATCTGCTTTCACTTCAGTGGCTGCTACATTTCTCAAGCTGGGTGCGCATTTATTTTTCCACTCATAAACACAGAGGTCAGAGGCTGGCACTGGGTGAGCATCTGCAGCATAACAGACTGATCCCAATATAAAACCGATGTGCCAGTGGATTACACATGCTCATCATGTATGTGTGACAGTATAGTTTTATTGTTATATATATATATTTTTTAATTACAGTATTTTTGCTATAGTTTTCATATAATTTAAATTAATAGCAGCAAACTTCAAAGACCTTAAATTTCAGTTGATACAGGTTTAATTGTGAAGCTTGTAAAGCGCAATGCACATACGATACATATTGTATCTTTTATCACTCAATTGTTCATTATTTCTTAATCATTCACTGAATGTTTGCATAAACTTAACACTATGACTTTAGAAATTTTATTAACATTAGTAGTAACATTAGCATGAGCATTTGGTTTCAATTATGAACAGAAACGGAACTAGAGTAATTAAGAGCTGGAAACAATGTGTTTTGGGGTTTAGTGGCCATGTCAACAGGTCTGTTATTATCAGTTGGATGAGAGTGTCTTGGTCCCGAGCTTAAGGGATTGGAGGAGAATGTAAATTTAACTCAGCTCTGGGGGAAGAGGTCAAAGGTGACAATAGTGAGGGGCAGGGGTGAGTGACAGAGGAGGGCCAAGGTCAAGAGTAGAGACCAAGGTGCAGGGCTATGTCAATTAATTACACAGTACTTAAAGAATATAGATTATGAAAAATTTTGGAATCTAACTACTGATACAGACAAAGTGCTCTCTTGAGCCATTATGACTTTAGACGTATTTCGTGGTAAAAAAAAAAATAAAAAAAATGCAGAAATCTTAACCACTCTCCTGCTGCTTTATCTAATTAATCTGTAGAGTCAATTTTACAAGTCTATCATTATCAAAGTCATCACTCTGGGGGTCAAGGGTTACACCTTGTGTAAACTAAGGCTTACACTTACACCTTGTGTAATTCCTTGTGGTTTAGTTCAGTTTTAGAACTTCTTTAAAGCCTCAACCCTTTTTCTTAACAGTACAAAAAATTGCATGTTTTTGCATTTTTATTGCACTGAAAAACATTAAAAACATGCGTTTGTACTGTGAGTGGGTTTATCTCTTCACATACCTGCTTGTCTCCATGGAAATGTTGTTCTTTTGGCTATAATCTTTGAATTATGCTGGTTGCATGCCACATCCAAAAAGTGCAAAGATGCAAAAATAAAAAAACTGAATAACTTAAACAGACCTGTCTGTTTGCACATGCGCAGTGCTGTGGTGCACAGGCTGCTCCTCCTCACAGCCCGTCACTCTCCTGGCCTAAACCTCAGGCCATCTGCAGCGTCTCAAACAGGCTCATTCCTCAGGCTTCATCCCTGTTCTCTGGCCCAGCGTTATAGATTTAGAGATGTGAAACAATGCACCCTGCGCTCCAGCTGCTGTTCAAGACTTGACTTTGAAACAGGATCCGGCCCTTGGTTTGTTTGCCCTCCATTTCTGAGTGGTTGGCACAGTCACATAGAGGAGGTTAATTACGGGACAGACCGGGTCTGTGTCCTAGGGGAGAAAACTTCCTGAAGGGACCAATCTCAGCTCCTTTTTAATGCATCTTTAACCTGTGGGCACTATCTCGTCTACAAGATAATAGAATTATCTTATATATTGTGTAATAAGAAAATTATAAATATATATATATATACACACACACACACACACACGCACACACACACACACACATATATATATATGTGTGTGTGTATATATATATATACTTTACATACTTTACTTTATAATGGAAAGGTACTTCTGCAATACGTATACTAGATTACAAATTGTCTTGTTGTATGGTCATGTTTTGATGAAGTGTCAGGCTCTCAACATCTTGTTATTCTGCAGCTGGGACACACTCAACACACAAGTGTCAAAGATCATCGCCGCTGCTCCTCATCTGGAATCTGTGGAAAGAGCTGTGAGCTACAAGTCACTGGGTTCTGTAAGTATTACAGTACATACTTCCTTAAATTGCCAACTTTGTCAGATACACTCTGCATGCATCCCAGTGAAAAAAGCCAAATAGTGTATTGCAATCATAGACTGTATATGTAAATGGACTTAGCTAACGCACTAGCCACTGTGTTCCAAATAGGAAGTTCGCATGCGGCCGCTTCTGGCTCCTTCTGACCCTGGCTCCCATTGACTTACATTGGAATACTTGATTTTGGTCTTGAAATGTTCATATTAACCAGCTTTACACGACCCTGGTGTTTTTATGTTTATTTTATTTATTTTTGTTATTTTGTCCATTAAAAAATCCTATTCAGTGTTTCCCATACATAGACCACAGAATAAAAACTGAGCGCCACACACGCACAGACAGAGAGATTTTCACAAAACCGTTCTGAAATCAGATTTAAATATATGTCGTTTGGCATTTTACTTTTCTAGACCGCTTTAAGCACACACATACACAAATGGTGCAACAATCCTGGAAAATGTACTCCCCTACTTTCAGTCTGTGTTGTGTGTGCTCCAGCGGTTTCACTGTGCACTTACAAGCCTCCCTTCTCATTATCCCATGCAGATGTTCAGTCATGGATCAGGTGACGACAAATCTAATTGATATCAAAACTCTGGCAGGGAACCCTAAGCCAAGCTGCCCTCTCCAGTTACACCTCTCCACAGCCACAACTCGACTTCTGAAAGCCACTCCTTTCTGCATGAAACATGCACTGTCCACACTTCAAAGTATCAAACGACACCACCTATGAAGCACCCTACTTAACGCATGTTCTGCCTATTTCCAAAATGCCTTCTTCTAAAATCTTGCTATGAACTTTTATCCGGGCATTTAACTTGGCACGCCGAAACAAAAGCATTTTATAAGCTCGTTGCCAAACAGTGAGTTTAATAAGGGAAAGTGATCTGTGACCTGGTATTACGATGCAGCTGAGAGGGGGAATTGACGAGCTTAAGAAGAGGATGTGATGTTAATGACTTTTAAGGCGACATAATCCTCCCCATCTGGGCCCTAGCGATTGTTTGATATTTATGGTTGATGATCAGCACTAATAGGTTGGTTATTGTCTTATGGGGTGACTATGGAGAGAAGGGGAGCATGGGAAGAGCCAGTGGTTGTTTGGTTTTCATTTGATTTTGGGTTTAGCGCGCAGATCGGTTACGGATAGAGACGTGTCAGGCCTTTGTCTGAGAAGACTTTCTCAGGCTGGTGGGCGCAGACCAAAGCATTGAACCTTCTCTCTGTCGCTAATGTGAGATTAGGGCTAATTGAAAGGCTTGATTTTAAACTATGAGACAATGAGTTTTACTTTAAACCTTATATTGGAGAGGAGTGGAGTAATAAGTTGTCTTTCAGGGTTGTCATAGGTATTGGTAAAATATGGAATCTAAATGATTCAAGTTATCTATTTTTGGATCTATCTCAACTTCCCTTAAGTTCCTGTAATATTCTCCACAATTTCATTATTGTATTAAATGACTGATATCAGTGTGATGATACATCACACAGGTCATTAAAAAAAAAAAATTCACAATTGAAAGTGACTAAATATAAATTTTATTTACTGCAGGACCACATAGAAACACTGCATAATATTTCCATTTCTTCACAGTCTTTTTTAATAATTTGCCTGTTAATTGGGATTCTTTTCTTTTCTTGTGCAGTCCTATCTTAAATTGCAAATAAAGGCAAAATTATTTGGGTAGGTACAAACTATTCTTTCGATGAAATTCTCTACCTAATGATACATATACAATATATAAATGTAGCATCACAATATTTAGATAAAACTTAGCTAGTATGTACACAACCCTCTTAGTTCAGCACATTAGTTTATTAACTTTCACAATTGGGTACAGTAAGATATGCAGTAGTGTTCTGTTGTTTGTGTGGTTCAAGTCACTTTTAACATTTAACATTAACACATTTAACATTTCTTACACCATTCATAACCTTATGATACATACCATTCTCTTCCAGTATCTGTGATAAACCTGATCTCATTGACTGCTTCAGACTCATAATTTACTGTCTGGAGTGTGAATTCTGGAGTATTCTGGGGTGTTCACTTTTATCTCAGTATTTTTTTTCCTGGGCTGCCAGCTCATTGGTGCCCTTCGACCCACTGGTTTGATGGATAGCTTTATGACACTATTTTAGTCGAGAGCGTCAGAGAGGGGCAGGCCCACAGAATGTGACCTTTCTGTGGGTATCTGTGGTCAGGAAGAGGTGCTCTGGACAACAGTCTCACCAGTACACAGGCTTGTGAGGGCCACGCAGAGCTGCACCTCCTGGTACATGGAGCTGGGCTATCAGGACACGCATCAGAGAGGTCACTGAGAAGTTTCACAAATATTTGACATGTCATTACTGGGCACAGGGCTGGGACATATGCCACAAAAGTGAATCACACTTTTTTCAACACATTCAACATTTTATCTATTGTATTTTAATGATTATTATTATTATTATTATTATTATTATTATTATTATTATTATTATTATTATTATTATTATTATTATTATAATGATTTATTTGTTTTTATTTTTTACAGTATTTACTTTCTGAATATAAACAATACAGACTTCTAATTATTGAGATTTAACAGGAAAAATACATATATTTCTTTCATCAAAGTTTGAACTCTGCTCCAAACTACACACTTTTACTTTATCACAATCTCAGTTAAAATTCAATTATTGGTACAGCCCTAGCCTGCAGTCTTTTGATATTATTTTAATACCCATTGCATATATTAAGACTACTGACCATTCAGGGCTTTTAAAAGTAATTTATTCAAGATTTTATTAGATCAAGTGTTTATCCAGTTACGCACAATAAAATTCCAAGATTCAAATTATGTCATAATATTATTTTTTGATGTTTGAGCAATAGATTCTTCAACCAATCCTCTAAATAAGTGCATTGAATTCTAAGTCAATTTTGCAGATAGTCTGTCACAAGTTATGTAAAAATGTTTAAGGCTCAATTTGCTTGTTATCTGACACTCCTTAGTAGTTCCCAGCTCAGCCACGAGGAGGCCTACTTCATGTGAGTTGCACCTCTGTTTTGCATGTGAATCAGAGAAGCCCGAGCTAAAACTGTTCATGTAACTGCTACTGTACAGGACATGTGTTTTCACAATTCCCCCACAACATGCTTGGAAGTCACTTCAGGTAAAGGGTGTCAGCGAAATGCCTCAAATGTAAAAAGAGAGTGAGGGCTACTTTACAGTACCACAAATCATCCTGAGACATTTGCTAGTATTTATTCACTGTCTGGATGGGGTGATATTTTACAGTAAATAGTAGAAATGTGGGAGGGGTTAGTCAAGGCGGGGGGCATAATTATTACAGCAGATCGATTAGAATCGAGATGTTAGTGAGAAAGTTGTGCTGTATTTTTCTGCTTGTACATTCATAGCAGCCTATTTTATGTTCTATACTGCTTTCATTCCACCTGCCACCAAGTATGAAAACAGACTTTTACCCTTGGAATAGCATTTCTAGTTGTTAATTCTGTTAGTGGTGTTGTCGCAATACTAAAAATTCAAACTTGATTGACACTCTTTATTTAGACATTAGAATGTGATATTCAGCATTAAATAGTACTTTTCTTTTATATTACCATGTGGCCTTATAGATATCATATCTTATAGCCATGTGTAATACCTCAGTTGTCCAGGTATATGTAGTCAAAAGCTTTTCAGAAAAGGTTAATTTCTGTCCTGTAAATGTGACTTTTTGGTATTGATACTTTTTCAAGAATCTCATTTCGATACTAGTTTAAGCACTCATTAGTTACAGTAAAGTCAGTAAATGATTCCAAGTGGAGCTTTCCAACAACACGGATCTTAAGTCTGTTCTACCCCAGCCAAGTGTGTCCGTCTAGAGGCTGTCTGGAGCACTACAGTTTGTTTCCTGAGCTTTGTGGCATGTTGGCAGAGGTGTTCACTAATGCTCAGTAAGACCACAGCATGCAGAGAATGTCTGACCCATGTACAGTATGTCTGTACATTAGGAAGGCCACTTTAACCCAGTCCATTTGCTGACTGTACTATAACACACAGAAGTCTTCCCTTCAGCTTAACTTTTTTCAATTATTCTATGTGGACAGTTTTAGACTGTTCAATATTCTTTACACTTAAATGTATATGAACTGCATGAAGAGGCCCAAATCAGGAATTCTATTTGTTCTTGTAGAGTGAACCATAGCAGATACATTATTAGCGGCAGTGACTAGTTGGAGTATTTGCCCACAAATCCAAAGATCAGTGGTTTGATTCCACCTCTGACCAGTGCCTTTGTTTTGTTTAGTCTTACTTTGAAGAGTCTGTGTACAGAGACATTCTGCACGAAACTAGAGCAAAGTAGCTCATTTCCATCTGCAGTCCAGTCCCCACTGTGCCCTTCACCCACCCTACCCCAGGACAGTTATGACTAAAGTAGTTTACCTTCTTCAAGTATGGTTAGTAAGTATGTTTAGCAATGATAGTAAAGCTACTTTGAGTGTCTTGTCCAATGGTTTTTCAATAACTGATACAAAGACTGACCTTTGTATGGTATGGTATGGTATGGTATAGTTGTGGTTTTGGATTGCTCAATTTTAGACCCATAACCGCAAAACAATATGAAAAGTAATAGGATGAGTTTGGTGAAGATTTGATGGGACTTCACCTTGGAGGTTTGCCTGTTTTGTTTTTATTTGTGGTCATGTGACTCCTGGCAGTGTCAATTTTCGGTGAGCCACACGACCTCATCAACCCCCAGCACCCCCTCTCTGACTGCGCACCATAAAACCACTGGACGCCTCCACCTGTCCTCCCCCCAGCCCATATCATGCCATGAACTTACTACTCGTCCTGCCTGTTGTTGTGCGTGTGTGGAGCCCATTCAGGAGGAGGCCATCTTGTTTTTTCATTTGTTGTGCTCCGTGACATTTGTTCATGCAGCTGAACATGTGCAGGACAATTTCTCGATTCTTCCAGCAGTGGACAGCTGCGGCGTGAATTACACTAAAGCTGCTGCTTTGGGGATTAGCCTGTTTGTGTGTGCCAGAGTGTGTCTGGCCTGGCACATGTTAACCCGTGCAGTCAGAGGTCTCCAGGTCTTGGACTAGGACCAAAATCCATGCTTTTACTGTCTCCACTCAAGTTTATGAGTCACTTTTATGTTCAGGAAAGGTGGCAGAGAAAAACATCACTGAGAAAATATTCATTCTTGTTCTTAATCAGATTTCATCTTTGAGATCCATTTTATTTTGTCGTCATAAAACTTGCTATTGGCTGTTTGCCATTGTAGCACTTTTGGGTTAATGCGAATTCAGAGATGACCACTTTGAAGTATGGCCTTTCAGCAGCGGGTGCCTGCAGAGCTCAGGATTCGCTTTGGTCAAACTTCAGCGTGAATCATTGTGACCACAGAGAATAGATTGATTTCTACAGGAAGAGGCTAAAACCCCTGAAATTGGTAGAGGTAACAGGACACCGTGCAGTAAAGAGGGGATTTCTGCTGCGCTGAGAGCCTCTCTGTGTTAATCGCTGGCTCTATCTGTAAAATCTGAGTGTGGTGCCAAGACCTGAACCTTTTATTGATAGTTTGAAGTGGCAGGGATGTGCCAGCATCACACTACATTAGACCCAAAGTTTGTTTATTTTAAATATTCATGTTTTACATTTTTGTTATTCAAGTCAAAACAGTTGGATATACTGTAACACTCACTCTACATGCTCTTGACTTTTGTTCATAACTCAGTCTAACAAATAATAATAATAATAACTCTTTATTTATAAAGCACTTTTAAAAACAATGTTTACTAATGCTGTACAAGCTGCAAAGAACAATACAAAAAGCATAAAAATAGCATGCAGAATGCTTACAAAAACAGACAATAATGCAAACAATTCAATTAATTATAATAAATAAATAAAATGAAATAGAATAAAAAAAAACAGTTAAATGAAGGCCAACGAATGGGTTTTAAGAAGTGATTTAAAAGATGATACTGATGGTGCTATTATCTTCTTAGGCAGGTCATTCCAAAGCCGAGGCACCCGGACTGAAAAGGCTCTATCATCCTTCGTCCGGAGCCTGGACTTTATAACAGCTAACAGGGACCTGCCTGAGAATCTAAGCCTGCAGGAGGGCTCGTATGGGGTTAAAAGTTCTGAAATGTAACTTAGTGCAAGACTTAAACGAGCTTTAAAAGTGATCAGTAAAATCTTAAAATCAAACAGCAGCCAGTGAAGGGAAGCTAAAATGGGTAATGTGTTGATGTCTGTTAAACCAGTGAGGAGCCGAACTGCTGCGTTCTGAACCAGTTGGAGGTGGGAGATGGATTTGGATTCAAGGCCGGAGAGGAGGGAGTTGCAATAGTCTAGATGAGAGAAGATGGGCACATGGATGACTTTTTCAAGATCAGGGCAGGAGAGGGTAGGTTTGATTTTGCTAATTGTGCAGAGATCGAGAAAACAGGATTGGGTGACTTTTTTGATGTGAAGGTGGAAGTTGAGGTGAGAGTCAAAAATAACGCAGAGGTTTCTGGCAGGGTGATGGAAGTGTTAGAAGCAAGAGGGCTGAGACTATGGCTGATATGGGAGGTGGATTGCGTGGTACTGATTAAAATGATTTCGGATTTGGAGTTGTTGAGTTCAACTGTTTACGTCATTGAAGCAGTTTAAAACAGTAGCCAGGCTCCCGGGGTTGTTTGGTCTCAGCGGGAGGTAGATCTGTGAGTCGTCAACACAGCAGTGGAAGGACACATTATGGTGGACTATAACGTGTCCTAAGGGGAGCATATAAATAGAAAATAAAAAGGGACCTAAAATAGAGCCTTGTGGCACACCACAGGTGATGGGAGCAGAGGAGAAGGTAAAATTGCCTGTGGTAACTGCAAAGATTCTGTCTCAGAGCTTCTCTGTTTACATAAATGGCTTGACTAGGAGCAGATATTTGGTTCCTGATGTCAGAAACGTTCCTAATAAAATGGTTTAAAAACAGTTCACACAGTTCAGTGGATGCATCATTAAAAAGATTTAGGATGATTTAGGAGGGTTTAGGATTGGAGATTGAGTCTAAAACCTGAAATAAAACTCAGGGATTTGGCTTGTTTTTACTAATGGTGTTTGAATAAAATATGGTCTTTGCTTGTTGGTATTTTTTTAAACTTTCTTTCCATGAGAGGTAGAACACATGCAGATTTGACTTTTTCTATTTTCGCTCATTTTGTCTACAAATTCTTGTTAGCTTATGTGTGTTTTCATAGAACTACAGTTGGGCCAGTCCATTCTTTAAAAGGTGTAATAGAATCTAAGATTGAATTAGTGGTTTGATAAAAGGAGGATGCCCGCTCCTAAATTGGTAAAATTGGGGTTAAAAGTCAAAGAAGCTGAGGTAAAAAGCTGGGATAAATTAAGAGCAGAGGAGGAGTTAAAAACACGGTAATAATCAGACGGGCCATGATTAAAAGACTGGGGAGCTAAAACAACATCAAATAAAATTGATGCAAAACAAGTGTTCTGACACACAGATATCTTTAGTGGTAAGATTTCCCAGGCTGAGACCAAAAGTTGAAACCAGATCCAGTGTATGGCCCTTTGAGTGGGTGAGATCAGTTACTTGGGATAAATTAAATGAATTGAGCAATTCCAGAAAATCTGAATTTAAAGGATGAGGTTTGAGGGGGCAGCATACATGCATATTAAATCACCTAGAATTAAAACCTTGTTGTGTAGGGCCATACACTGGGATAAAAGTTAAAATTCTTGGATAAAAACAGGGTTAGGTTTAAGTGGTTTATAATAACTAAAACAAACACAGGATCTTTTGAAGAAATGATAAAAGACGGATGCTCAAATGAATTAAAATTTCTATAAAAACAGGGAGTGCATTTAACAACATTTTTAAAGATGGCTGCAACTCCACCTACCTTACCGGACAGTCATGGTTGGTGGAGAAAAGTGTAGTCAGGGTGAGGGTGAATTCCAGGCCAGAGAAAATTTGAGGACATTCAAAGTGTTGTGGGCCAAACTGCTGATTGCTACACCCCCGAGCACTTGGTGTCCTACGTGCTGTACATAATGTGCATAATGGGGAGCGATAGTACTGATGCTGTCTAAAAAAAAAAGTCACGGAAAAAGTAATCATCATCATTCCTTTATCCTTTTTTCATTATCCATACAGAGAGGCTGGTACATCAACGCCCTTAAAATAAAAAAGGTGAAATTTAAGTAATTTAGCACAAAACAGACTGTAATATATAAATTTCACCAGCGGTAAATTTTTCACTTATAAAAAACACACAGGATCCAACTGATCAACAAATCTGTTAGAAAACCCTGAAAACCCTTTTGTTACACACACATTGCATTCTTAGTGACCAATTCTATAGAAATATATGTTGTGTAAAATACGTGCCCACCAAACAGATATTTCTTTTAGTTTTCAAACCAGAAAACCTAGATACAGATGTTGTGACCAAGACTGAAAACATTTTAACACTGAAACCAAACCAGCTTTGTGACCTCTGATTCACTTTGGAAGAATCTGTTTTGGACCGAGCTCCAAAAAAACTGGCGGACACCCAAGATGAAGCTCACTTTCACCTCTTGACCACAACATGGTCTCCTTTAAAATACAAATCACTCTTACCTACACCATTCATCCACCCTGGTCCAATTTCGTCCATTTTGACCTAGTGGAACCTATATTATCTGATCAAACTTGACTGTAAGGAGTAGTTTTGTCACGATACTAAAATTTTAAACTTGATTTTGACACAAAGGAGTAGATACTCAATACCGATTCCGATACCACAATGATAAACACTCTTTATTTAGACAATAGAATGCCATTTTCACCATTAAATCTTAGTACTTTAGTTTATGTTACCATGTGGCCTTATATCTGTGTATCCTCAGTTGTCCTGGTAGGTTCCATTTTGACAATCCTATTAAGCACCTTATTTTGTGTTTACCTTCCACTCATTTCAAAAACCATATGTCAACACCAATTCGTGAGTTGTTATTTTCTTGAAGCACCGTGCAAGCTGAAGATAACAGGCTTTTTAACAAGGTGATTTTATTTGTGCGGCAAGTGGTTGAGACACGGGCCGCCACGAGGATGAGTTTATGACTGACCACACAGGAGGCCAGGGCCAAGCCAGGCTGGTTTGATGGAGGGGCCCCAGTCTTTACTGAAGTCTGCTTAGGGCCTTTACAGCCCCCGAAAACCCAGAGAGGAGCTGTGGAGATGAGGAGCTACAGTTATGGAAGAGGTGTTGGCGTCTGCGGGGTGATGTTTGTGTTTAAAATGTGAACAACTGTTGCACTTATGGATGTTGGGGCTCATCATCAGCAGCCAAAGAGCTTTCTCCCCAATAACCCAGCCCTGTTAAGAGGCACACGCCACAGGGCTGTTTTTCACACTTGAAGTCAGGGTCACAGCAGCACGAGGTGGACTTTCAGTGGGCTTTTGTCGTGATGATTGTTGTCTGTAGAGTAGAGTAGAAGTTGATCAGTGATAATATTGATTTTATTTTTTTTTCTGATACCTGCACATAATATCAGACTCCAGTCAATTGTTATCTATCTTAAATTTATCCAGGAATGGACAAAATGTAGATCTTACACTCTGAGAATGCTTGATCTCGTCAGATCTTAGATGCTAAGCAGGGTTGAGCCTGAGTACGTGGATGAGAGACCACTGAGAATACCAGGTGATGCAGTGAGGTAGCCATGGCTATGGTGCATACTGTCGTTTTGTCCTTGGGCAAGACACTTCATCTACCTTGCCTCTTGTGCTTAAGTACACTGGCATTTAAATGCAAGTGTTTTTGTGAGAGCAAATGCGGAATAACAGATGGAAATTATCAACAACAAATATCTTCTCTGAGTGTAAATGTGCTCTTTTGTGAGTGAGTGTAGCCTGCTTCTTCTTGCTTCTCTTGGTCTGCAGCAGTGAAGTGACAGGTCCAGGTGGCAGCATACAGCTTCAGAGAGCAGCAACTGTTGGCCCAGATCCTGCAGATAAATAATAAACCAACTGTGAAGTGAAGGAAAGGGAGCTCCTCACGAACACCCCGCGACACAGCACTGTAGACCTGGGCCACAGAGCTTTGGCACACTTTGATTAAGTGTGGAGTTTTCATTTAACAGATGTCAAGGTGAATAAATCAACTCTAGAGAAATACTATATGAAGACCTGTGATGTAATCTATGCATGGATCATCGCCAAAGCCTCTGCAAAAGGGCGATTTAGCAGAAAGATCACAGGACAGTTACATCACTCAGTGCTTATTCAAGATTACAAAAAATAAAATTAAATAAACTAAATTTGCGTGTACATTTCTAGTTTTTGCATCAACAGCAATGCTGTATGAATCATGATACATACATACAATACATTTTCAGTTGATTGATAGTAATGTCACTAAATATGGGTTAGTAGTCAACAGTGAACATATTAGCTGCAGAATTGAACAAGGTTTATGTTATGTCCATTGGACAATATTTGATATTTGCTTTTATTTTTGTTATTATTTCCTAAATCATGTCATGTTATAGACTGAAAAAAAAAAATCCAAAATGCTCACAAAGCTTTATTTGCTTTCTCTGAGGTGCCAATTATGATCATTATATGTGTTCATTTTTTTAAGATTATTGTATTACCTCTCTTGTAAAATAGATGAATCCTGATTCTTGGTACAGCAGTTGCTGACTGTTTTCCTTTTGTTGAAGAGGGCTGTGTTGTGTGTCTATGAATGATGGACTATAAATACATAGGGCTCATCTTGACTGCGCTACTATTTAAATCCGAACCCTTTAGTGTGTGTGTGTGTGTGTGTGTGTGTGTGTGTGTGTGTGTGTAGGTGTGTGTGTGTGTGTGTGTGTGTGTGTGTGTGTGCGTGTGTGCGTGAGTGTGCCCTGTGCAGGGTAAATCCAGTCAGGAACCAGTCGGGACGGGGTGGAGTCCCAACCAGGCCAGGATCATGTTTAGCACTAATGACTCTTCATTGTGTCACCTGTAAACTGACCAGCACAACACATATGAATATAGACTGATACCAGATTAAAAATATCATTTAGGTCTTTAAAACATAGTTAACATATCAGTTCCAAATGCTACAGAGCAGCTTTGGATAAGTAAAAGTTCAAACAATGAGTCATTCTGCACAAGCATCAGCCAGTAAATAACTTATTACATGAATGTAAAGGGCCTGTACCCAATTTTTTTAATTTTTGAGCTAGATTTTCTTGAGATTCATTGTAAAAGCAGCTGTTGAGGTCAAAATAAGTCTTCTGTGTACTATCTGCAGCTAATTATAAAACATGTTATTGTCCGAGAATCAGGTGCACGGTTAGCATCCTAGTTTTCTGGCCTCTGAAAGCTATCATCAGCGATTATAAACTCATCACGACCAATAATTAAGATGCTTGGAATGCATAAGGTGTGCATGGAATAACTCTGGACCACAGATCCCACAAATTTTTCAGGATCGATGATGATACTCGATACCAGCAACACTAGACAAGACATGTTTAAACATCTTAACTTATTAAATTAAGTTACTTCTCCCACAAATACATACGTTTTTTAGTAGTGCTATCTTCTTACCTCTCAGTTTTCTGTAACTTACTTTCTTTTGATCGCTCTGACATGCTAATGTGCTAACACACGTCCATTATAGCTAGCCTCTATGTCTGGAGATTGACAGCTGCTGACTTTGACTCTACATTTGAAACAGATCACGTGTGGGTCGGCATCCATGGCTTGATGCTGCAACTTGGACACGTTCCACATTAATGGGCCATCGGGCCACAGCAGCTGGGGACATGTAGCCCACTTTAAGTGAACCAAGAGGGGGTCGCTAAATACCACTACACTACCCACTACCCCCAATGTTTCGTCAGTGAAGTGAATAATTGGGATTTAAATTAGGACTTTATTTATTCATATTATTATTTAGCCCATAAATGAGCGGTCCTAATTTATAAGATTGTAATGTAGCATCTGTTAGAATTATATTAAAATATATAAGTATATTTAAAACAGGCAATGTAAAATGGCTTTTGTACTATATATATAATATATAACGTGGTCGCTTTTTAGTACCAAATTACTTGCTTTTTACTTTTACCATTTCCCCTACTTCTACTACTTTAGAGTCCAGAGTTGCTGGGTAATTGCAGTCCTCTATCTGCCCCCTCCAGATGCCCCAAATGACAGAGGAGCACTGGCCGGGCCCTATCCAGGACACTTGGCACTGCCTGGAGCTGCCGGTCCTCCCTGATGCCGGAGCGTGCCAGGCGACAGCTGCAGGGGCTCCACTCGTAACCCCCCCCCCCAAAAAACATCCCCATTACTCCAGCAGTACCCCCGAGTAACCCCTCAGCCACGGCAGGCCACGCGGGGCTATGGCCTCCTCAATGCCACCATTGTTTTGGTCCGAGTCAGCTAAGCCCCCCATATCAGAGAGATGAAGCCTGCTCCACAGACTTGGCCATGGTGAGATGGGGGTGGTGGAACAGAGGGCTGGAGGATGTTTGGGGGTGTTTCATGTGGCCATGGATGATAGACTGAACTTTAATAGCCCTGCAGCTGTTTGCTGTGCAGAGCTGCACAGAATCAAGCAACCAAAACTACTGCATAGTCCTATGTCCAATGAGTTGAATTTACGAACCTATTAGCAACTTTTTGACATTATTTTATTGCATTTCCTTTATTGTAAAATTCACCAGTTTATCTTATCTGTCTTCACACTATGGGCTATAAGTGGAGTAGTACTTTTACGTCAGTATAAGTAGCAATTTCACCAATTAAAAAACAAACAAAAAAAACAACACAAAAATAACATACTGTTGTAGAATAAATTGTCTGGAAGCTCTAACACCAGAGAAATGTATGCACTGTCAGTAGGACAGGACATAGCACCTGGAGACATGAACCTTCAAGACATTATGATAGTGTTGTCCATTACAGTATAGTTCAGTCTATTCTGGCTATACTTCCACTGCAGGGAGTATTATACCGCTGATGACACAGGCAAAGATAAGGACTGAGCTGCCCATGGGAGCCCTCAGTAGAGCACAGAAATTGAATTTCTCTATCACCTATCAAATGTAATTCTCTAGAACATATGTAGATATGCACACTACTGCACACTGTTTTAAATGTTGATATTTTCATGTTTTGGGTAGTGGTAAGCATACAAATATAACAATTTACATTTCCATACTTAACTACAAGTTGGACATATTTTCTGTTAGTAGCAACTACAAATTTTACATTCAGATGTCTGGACTATTGTGCAATAAAATAAAAATGCTAGATGAAAAATGAAACTAAATTAATCTTGAGGTTTAAAAAGCAACTCAAACAGATCAGTCATTAATTACACACTGTTTACGAGCTCTGTTGCTTGTATGGGTTTCATGACTAAATTCCTCAGTGTTTATGAATGACGCTGAAATAACAGTTGTGTAACTCTGCTGTGAAACTGATCACTACTTACTGAAAGTGAGAGGGTGCTGTATCTGTAGGACCGCTCTTATGTAACTGGCATGTCTCTATGGACACCTTCTGACCTCTGTCCCCAGAGTCACGACCTGATGACACTGCTACTTGGTGACCGTTGGGACATTTGTCCAGGAGTTTCTTAAGAAGACTGCGCACACGAGAATCATTTTTTCTAGACTTTTACATAACATACATTAATGTCAGTGATGGATTTAATTTATGAAGCACTTTAATTCCATTGAGTCCCAATCAATCAAATAGTGAGTAAAAATAAATACAACTGCAATTACAAACTAAAATATGTGGCCCTGTCCATAGCTTTTGTGTCAGTTATTACCTTAGAAAATACTATGTAAAATGTATAGATTATAGACTCCCAAATTTTTCTTCTTTAACAGCTTTTACCATATAATACAGGATCTAAAGAGCATTAATCTTGACAAGAATAAATTTAAATCAGGTACAGACCCTTTAACAAGGACAGCACTCACACTTTATAACACTAAAGGCGTAAACACAATCTATAAAAGCATTCACACTGCACAATTTTTATTTGTAGATAAAAAAAATATAATATCAAATTCAACATTTGATTCAAAATATGTCTTTGATTACAATTTTTTGTTAGGTTTAAATTAGACTAGATCTATCTGTCAGTAAAAATACAAATTATGAAAAATTATTTTGAGATGTATACAAATAGTATTTAGTGTGTAATTAGAATTTGATGTTAGATTATAATTTTTACTTTTATTATCCATATTCAAAACAATATATAAAAGCTTGATTACATCATTTTGAAGTTGTTTGAAGTTGAAAAAGTTGTCTTAAACACTGTATATGCCACGCCATGTCATCTCCCTCCTCTACTCCTCTACTGATGTCTCTGTGTGTGTGAGAAACATGTAAAAGCATGTGATTTACTCCTCTTGGACACAGAGACCATGGCTGATACCAGATCTTCCATGACACCCGGACCTGAGAGCCCACGTCGCCAGGGCCTTACCCCATACTTGGTTCTGAGAAGTCTAACCGAAGAATGTGCTGCCTGAGTACAACTGAACCTCCTGACCCGAACAAAATGAGCAAACAAGTGAGTGTCCTAAAACTGGATCCCTGTTACGTTTCATTGGCCACATTTGCTCTGCACTTATCACCTCTGCATAGCTCCGTGTGAATGAAGCCACGGCCAATAAGACGCTGTTTCAAAGTCGTCCGGGATTATTGAGCTTTCAAACATTGCTCAAGTTTAAAACATGGGGTCAGTTCAGGTTTGGTCCTATCTGTGGGTTTCAGATGGATGAGAAATTTAGGATGGAAATTTAGAAGGTGTGAGGGCGATATTGACAGAAATGATTATCTCTACTATGTTTAGAAATCAATCCTTCAGAAATGTATTAAGTGCATCTATAAATGTCTATACATGTTGTGGCTGAGGATCATGTGACACAGAATGTATCACAGTGAATGGTTCATAGAATTAACCACAAACATGCAGAAAAATCTCTTACGTGAAAGACTACAAGTTTTTTTGTTTGTTTGTTTTTTAAAGCTCTTGTATATAGGTGTTGTTTTATAGACTATATGCATGTTGCAACTATACACGTCTCCCAAACACAATATGACATTATAAATTTGTCAAGATACATGATTTTCTAATTTTTTGAGATGGTCTGTATCTCCCACTTTTACATAGCAACTGATTCAAAACATTAGATCTTCTGTATGCTTAAAAGATTTTAAAATGGTGTGCTTAACAGAAAAATGTCACCTGAAAATTCATGAATATGAATATGTTTTCCAGTTCCTACAGTAAACTAAAGCGACACGCTTGACACTTTGAAAATGCTCTTAAGACAGACACAAGAGGGAGCTGTTGTTTGTCAAATGCCAAAGCTTCACAGTTCCCAACTCTGGTTAGAAATGATGAACTAGCAGGTTAAAGTCAATATTAAACCATGTAGTCCCGTATAATTTTATTCAACGGTAATTATATCATAGAAAAAAAAAATTGATTGGCCAAAATCTTCCACCTATAGGTTAAAAAGATGGAAAATCTCATCATCTTAAAACTTTCCACTATCAACTGAATTCCTGTCGCAGTTACACATGAAACACATTTTCATGACAATCAAACAATATAATACTTCCATGGATCCACATCACATAACTTTTCAAGATTCATCAAGAAAAAAGAAGAAATTAAATGTTTTTAACTATTTTTTTTCTTTCTTTTCATTAAATTTACATGTTTTGAATGTCTTTCCAAGTATGGAGACTTTATGTTATGCTTTCTTAATTTTTTAAAATGTTCTATGTTCAAACTCTAACTAAACTAACTCTAAACTTTTCAGGTACGCTCTTACAGACTCTTGCATGTAACATTTCAAAACACTAGAGGGAGCAACTCTATCATCTTTAGGAGCGGTTGCATTGTTGAACTTTTATTCCTTTCAATATTTAAAATACATTTGCCTTGATTCAATTTGGTAAGTGACAGAGAAAGTCTCATAAGGCCACTGTTTGATTGAGATGTTGCGGGAGGTTTGCGGTCTGTTGCGGTGGAGTTCTCAGGTTTATTGATTTTCTGTGGTTATTCTCTGACTCTGATCAATAATAAATGAAGTGTGAAGCTCCAAAATGACCTGCCTCATAACTCTAATGTACTTTGAGCTCATCTGAAGGTCCTGTCACTCATTTATTTACTGAGGAACAGTTTTCACACAAAATTATGAACAAAGTAGAATTGTTCGTTGTATGTTTATAATGTTGAGCTGTTGCGGGTTCAGGGCAAGCGAACTTTGCTAGTAGTTAAACATGTTGATTAGTAGTTTGTCTGTTTGTCCTAATTTTGTTAAGTTCTGTTTTAAACCATGCTTTTCCTAAATTTGGTCCTATTATAGACCTGTTTTAGATCTAGTGAGATTCGAAAATCCAATATTTTCTTAGGTGGTGTCAAAGGTTTGAGAGCCACTAGCCCATTTTGCCTTTTGTTTAAAGGCTCTATATTACACAAAATAGATTTTTGTGAACTTTAAGCCATGTTGTAATGTTATTTTCTCATCATCATTATCTCATTATCTCATCTCATATTTTGTTTCATTCATGCATGTCTGAGTAGCCCTTTATTATTAATCTGTCTACATCTCCAAAAGCTCAAAATGCATTGTTCTACCTTGAGATAGTCATGTAGTGGTAGTTTTTACGTTAACAGCTACCTTTTACCTTTTGTTTAGTAGAGATTGGCAATTCCAGTGCTGAATAAACCATATGATTCTAGTGAAGGTGTTTGTACCTTGTATATATCACAAGGTGGATCGGAGTGTTTTCCACTTGAGAGAAGAACTCAGCCTAAATATGCAGAGTTTGTGTGTTAAACATGTGTGAATGAAACCAAACACAACTCCAGGTATGTTTTTGATGAGGAAAATACATTATAACATAGATCAGAAAACAGTAATATGTGCCCTTTAATTGAAAAGTACCAAGAAGACGATAGCTCATTGTAATTTCTATCATTTGAAATGTGACATCTTAGTTACAATTCTGCCAGCCACCATAACACATTCACTGCATAGCTTTGAAGGTATTTGTAGCTAATATCTTAAGCTTTCTAAATTAGCCTTGTGTATTTTCTTTTACAGACACATTGTACATACAGCTCTGTGATCCATCTGTGTGACTGTTCTCCGCCTGATCACCACAGCGATGATGAGGCAGGCGGCTGAGCCCGTGGTGAGCAGTAATTAGTGGACAGCTTTTGGCACTAATTGGGTTTTATCAGATTACATTAGAAGAGTGGGTCGCCCTGATCCACCCTGGGGACTGGCTCTGACTCTGTTTACTCTAGACACAAATGAAAATATTTCTTTGTCCCTCATAATTCAAACATTATTTTTATTAAGTTATGTTCCCCTCTGTTGCACTTACGGCAGGTCTAAGTGATTTCAGCACAGGACAGATGCACTGTTTGGCAGTAATATCCTGTTCGAGTGTTTCTGTGTTTGTCTACTGGGAAGCTCTCTGGATTGGCACATTTATAATACAGTGGTGAAAGTATTTAGCTAAAGTACTGGTAGTTAAATAATATAGCATTTTACTTGAGTTGTATTCATTAGTTTTCTTTTTAGGCTTTTACTCAGGTCTGAGGGACTATTTCACTGCCAAATATTCAGATGATATTTTGTCAGTTTATCAGAAATGTGCTAAAATGTCACTCTTTATTATATGACCATAGACCATGTGCATTACGTTACATATTTCTCAAACATTTTCTGATACATTTTGCATATCTAAATTTAGTAACCAGCCATGCTCTTTCATAATTCTGTCATTGATCACCTGCCATTACAGAACAGAGCAATGTAACACGTCCTGATGATTGGAGTGGCTGTGTTTTTGTGTGGGACGTATAATATCACTCCTCTCTCTTCAGTAACACCGCGATGAGCCTAACCCTGTTCTGGCCGCTCTCATTGGAGGGAGTGCAGCCTGTCTCCAGAAATCGCTCTAATCCTCTTAGATAGAACACAGACCTGGCCCAATCCCCTGTCCCAACCAAGCCCCTCCCTCCCTGTACCGGCTCCTCTGTGTGTGCGCCTGCCCCTCTCTATGCCGGCCGGGGGAGAGCGCTTTTTAATCCAAGAAGATTACGTTGCAAATTGGGCGACGGTGGGAGCAAGCGGCTAAAAAATCTACAACAACGAAATGTTGGCTGAATTGAAAATGCATCGCTACTGGTGGTAACTGTTTGAGCAGGAATCATGTTGGATCTATCTTGGACAACTTGGAAGACACCGGTGCAGAGGAGGGAACTTCTAGCATCTAATTTACCTGAAGAGTGTGTTGCTTTGTGTATTTAGCTTGTCATCTTCTGCAACGTGGAGCTTTTGGAGGAGAAAATGCAAATTGTAGGACCAGTTTTACCAAGTGGTCTGAAAATAATGGATACTTTTATCAACATTGGGCTCTAGCCAACATGAGAGAACCTTTAGCCATTACAAACTGTCTATGAAGTTCGTTTGGAGAGGCAGCATGGACGCCAGGACGCGTGGAGTTGGGAGATTCTTGGGACTTTTAGGGTTTTTAAGTTTGTGGTTAGCAGCTCAAGCTCAGATGAAGATACCACCAGAGACGTAAGTGTTTTTCTAGAATAATATAAGCAGATGCACCTGATCAGTGCTTTTTTCTTTAGACCTCATTCAGTGGTGACACAAACCTCTATTCATTTTACTAATACAAATATTTTTATTAATTTTAATTAAAGTTTAAAACTCACTAAAAATGCTATTTTAGAGGGGGTTCTTTATTATTTTACAAAAAAAGTGACAATTATCAAATCACAAAGGCTGCAATTAATTACGTACAAACAAAACAAAATATTTTGTCTTTTTATGGAATAAAAGTATCTTAAATCTGTAGTGTAGACCTCTGCAAACTGAAATGCATGTAATACAGCTTAGTAGTTCATATTTCAGTATTTTCTCAAGAATTGTGCACTGTGAACTGAATCCTAATCTGAAAATATAATTCTTGTTATAAAAATCTATTATTTGTTTTTCCAAAATGTGTAGCCCTACCAGTAACATACAATTGTTTTAAATGATAGTTCACTTGTGTTTTAGAAGATCATATGAATAGTACACAACCAACATTTAGTTTAATAAGTTAAGGTGATCTATAGGACTAAAATGACCAGAAATATATATTTATGAAATGTAGTACTATCACATTCACCAGCATGACCTACTTTGTGATTGTTGGTTTAATTGGGCTAAACTCCAAACATGTCACAGCTCAGTGTTCACAGCTGCATCACTAACATCCCCCTGAGTGTAGTGTGCAGCCTCATGCTCCTGTGGGATCTTTGCACTAGAGTCTCTGAGTGCTCCAGGTACTAACAGACATCAGTCTATTATGAATATATATTTAAAATAATTTAGTGCCCAAAGGTGTGTGGTTAGTTTTCCTGCAGCTTAGCCTGATTTTCTATCTCATGCGACTAACAGGATGTAGACCTCCTCTACACTAAAATTGGACTCCAACACCCACATAACAGAAAAGCTAATTTGAAAGACATTAAATTATACTGATTATATGTGCAGGGAGTAGAATGAAAGAACAAGCCATCCAGTGCTAAGTGCTAACCACTTACCTACTTACCTGCATGCTTAGGTTAGAGACTGTGAGCTAACCCAGAAACCCAGATAATAAAATGTATTACACTGTCAAATCCTGCAGCCACAATGTCACAGTGCTCCGTCCATGTGTGATCGGCATGACTGTGCATCTTTGGTCTCCTTCCTCTATGACCCACATTCACATGACCACCTCAGAACAGTCCAGTACAGGGACAGTGTCAATTTAAAACATGAGGAGAGGAGTCCTTCTTAATGTGATCTATAAATGTCAAGTCAAAACAGAACCAAATATCAGGTACTAGACTGAACACTGACTAGGGGCAAAATTGTGAGGTCTAAACCACCGATTCATAGGGTCTCCAAAACAGCAGCTTAGTGTTCTCAATCTCCAGCTGACAGAATCTATGGAAAGTTCAAGGATAACAAATTCAGTGGGCAAGATGCACCTCAGACTGAATGACTGAGTTGATCTGGTTCAAAATGTTAACACTGTATGCACATATTTTTATTTCCTAATTGATCCATTTACAATGTTTAATTTGATTGTATTTTTTCATATTAAAAACAAATATATATATGTTTTTCAGCAATAATAACATAGACAATAGACTTAAAATTCATGCCATTTAACACAAAAATAGTGCATTTCCAACTCACCAAAGTCTTAACTCTGCTCCAAACAATATTCTTTTACTGATAATTTATGTTCTGAAATGATTTGATCTTGCTTATGAATTGCTTAATCCTCTATGTATGCACAAATATTAGGTTTGGTATAGGGTTGGTACTATGCCTGATCAGTGAGTAGGGCTTGAGTTGAGTTGTGCTTCTGCAATTTGAATAGAAATGATGATAATAAATCCAAATAAGTACCAAAAATAGCAATAGCTTTTTAATATATGTACTATTTAAGCTTATAAGAGTTTAAATGTGATATATATGGATGTAGTATATATTTAAGCAGAATCCAGGCCACGTCACATGCCCAGCGTTGGTGCTTACATGAAACATTGCTTGACCCAATTAGTTGTACATCAGAGACAACAGTGAGACTTGGGAATCTGCAGTGCTCAATGTGGATACTCCATCACTGTTTAATGTGGACCAAAGTGGGACAAAATCATTGTTTTTACCCAGCAACACATTTTGCGATATGAAATGCTGTCTTGAGATTATTTTGTGGTTGGGTATAGAGGCAATAGCAAAAACAAACGACCACTGCGTAAAAAGATGACTATGTTTATTATTTTACACACATAGTAGTTACTAGTTACAAATAATAAACAGCTCACATAGGTTTTCATTGGCCTCTGCCCTCCATTTGACATTATGACATCATCAAACGAAAATGTAAAAAAAAATTGGGCTGTTAGTGAGGATGTCATTACCGTACTCTTCGTTCAATCAAATTCCAGCGAATTCCAGTTTACGGAATAGTTACTCCTCTAATATTATTCAGTGTGTATCTCTGCCTTTATATGTCTGTTATAGGGTGATATTTCTTCGATTTAGTTCACATTTGTGAGATACTTGAACCTCATTTGCAGATAATTTTAGTGCATTTCTGGACTGCAGAAATATCACTGTATTACCTTTTGATGCCCAACCTATATGTTAAAGAAACAGATGTAATAGACAGTAGACAGACAGTATGACTTTTATGTACAGGTGTATCAGTTGCTAAATAGTATCTTGCAAAAACATGCATTTTTACTGTGAGCGGGGTCACCTCTCTACAGATCTGACCTGTAACTTATCATCTGTCACCTGCTTATGATTTATGGATATAGATAACTTAAATGTTTTATATGAAATAATATGAAGGCAAAAATGACACAGTGCACCTTTAAACTTGCATACTCAGTTGGCAGAGCAGTTGACGCTATATTAAAATGTGCTAGAGTGTTATCTGTGCACTAGCCGAGTTTTGCCATGTATTTGTGTTATTGTGAATACCCACACACCTGCCACGCTCTGACCCAGATGAGGAGAAGCTTATCTAAATCTCTATCATCACAGTCACATTTAACTGTCTTTTTCCGGCCAACTCGGCTGCGTCTCTATGGAAATGAAAACAACTTAATCATCAAATCATACACATGACATTTTGTTCAGCCACAAAATAAATGGCTTTGAGTGTCCTCTTTCTCCATAATGGCCCAACTCTTCTGTATTTGAACAGTGATAGTGTAATTGATGAATAAAGCTTTATGTTCATTAGGGCTGCAGCAATTAATTGACCAACTGTAACTAGTCAACTATAATTTATTTTCTGTATTTTGAGAACTGTAATTATCATCTGACCTAAAACACATACGAACAGACCTTTTTATACCAAACAGTGGAATTATTAAATCAAAATGTCACCATCTCTGATTTTAATACTACAATACATACTACAATTCATACAATACTACATCTTATTGGTAGATTATCTCTATGTACAAGCCTCCAATCATCTTTATTTAAAAACCTGAATGTACAATAGAAATAATCAGTTAAAGCCACAATATGTAGCTTTTTAAGCATCATTTTGGTTCTGTTTATTATACTGAAAACTTAAGTCCTAACTGTGAGTAGGTTTGCATCTTCACAGACTTGCCTCAGCCCAGAAATAGATAATATGGTTTTAACTTTCAATTTTTCTAAACTCATGCAGGTGACGTGCCACCTCCAGAAAGTTACATACTGTACCTTTAACTAGTTGACTTCTAAAATAATCGTTGGCGCACTAATGCTTATTGATGATTGTCTTAAATATAATAAAGAAAAAATTGTTTTGTTTTTGTTTTTCTGAGGCCTAAAACTTAGAGAGATCGTATTAATATCATGACCGAAGCGTTGATATGTATTGTGAAAAAACAGTGCCATTGCATCCTTCCATATAGTTCATTGTAAAATACCTTCCAAAGGTGAAAGCAGAGTTTAATCCAATCTCCCATACTGCATAATCCTGTCATCTGTTATATGAAATCCTGTTGGTTTTAGCTACATTGTAAATAGGCTCAGATTTCAATATGGAAAATGAGAATATTATGGATATTATTAATCCTCAGACAATCTGGACACATATTCCCTGTATAGACAGAGATATAGTGATACATGACTATCTTTATAATATGTTTTTCTTTTTTTATTCATTTGTGTCTGTTTGTGCTTCCAGGGTGCAGCAGTGGGCAAATGTATTCTCAGTTCAGATTCGAGAAATTGCTGTCAAATACTCTGGCTCCATGCTTCTGCAAAAGGTGAATATGTCAAAACTACTTTGCCTGCAACTACTTGTACTTTTACTACTACTGCTGTTACTGTTACTACTATTACTATGGCAAATACTACAGTTACTGCTTCTGCTTCTACCTCTACCTCTATTCCACTTCTACTATGATTATACTACTCTGCTTCTACTACTATTTCTATAACCAGGGGTGGATTGGCAATCTGCACGTTCTGGAAAAGTCCAGAACGGCCACCTGCCTGTGGGCCGATTTGGGTGGGGTTAAGTCTCAAAGGTTTGGTAAAGGAAGTATTGTGTTCAGAAACGGGTGGTGGTAATAAAAAGGACCTTGAGAATAAGAAGTTAGTCATACTTGCACAAACATCAAAATTGGGACTAAACTGTGATTAAACCTGGATTAAATCCTGGACTAGACCATGACTAAACCAGGGCTATACACGGTCAAACCAGGTCTACGTCAACACTACACTGGACTCAAACCAGAAGCAAGCCAGGAGTAAACGCAGCCCTAGAATCAATCGCCTCTGATTTAAAAGTCATTTATTGTAATAGATGGATCTGCTGCTACATGATTGTTTTATTCTTTTATTTACATTCAGTCAAAATCTCCCTGAGGTCTGAAGCTGCAAGAACCAAAAGCAATATTGAAACATGATTTGAATGTACCAGTTTACAGCACATTGCCTGACACAGGGATAACAGAAAAACCCAGAAGTGTTTTCTCTTTACTGCAGGGCTTATGGCCTGCTCTGATTTTAGACATACATCCAGTTATCTGTCAGATTTAGATTTGTGGTTTAAGGCTTTTACCCACAGCAAACATCTTTTAATTAGAAGCCTATGATCATGTGATGGAATCACATGATGTTAATGTATCTGCATGCAGTTTATCACAGATCTTAACCCATATGTCTTTGTAAGCTTTTATTTTTGGGGGGCATTACCATTCACCTATACTTTACATTGACTTGTATTTGACTTGTATAAACAGTGAACACTTGCTAAATCTGGTTGCAGCTTCAGTCATAGGTGGTCATCTGAACATTAAAGTGCTTAGATCATAGGGGTATAATGAATTAAGACTTTCTTAAAGGAGAGTTTTAATTTAGCAGACTCGGAGACAGACTGGTGCTCCTCAATCTCAATCTTCCTGATCCAGAGAAAGTGACCTGATTACCTCTGACACTGCAAAAACGTGTGCCTACAGTTTTCCAGAGATTAGCTGGTTCTCTGCTTCTAGTGCTACTATTTAGTTTATTTAGTTTATTTTACAGGGACCATGTACAGGAGCATTAATCAAACAAACATTGGAGAGATGCTTTGTAAAAGAATGGCTCCATCTGTAGTTCCTGAGAAGGACAAAACACAGAATACAGAAATAGCATACAAACAGTTTTAAAAAGTACAATGACATTAAATATCTCTATCCCATTCCCACCCTGCACCCTCTGTGCCCCTAATCAGGTATAATTTAGTTGTTAGTTAATGTTGGCACTTATGTGTTGTTAAAAGATATCTTCTTAATTCAGCACTAAACTTTTGCATAGTTTCAAATGTCCTGGTAATTTGTTCCATTCTGTTATAGTTTTGAAAGAGAATGCTGATTGGCCTAGAGCTGTTTTTCTTTTAGGTGCTAAACTGGCCACTGCATGTGGACCTTGTAGTTCTGGTCATCTGTTCAGATGTTAATGTGACAAACCTTTTGAGTGGTGGAGGAGCCATGTTGTTATTAATAACAACAGCCACAAATTTCCAAATTGAATCATGTTTCCAGAGCTTAGCATTTTATGTCTGTCAAGTATTTTGCAGTAATGATACTGTTACTTGATTTTGCAGTGATGATATTTAGTTATTAAGTTCAGTTATTCTATGATGACACTTACAGTTATTCTGTTTATGGTATTTGTGACTGCTGTTTGGATTTGAGATTTATTTTTTTCATGTAGAAACTGAAAGATGTGGAGTCGATCGTAAAGATTAAGGAGATAGACGGCAGAGACCTGGTGAAGGATTACTCCGATGAAATCGAGCGCATGTTGGGAAGCAAGATGAAGTCTGTGAAGGTAAACTCACCTGGTCACTAAACTATATGTATTGTAAATATGAGGGTATGAGGCAGAAGAAAGAGAGTTTCCGGTACGAATCCTGGCTGAGCACACACTGCCTTTGTGTCCCCGTACATACTGCCCATATGAAGGGGTAGAAATGGTAATTAAAAGTTACCATACCCCTTCAGAACTCCCTTTTTTCTTTCTTTTTAATTTTTTATTTAACTGAATGTGATTTTCCTTGCAGCGATTAGCAGAATCTGCTGAGGATGCTGATCTTTACCATGAATTCAATGCAACTTTAGAGGTTAGTGCAACTAACTTAAGTAATCTACTTCTCAGTGGTATGAAGCATGATGTAATCTTTTATGGCGTAATACGCCAAAGCTAAGCAAAACCAGTTGTGCTTGTTTTTATCTATATTCTTAATATCTGCTATAAGCTGCGTGAAGCAGGACTTTCATTAGATAATTTTAAGAGCTTAAACAGACAATGGTATCTTATATTGTTCCGTATGATTTCAGTTTGACTATTACAACTCCATGTTGATAAATTCACCGGACGAGGATGGGAACTTTGGGGATCTTGGAGGAGAGTTTCCTTTGGAGGAGAACGAGCACTTTAATAATTTACCAGTGAACACCCAGCAGAGTGACATCCAGGTGCCCACCAATGTCTACAACAGAGGTACAGGATTTACACCATTTCTCCCCAATACAAGAAGAGCTTAGCACCAGGAAGAGCATGCAATGTTAAGGCTGTGCTGCTTGCCAGATCAAAAACAGTACTTCTAATTTGTTTTGCGCTTATGAGACTGGACACTATGACAAACATGAAATTGTAGTCTGATGCCTGTGACAAAGTCCTATTTACTGTAGGTGACATTGCCATATTGTGAGCCTCTCTGTGCATTGCTAACTCTGACCATTCTTAAAGGTAATATACAGTGTACTTACATAATGATAAATCCAAATAGGCTCTAAAAACTTAAATGTTTTGGCATATAACCCAGCCCAAGCTCACGACACTTTCAAAACAAGTGTAAAAAAGTCACTGGTTGTGTTTGTGCTCCGGTCAGACCCTGTGATCCTGAATGCCATCTATAACTCAGAGGCTCTGAACGACGTTTTCATCGGTAACTTCCAGAAAGACCCCACTCTGACCTGGCAGTACTTTGGCAGCTCCTCAGGCTTCTTCAGGATATACCCAGGTGAGAGCTTGCCATTCTAAATCTACTGGTGTACAAGGAGTCCAGTCAAAGAGGATATTATCGTATCAGCTCAACTGTCTGTCACTGGTACAGGCTTCCATGTGTTTCATATGAAGAGGTCAGAGGCATGAACAGGCCAGCTCAGGAGTGAATCCACAACAGAGCATTGTCATTTTGTAAAATTAGAAAAACACACAACATTAACTGTTCTGAAATATATACTTGCTTGTGACAACGTTTAACAAGGTATAAACACTGAGCTGACCATATTGGCTCTTGCTGTAATGTTGTCTAAATGCATTTGTCGCAGGTATTAAATGGACTCCAGATGCCAATGGAGTGGCTGCCTTTGACTGTAGAAACAGAAACTGGTGAGTAACCTGCTCACAAAGTCCTCACAGGATCGTAGTTTACTTTAGTAGATCTCATGGTTTGTTTACCAATCAGGATTATATGAAATAGTTGTTGGATAATCTTGTTAATTCCACTGTAAACAGAGGGGCAGATGGCGGCAGTTTAGCCTCTTAAAGGTGTCATCTCACAAGTCGCAGTGTGGTGTCACTGACTGCGGGCACCGCAGAGTGTAAAGGAATGTGAAAAAAGTGTGATTCATCTGTGTCAGGGTTTTTGGGAAATCAAAAAGTGAAAAATGTCTTATATTTACATTTAGGGTTGAAACATGACTGTATCACAACTCATCGATTTGAAATTTATGTTGAGTTGAAATAATTATCAATGCATTTAGTAACCAAATAATTGTTATTTGGACTATATCTGGACTACACAGACTCCAAAACACGCCATGTGCTGGGGGAAGCTGTTTAAGGACCCAGATAGAACAGTATTCACACCAAAATGGCACAGAAAATGTGTCAATTTAGTGTTTTCTTTATGTTCTCATGTGGTTTCACTTTAGCTTGGTTACTTTCATTGTACATTCATTGTTTCTGTTTTCTTTAATGAATTAGCAAAAGATAATTAAATCTTAGAACATAATCTATGTAGTAAAATATAATACAATTAAATATTTTTAAATCTTCAGTTTTGAGGATTCCACTGGGTTAACTTAAATGTTAAAGTTAAAAAATGTCTAGCTTCATGAGAATTGTAATATACTTTTATCAGTGATAATGTATAAATCAACATCAATTAAATCTGTAAATCTGTAAAAATTACCAGAAGGCAGGAGGACAGGATCTAGTGTATCTTATTGTTATTGTTGTTATTCTTATTACTTGTGATTATTACTACTGTGGACATGTACACTTGGCACCAGCTCAGGACTGCTCACTTTCAGTCAGTCTGGCGATAGCACTCTGTTAGCTGAGCACTGGGCCCTTCAGCCTGATCCTCTGTAAAAGACGATAAGCTTAGCTCCTTACCCAGGTCAGTGCGCACACATGGCACCATATGCAACTTCATTTTTGAATAATACTGACTATATATGTCCCTGAATGCCTCATCATAACACTTTACGGCCACTGAGCTGGAAAAACAGCAGTATGCATCTGCTGCAACAATGAGGGCTTGTTAAAAATCAAAGTTTGTGTGTCCTCAAATGACCCGTGTATCAAAAGTTAAATAGACCCTGTGTAAAGCTAAGCAGTACAGTACATTTGATTTGATAGTAACCTTGGCTACACAACATGTGTATGTGAGGCTGGTTAGTAAGTGTAGTGTATTAATAAAATACTATAGTAGAAAGAAAGCCAACACTAGCAACTATTAAGGGGACATCCATCCATCCATTTATTTTCTTCCGCTTATCCGGGGCCAGGTCGCGGGGGCAGCAGTCTAAGCAGGGACTCGCAGACTTCCTTCACCCCGGACACTTCCTCCAGCTCCTTTGGGGTGACCCCAAGGCGTTCCCAGGCCAGCCGGGATACATAGTCCCTCCAGCGTGTCCTGAGTCTTCCCCGGGGCCTCTTCTCAGTGGGACAGGCCCAGAACACCTCCCAAGGGAGGCATCCAGGAGGCATCCGGAACAGATGCCCGAGTCACCTCAGCTGGCTCCTCTCAACGTGGAGGAGCAGCGGCTCTACTCCGAGCTCCTCCCATGTGACTGAGCTCCTCACCCTATCTCTAAGGTAGCGCCCAGCCACTCTGCAGAGGAAACTCATTTTCAGCCGCTTGTATCTGTGGTCCTTTTGGTCATTAAGGGGACATATCATGCAAAATTGACTTGAGTTTTTAACTGTGTTGTAAGGTTATAAGGTCCCGTCATCAAACATACTTCATAGATTAGATTCAATATTCCCCAGATTGTTGCAAATCAGAAACCTGGAAGTCCCTTGCACAAGTTCATAAACCATCTCTAGACTCATACTGAGCATTTCAGTATGCTACAAAAACACTCTGCAGTGATGCAGTCGCTGTATCGGACTGTTGTGGTGAAGAGGGAGCTGAGCCGAAAGGCAAAGCTCTTGATTTACCGGTCAATCTACGTTCCTACCCTCATCTATGGTCATGAGCTTTGGGTAATGACCGAAAGGACAAGATCGCAGATACAAGCAGCCAAAATGAATTTCTTCCGCAGAGTGGCTGGGCGCTCCTTTAAAAATGGGGTGAGGAGCTCAGTCACACAGTAGGAGCTCGGAGTAGAGTCGCTGCTCCTCCACCTCGAGAGGAGGAGCTGAGGTGGCCCAGGCATCTGTTGCAGATGCCTCCTGGACGCCTCCCTGGGGAGGTGTTTCGGGCATGTCCCACCGTGAGGAGGCCCTGGGGAAGACCCAGGACACACTGGAGGGACTATGTCTCTCGACGGGATCCCACCGGAAGAGGTAGTGTGTGTGGAGAGGGGAGTCCGGGCCTCCCTGCTCAGACTACTGCCCCCTCAACCTGGCCCCAGATAAAGCGGGAGAAAATGGATGGATGGATGGACAAAACCACACATGGCTTTGGAGTCACTGTTGTCTAATGGCTTATGTATTTTGCATTGTTCATTCCCATTGCTGACAACAACATCTGCTACACCATGATAGAAACAAAGTCACAGATTTAAAGTGTGTTTTACAAACCTGGTCATGTTTATATATGTTAGAAAATGTCAACGAATGTGTATGTTCAATCAACATATTTTGATTTGAAAACTGTGGGTACATCCAGAATTCTTAGAAAATTTTATTTGTCCTGTTTTTGAGAACGTTAAAGGGTCATGAGCCATTAATAACATAACATTAACATAGAATAATAACTAAATACAACTAATAAAGTCTTAGATAAAATATGTATTTTTCTGTGTCTCTTGCTCATGCAGGTACATCCAGGCTGCCACCTCTCCCAAGGACATTATTATAATGGTGGACATGAGCGGCAGCATGAAGGGCCTGAAAATGACCATCGCCAAACACACCATCAACACCATCCTGGACACGCTCGGGGAGAACGACTTTGTCAACGTCATCGCTGTAAGAAGGACTGCTGAGTTTTGTAGTTTTTAATTGTACTTCCTGGTTACTCACTGGCCGCAAATGTGACATATGTATAGAGATTGTAGAGGTAATCTCATAATTGTTGCCTAGAAACAATGACGTTAACATGGGCCAAAGCGTTAGGATGGTAGTAATATGTATGAAGGCTAGTTACATTGTATTCACTCTTTACATAAGACGGACTCTTCAAAATAAATGTGTTTTTGCAGTACACAGACTACGTGCGCTACATTGAGCCTTGTTTTAAAGGGACCCTGGTCCAGGCCGACTTGGACAACCGAGAGGTAACGCCTGCTTCACAACAGTTTTACAGCCCTAACACACACACAGGCATACACAACAACTATAAACACACACACCCAGGATTTACCTGTGATTGTGTCCCCACAAAGCAAAGGTACCCATGAAGTGACTAAGTGTACAGACCTCAGTCCCTACACCATGATGAATACCCGCCTTCAAACACAGACACACACAGACACAGGGCACATCATGAGATCAGCCTCTTGGCCTACTTCTTAGGCTCACATCAGAAACCACCACCCATCAGAAGCAGGTTAACCTACGGCACTGAGCGTCTGTCAGCCAGAGCTCAGCCCACTTTGACTTCCAACCATTTTACCAGCATGCTTTAGCTGATTTTTGTAAACATAAGGATTCATGCGGGTGGATTTAACTATTGCAGACATTAAAATATTATGTTTTCTCATTCATTTTCTCATTGCTCTTCCAATGCATTATACATTAATCTGAGGCTGCCAATCTGCACCTTGGCCCCTCCAAACACTGCCAGTCACTCACGCTCACACCACATTCATACACAACAAAAGGTTACACCTACCTAATATATCTGTTTTGAATTTTACACCAACCAAATTTTCTTGTCTTTCAGCATTTTAAACTTCTGGTGGAGGAGATACATGTCAAGGGGGAAGCAAAGATCAACAAAGCCATGAAGGAAGCTTTCAAAATCCTCAATGATGTTTGTGCAAGAAATACAGCATAATTATGAGAACTAAAAATATGAATTGTAGCTTACACACGTCTCCCACTGTTTGCAGGCCAGAGTGAATGGACAGGGCAGCATGTGTAACCAGGCCATAATGCTGATCACAGATGGAGCCATGGAAGACTTTGAGGCTGTTTTTGAGGAGTACAACTGGCCAGAGCGCAGAGTAACTTTGTCTACATTTTTACCACATAATACAACTATTCTTCACTGCCATAACCTCCAAACTAAATGGTCCTCCAAATAAGCAAATCCAAACAAATCGATTACAGTAAAGGAGCAGGACTGCCTAGTATTGATTTTTCCATTAAGGTCTGACTACAGAAGCTTCTTCCTAATATTGGAAACCTTTTGACATAAATCAGCTGTATAAATCATAACAAAGTTGTCCAGGCACATCATGTCACAAATTTTAAAATAATAAAATCTATTTCAGGTGCGAGTGTTCACTTACCTGATTGGGAGGGAGATGACTTTTGCACAGAACACAAAATGGATCGCCTGCAACAACAAAGGTGAGATTCTGTGTTTGTGTTCTCAATGTTGCTTTTTTTTTTTTACTTCATTCAATTGTACATTCAATTTTTTTGCATACATGTTTTAAAATTCCACTGAAAAACATTGAAAACATGTGCATTTACTTTGAGCTTGCCTCTCCACTAACCTGACTAACCTGGAGGAGGGCTATCTGCTTATCTCCATGGAAATGTTGTTCCTTTGGCTGTAATATTCCACAGTATGGCATAAAAAGTATCTATCTTGAATTATGGTTTTAGCTTTCTGTTTCCACTGAATCATGCAGGTGACATTGCACTTCCAGAAAGTTACACTGTGTTACTTTAAAATTGTGTTCAACACTTTCCAATTAAAGCCACCATCATTAGCAGAACTGCACTAGATTGATGATGAGATGATATAAAACAATAATTACTATACTATGCTATAATTACTATACTATTAATACATTTAATTAAGAGTGAAAACGTAATAGTTGAAAATTGAAGCATTGCTTTTTATTTTCTAATAGTGTGTGTATATACAACAAGACTCAACTATGAATACTAGATCTTAAAGGTACACTGCGCAACTTTTGTGGTGGAGGAGCTGCTGCCTACTTGTCTCCATGGAGATGTTATTGCTTTACCTGGAATTTTCCATGGTATGACATTAAACCTATCCATGTTGGTGTTTCTGTTGCTCAAAAACATAATAATTCCTTCTGTGAATAGGAGCAACTCTCCACAGATCTGAATTGTAATGTAGCATAGTGCTGTAACCTGCTTGTCTCCCTCATGATAGATAGGTTTAATCTATACTGTGGAACATTCTAGACAAAGCAATAATATTTCCGTGGAGTCAAGCGGATGGCCAACCCTCTACTAGAAATGGTACACAGTGCACCTTTAAAGCGATACTCAAAACAGTGGATCAGTTCTTCATATGACACTACAAAAGCTTCATGTTGTCATACTTTGGTTTATTTTTCTAGGTTATTACACCCACATCTCCACACTGGCCGATGTACAGGAGAACGTCATGGAGTATCTGCACGTGCTCAGTCGACCCATGGTCATCAACCACGACCACGACATCATCTGGACCGAGGCCTACATGGATACTGTGGTGAGTTCAGGAAATACTTGTTCATTTGATATTTCACATTCACTGATGTTCATGGTCTGTTTTTATTGTGGTCTGTGCTGCTGTCATCCACATGTCATTTTCATCTGTGTTTGTAACATCTGCATTTCATTCTCCCACCATCCTCTTGGACCCTGCCTCCATCCTTTAACAGCTTCCCAACACTAAGGAGGTAATTATAAAGTAAGAGTAGTAGTAGATTTAGTAGTAAAGCTAGTTTGAAGGGCAATAAAAGTAGCGTTTATGTGTGCTTATATCTTAAAAATCTTGGCACATTCTCGATAGGGATCTTGAAAATGTATATATCATTATCAGGAGACCAGACCCAGATTACATGTCTTATACTTCTGTCTGACCTGGCTTATTTGCATATAGACCTAGACTTTACTTCAAAATACTTACAGTCCATTTCCTGTTTGTCAGCTCTTCACAACAAAGGCTCAGAGTTTGCTGTTGATGACTTCAGTGGCCATGCCGGTTTTCAGTAAGAAGAAGGAGACGGTCAGTAACAACAACACTGGCTACGGTTACACAAGCACTCAAAATGTTATTACTGTCATTTGTGGAGTTGTCCGATTATTAAAATGATTTCTGATTTTTTTTTGAGCATGGTCACTCAGATTACCCACATCAGCTTTGCATGTATTTTAATATTCTGACAAAAGTCTTCATATATAGGCACTGGTTGTTAAAATGGGTCTCCTTGTGTCTGTAGCTGTCCCATGGGATTCTGCTGGGCGTAGTGGGCACTGATGTCCCACTGCAGGAGGTGATGAAGCTGGCACCAAGATACATGGTGAGAAGTATATACTATATTATAAAATGTATTTCTGATGCATGTTTTATGTATTTATTTTTTTTCTTGAGGATCCAAATAATTAAAATTAGAAAAAGAAACATTGCCCATGCTAATAGATGTGTCATCTCTCTGCATTATTACACATGCATTAGTCATTCTCTTTACTGTAGCTCCTTATTCTGGAAACAGTGTACTAAAAGCACTCTTGCCTGCACCTTTCTACAATATATTTAATAATGGGCACTTTCTTAACTGTATTTTTTCAAATCAATGTAATGGTAGCTTTACTTTTAATTTAGTTATTTAGTATTTCCTCTAATGCCAGAGTAATTCTCGAATGGGTTTTTCTCCTGTCAGCTCGGACCTCATGGATACGCCTTCCTCATCACCAACAATGGCTACATCCTGGCTCACCCTGACCTTCGACCTTTGGTGAGTTTATACATTGTTCTTCATACATTTAAGATTAGTCATGATAATGGCTGTTTTAAAACCCCACACTATGAATTGAGGTGAGCGAGGGAATTCATATGAATAACTTAAAAGGTGATTAATTGAGACTTGAATGCGACAGGTTAAGATTGGCTGATAGTTATGCAGTTTTCACAGCTGAATTTACTCCCCAACTACTACAGTGGCGTTACTTTTGTCTCATTAATATTCATAAATGCGCAGAGGGTGATCTAAAAATAGTCATTGGCTTGTACATGGGTTTTGATATCCACAAATGCAAATTTAATATTTGTAACTTGTATTTTGGTCTTCACAAATAGATGTTTATTTGTAAATATATTTTTTTTCATTTGCAAAAAACACCAAAACACATTTGTAAAACTGAAAATTCTGTTTGCAAAATATGATTTGCATTTGTGGATCACCAATTCACCAAATACACAAATTCACAGATTTTCTCTATGACGTATTATTGAGACATTGTTTTTGTGAAATCCACAAATGCAGATAGATCCACAAATAGCCCACCGATTCACATACACAGGCATCCACTAGATGGCAGTGTTGTTATAGGTGTTACCTGACGTTACGTTAGCAAGAGACTAGAGGTAACAACACATCATAATTAATAATCAGTAAGGAATAGGCCTTGTAGACAATTCATTAATGTTGCATACCTATCTCATACCATACATACATACCAATGTAACATTAATGTATTGTCTACAAGGCCAATTCCTTATTTATTATTAATTATGATATGTTGTTACGAAATTATTACCAATGATTAGCATACCTCATAGTCTCTTGCTAACTTAATGTCAGGTAACACCTATACAACACTGCTATCTAGTGGATGCCTATGTATGTGAATCGGTGGGCTATTATATATAGCTCAAGGTACAAATATTAAATTTGCATTTGCAGATATCAAAACACATGTACAAACCAGTGACTATTTGTAGATCACCCTCTTTGCATTTGTGAATATTAATGAGACAAAAGTAACTCCATATATTACTACTACTTGTGTTCAGAATATCTCGTTTTGGGTAGTTTCAAGTGGTTCTCGTTGATTTAGCGCGCTGGTCAAACTTTTTCGATTTTGTAGGGGCCACACAAACAATACTTTAATAGAATTTATAATTAATAAATTGTGACGTTCAGTTCACATTTTTAGCCTAATTATTTTTTATATTATATCTTTGTTGTCATTATAGCACTACTTTTTATGAACTACTGCTTCTAACCTGTTTTTTTTTTTTTTTTCCTTCAGTAAAGTTCATTTCAGTCACACAAGGGTGGTAACCTCAAAATTCAGCATCACTCCCATCCAAAAATATCCCTGTAAACACTATTAATATGTCAGAACTTATGGACTTACCCAGAGTCCCATTCACACATTACATGACTTAAATCCATCTCTTAGATTTTAATGCACACATCACCGCAAGGCTAAATTTATCTCAGAGGTCTTAGTAGATGTGATCTGATTTACTCCTGATCCTATTTAAAGCCGGGGCTGATGTCCTGGAGGGTACATTAGGAGGTGGTATTAAACATTGATCTGGGTACAGTATTTCACTATTAAAAGCCTCTCCTCTGTTTGACAGTACAAAGACGGCAAGAAACTGAAGCCCAAGCCTAACTACAACAGTGTGGACCTGTCTGAGGTGGAGTGGGAGGACACCGATGAGCAGGTGAGGGCACTGTGCAAAGAGAACATATAAGAGACACACTATGTTTTTGATGAGCTTTAAACCATGTGATAATGATAGTCCCTCATCATTAACTTATTCTGAGATATATTTTGAGTGATTCATCATTTGCATGTTTAAAGCCTAACCTGCCCCTTCCCCGCCATTCAGGGTTGCACAGTGATGCCGATGGTATCAGTCAATATCCTGGTTATCTGGCACATCACTTGCATAATTCCATGTTAAAACCATATTTTGAAACATTCTCCATGGAGATACTAGCACATTGACCCAACTAGTGTGGGTTTTGCAGTAAGACTTTTATAAGACATAACTGTGATGTAACTTTTTATATTCTTCTAGCTGCGGACAGCGATGGTGAGAGGAGAAACCGGCAGCCTCACTCTGAACGTCAGATCTTCAGTTGATAAAGGGGTACAGCTTTTCATATATTTTGACTGAATAAACTAGCTTTATGATATATCTTGTATTTAGCATTGCACTGTTTGTGTCTAACAGAAAAGGCCATTGTACTTGGTCAATGACTACTTCTACACAAATATTGATGAGACACCATTCAGGTAAATCAGCTCTTTGTTTTATATACTTTAAACATTTTGCTCGTTTTGAAATATTATTATTGTTCACTAGGTGGCACTGTCTGACATATGCTTGTTTTTTCCCCTCTTGTCAGTTTTGGCATGGCGTTGACTCAGGGCCACGGCAGTCTCATGTTTATGGGAAATGTTTCTGTGGAAGAAGGTATAAACATGTTTTTAAATTATGGTTATTTTATTTTACTATTATTCAGGACGACTGTTAAGCTTCTTTGGTCATATTGTAGGTTTGCATGATCTTACCTCTCCAGACCTGGTTATTGCCACTGAATGGTAGGTCACTAGAGATGTAGTAACCCATAGATGCCATATGCAGTATATTTTATGCCAGTACATCAATACATATATTTTCCTTATTTTTTAAATTATCTCAGGACCTACTGTGAAACTGACATTGACCCCGATCACAGAAAATACTCCCAGCTTCAGGCAGCTCTTCGTTACTTAATGGGCAAAGAACCAGACCTGGAGTGTGAGTATTTAAACACTGTACTTTTGTGTGCTTGTGTCTGATTAATTATGCCTCCCTGTACTCTGTTGATTAAATGTATTGCCTTGTGTAGGTGATGAGGTGCTGTTGTCCCAGCTCTTGTTCGATGCAGTGGTCACAGCTCCTCTTGAGGCCTATTGGAACGCACTCATGCTCAACGATAGGTGAGGGCAAACATTTTCAGCTTTTGCAACCATCTCCGTTTGAACTGAAATTGTCTCTGGTTTATAATATATCTATATATAATATATGTCCTATCCAGTAAGGCCTGTCCAGAAAATGTTTAAAAAGAAAGTGGTTTAAACTCGAGTAAGTCTGTAGCAGAAATTTTGTTATTAATTAATTAACTACACTACAGTACATAACTCAGGTTGCAACCTAAGTATTGTTATTGAAGAGTTTGGGTCACAGTTTGTTCCATTACTAAGATCTGAGACCACACAATATGCAACTACTACTGATTTGTTTCTTGTATTTCTTGTGTAGGGTGGAGCCAGGAATCGAGACTGCCTTCTTAGGGACACGTTCAGGACTACTGAGGCTGGCGAGATACACAGGCATCGAGAACAGAGTGGCCAAGTAAATATTTTTGGTTTAGTTCCATATAATTCATCCACACTTTGTTGGTTTATGGCTCCATTACTAACCCTGAAACACGTCTTATATGATAGGAAGTTCCTGACCGCGGGTGATAAGGACAACCTGTTCACTGTAGATCACTTTCCTCTTTGGTACCGTCTGGCCGTAGAAAACACTCCAGGAAGCTTCTTCTACTATATCATCAATGACAAAGGTCAGGACCAGTCATCTTCAAATCTCATCTTATAACTTGTTTTGTGTCTGTAGAAAGTTAATTTAAAGTAGAGGTGAGAGATAAAGAATCCAACAATGAAATGTAGTCAAAAATATTCATTTTTCAATGACATTTTTTTATCAATTTAGTATGCGTGATTACTGCTATGAATGATATTTTGACAGCGTTTTACCTTTGAAGATATAGTAATATAAATTTATTTTGAATTGCTAATTGCTAGGGCAAAAGTTCTAATTTTTCAAAACTCTAATATGTATCGATAGCCAAAATATAAAAATATTTCATTTTTTCATCATCATTTGCCTATAAAAGAGTTTAGAATTGTCTCTCTAAACTCAAAGTTTAGAATAAATATGTATAACAAAACATAAAAGCATCACATGATAGGATCAAATAGTTTTAACTGGTCATATTTACAGTCTATACCCAGTAAAAGTATTTTTGTAACTTTTGTTCAGGAGTGAAGTACGTCATTGCAACAACATCAGTGACAGTGTCTTCTGAAGGAAAGACTGCCATGGCTGGAGGTAAGTTTCACTACACCTGCACTCACACAATGGTTATTCTTAATATTAAAACAAGATATACAGTATGGCATCCACTCAAGTACTGTCAGTTTTTCAGCCATTAGTGCGTCGATACACTGATTTGGTTGCTTAAATATTGTGCTTCAGTCGTCTGTCATGCCAAAATGTATTGATTTCCACTTTGGCTCTTGCTGTCACTCTCGTTACTTCTCTTCATAATATCTTTTGGCTGTTTCCTCGTCACTGCTGACATTGATTCACTCTAATAATGCTGCCAGATGCTACTGGAGCCCCTTTGGTCCAAAAATGTTTCTTGGATTTGACATGTTTGGTTTTGGTCTCATCTGGGTTATTTTTTTCTGGTTTTCAAAATGGAAACTTGAACATAAGAAAAACTGAGCATTTTTTAAGTTGGTTTGAGAAATGTGGTCTCATCATTACACGCTTGTTTAGTGAAGTGTACATGACCATTGAGTGCATAGTACCAATGTAGGGAGCTTTCTTATCTTATAACAGGAGGTTGTGGGTTTGATTTCTCTTATGACATGATTCTCATTCATTTACCCACTCAAAGTTGTATTTAGAGTGATTCATGCATGTTGAGTGGTCTTTATTCAAGACTCCTATTATTCAGAAAACCCCCTTTATTTACATATTGCCGTCACTGCTCTGTACTTACTTCATTCTCCAATTTCATTTTCTTAATCGGTGATATGCGTAGCAGCGCTGTACACTTTGGTCACTTTGGTACAACTGAAAAAAGCCGCTATAGTGATGTGCAGCTTATCCATATTAGGGGCTGACAGCTACATGGAAACATTGTAAACACTGTAAATGCATGTATAAAAAAGGAAATGGCTCACTTAGATAAATAAAAATGTTTATTCTTATTTGCGTTGTCATAACAGTCCTTAAATTCAGGTTTACAATATTTGATGTGCTTTTTCTTAACACTATGAACAAAGCAAGTCTAAACACATCCGCAGGTTCGACTTGTATGGCTGTCTCCTTAAATCCCCTTTCTCTGTCTTTTGACTTTATATTAGGTTCCTAACAGATTTATAGAGCTGCATAGATTGTGTTGTATTCAAAGCCGCTGTAGCTCCAAGCTTGTCCTCTAGGAGGCAGCACAGCTCTTGTTTGAGGCTAATTGCGATCGGTTAATCAAGCTGGATGCAGCATTGGTTTGGCAGCAGAAGCACTCAGATATCCTATATTAGTAAATGCATTTCTGTACTTAACAGTGATTTAGATACAGATTAAAGAACTCAATATACAACAGAAATAAAGATGTACGTAAAAAGAAAATATAGGGACCTTTAAACAGAGGTGACTAGAGCAGCCAAATATTGTACTCAAATTGTACTTAAATAATAGTACTCAAGTAGAAGTACAAAGTAGTCATCCAAGAAATTACTTGTTGGATGTATGGATGAATGTAGTTGGAAGGGCAAAACATAAAAATAAATCTGGTATTTTCAAAGGATAGACCACAAAAATAATAAAAGTGAAATCATACCTAAAAAAGTGAACTAAGAAACACAAATGTTCAAATCCTTTAATATTGACAATAAAAAGCTTTTTGTACTTACTCACAGTGGGAGGAGTAACCAAAAGTTGTAGGCAAGAAATAGTATTGTTATATAGTAAAATAGGTTGCTGAGAAGTACAATTTCTTACTTAAATCAGTACTTGAGTAAATGTAACAGAGTACTACCCACTTCTGCTTTTAAATTTCATTCCAAGATGCACATAGACATAAAGATAATATATTTTTTAAACCAAAATATTACTAAAGAAGAAACAAGGTGCCAAATAGCGGTTGGAGAGGAGTTTAGTCTTAGAGATGCAGCACTGGGAATTAGAATGCACGGAGCACACATACATTAGAGCAGCCTCTGCAGTCTCGGCTTGTCTTTGAATTGAGTCTGACCCATTAGAAGCACAACAGTCCCTGCCCAGAGACTACAGCGTTATCACAGCACCACAGGGCTTTCCTCTCCAGATATTAAGCTCCCTCTTGTCCCACCAATATCTCACCTCACTCTGACTTTGGCTTATTTAAACACAAGGGACTATGACTGCAATTAGGAGAGGTGATATTAAGTTTAGGAAGGAGACAGGTTAGCCAGACATAATGCAATTTATGAAAAAGTTAAGAATGGTGTTTGACAAAACTTATGAAATGATGTGCATGAAGTTTAAAGGGGCTGTACTAGATTTTTTCATGTAACAAAGTCAAATTTGTCTTGCACCAGTACAGATATATCATTAAAGCAGCTTGTTTGGTCAAAATGAGACCGCTGTTGGCATCTAATTACAAAGTGTTTTTATCTACCACGAACCAGGACATAAAGCTGGTGCATGATAAGCATGCTAGTTGTTGTTAGCAGGGGCGTGACTAAACAAATTCCCTATACCAGGACAGTATAGTGGTTGAAGAGATATGTTCAACATGAACTTAAAGAAAGAACAAACCACAATATAAATGTTATGTCTCCTAAAAGTCTTGAACCAGGTGTAATAATAATAAAAAGAAAATCAAGGTATGTGCAGGGTTCAGACTAAAATGTATTTTGCTTATTTACTTGATAGATACATTTCAGCAATAAATGTGTACAAACTTTGCTGTCCTTCTATTATAATGTAGTAATACTGATATCTACTCCAGCTACAGTGGTACAGCCAGTGTACACTTTTGCCATTCCCAAGCGTAGATAAATATAGAGCAAAGGCATCTGACATAAAACCTCTGCCAAACCAATATGCAAATGACTGTGCATTATTGTTTGCAGATCATTGCAAAAAGGAACAAGCTAGAAGGAAAGATTGATATTGAGAGTTTCATACTAGCCCTATATTAGGATAACGCTGGAACACAGGAACATATCCCACTGGTAGAAGATACCAAGGATCTGGATAGTCTTTCTGGTCAGTACTGGTCAGAAGCTGCTGATCCTATAACCATGCACAAAACCACTGGACTCTTTTGGCGGCGATGCTTCTGGAGAATTCGGAGACATCTGCCCGTCTTCCAGATCCGTATCTGCCCCGGACTCTGCCATGAGCGGCTGGCCCCTGCTCTTCACCTCCTTTTGGTACCTGGCCATCAAGGACGCATAGACACAACCGTACGTCGCTGCCACCACCATCATAACACAGACCGTCCCGCAAACCACGCCCGCGATGATCTGCGTTCCGTGGGCCCTCCTGACGCTTGCTGGGCGGTAGCGCTGGCGGACACAATCTTCGTTACTCTGGATGCGACCGGGAGGGCAGGGAGGCCTGGTGGCGTAGGTGGAGTGGGCGTCCTTGGTGGTGGTGGTCAAGTGGTGTTTGGTTGTCCCTTGGTGCAGGCAGTAGCTGAACATTTCGGCCGGAACGCTGCGGATGTCTCGGTCTTTGAGATTTCCCGGGAGACTGCAGCGCATCGAGTCCACCTGCCCATCTATTAAAACACAAAGGCAGAAGAATGGAACAGAATAAATTAGAGTTGACAAAGGGAGGAAGAAGGAGCAGACAACAGGGGAGTGAAGGAAGGAGATTGAAGTTATTATATTCTTAGATGTCGCAGCTCAGAGGACAATCTTAATGCAGTGCAAAGATTAATAGTATGTATTGGAGAGGTTTTGAGGTGCGGTGTATGAGATGGTGAATGTACTGAGCTTTTTTGTTTTCTCTCAAAAGGCTATGAGGTCTACACTGGTCAGGAATTTCATTGTGATTACTGACATTGGAAGTTATTCAGGTACTTGTAAGTGGATGTGATGTACAGTATGTCCTCATTGTTGATGGAGAAGGTACCAGCTAAACTCAAAGTTAATGCTAAATAAACTACATCCAGTCTAACTACACATTTTTGGATTGTTCCCCCGGAGTTGTCAACAGAAAAAAGTTGCTTAATGACTGCTGGGCTTCTCAATTTACTGAGAATCACTTGGCACAAATTGCTAAATGAATTAAAATTATTTTATTTACTTGTTGGTAGGGACTTATACATCGTATACGGTACTCTCACCTCTGTAAATGAGCCACTCCATCCAGTGCTTAAAGTCCCTCAGTTTGCAGTCACAGACCCATGCGTTTCCACTGACTTGGAGCTGCTGGAGCCTCACCAGGGGCTCAAACGTAGCTCTGTCCAGGGATGTGAGCCTGTTTCCGGCTAAAGACAACCAGGTCAGCCCCTCTAGCACGTCCAGCATGCCTTTGGGCAGCCATGGTAACCCATTCAGCGACAAGTCCAACCCTCGTAGTCTCAACAACCCTCTGAAAACATCCTTACTGATCCCAATGCTTCCATGACTTTGATTTAGTCCAAAAATAATCTCCAAATTGTTCATGTGACCAGATAGGGCTGTCGTTTGACCTCCAAGGTAGTTCCCAGACAAATTCAACCATCTTAAATTTGTCAGGCTGGAAAACACTCCCGCTTGTAGGAATGAAAAATAGTTGTTTGATAGATCGAGGAGTTCCAGGGAGCTGAGGTTGGACAGTTCCGAGTGACCCAGAGAGGAGAGGTTGTTTTGGGAAAAGTGCAGCTCGCGTAGGTCCTGGTCTAGGAGGGACATGATGGGGGTCAGAGACACAAGGCCCACTCCCGTGCATTTTGTGGAGTTACTGGAGCAGGTGCAAAGTCCAGGACAGCCATGGACCGAACTGAGCAGACAGATGAGAGCCAAGACTGTAGAGGATAGGGTGGTACAAGCTGGAACAAAACAGTGAAAGAATAAATAAATAACTAAATTTACTGTAATTTATTTAAAAAAAAAAAAAAAAAAAAAAAAAAAAAAGGTAAATAGACTAAGCCCACTCATAATCTGGACTATTTAAACATAAAGCTACTCCTTTTATTTTTTATTTCATTTGTTTCTATATAATTTTAACTTATTCAGTTTAAGAAGACACATCTTGGAAAGACACGAGCACACAGAGAATGGGGAAAAAAGAAAATCTTATATCAGATTTTGAACTTGTACTAATTCTTAAAAAAAACACCTATAAGATGCAGCAATAAATTTTAAATTATCATAGTTTAAAATTGTCAATAAAATAAATGACCAGGTTGAGCTTTTGTGAATTTGCCATATCTTCTGTGTTCCTGGACTCACCCAGTCTGTCCGGACGCACTGGTCCATAACACAGGATCTTCATGTCTGTCACATGGGCTCAGCCGACCGCCTTCTCTCAGGGCTTCCTCACACCAACCTCCTCTTGGCAATAACATCCTGGCAAACACAACAGATAGACTCAAAGCATGATGGATTACCTGTTATTATGTTTCAGATGGTAGATTAGCCTGTCTTTTTAATCTGCTACAGACAATATAAAATACAAATAAGCATTTTTGTTTTCATGACAGTTTTTCAATATTCTTTCTTCCATTCTTGCCTCAGCTTTTGTGTCTTGAGACACACTTATAAATTTAAGTCATTGTTTGGCCTTGAAAAATCTGACATAACAGATGGAAAATTTGACAGAACAAGGCTAAGACATAAAATCAAGAAGTGGCAAGAATTTTAATGCTGTTTTGTTAGTCGAGAAGAGTCATGATGCTGGAATTCCAATGCAGGACTTTATTTACCATCAGTACAGACCCCAGCATCGAGAGACATGAACCCTCAAGACACTGGGATAGTGTCCATTCCAGTTTAGGGAGTATTATACCTCTGATGATGTAGGCCAAGATAACAAGCGCTTAGCTGACCTTGGTACAGCACAAAAATGGAATTTCTCTAACAGTAAACAGAGATATTATTCAAAATGGACAACTCAGAGTGATTATAAAGAAGCATATTAAAAAGATTTTATACTTGGCTATAAGCAAGCATCACAGCATCAAATCCACAACTTTCTTGCTGAAGGGTTAACCACTCTGCTACAATGCCATATTTAAAAGCACAGCTCATGTTTACAGCAACCCATTCCCATCGTAGTTGTATAAGTGATCCATTCTATTGTTTCTGCATAGGTTGCTCTCCCAAGGCATTTTCCCTTCCAACAGTTGTGGATGTAATATGCACGCCGCATTTCCTTACATTGCCTGGGATCCTGGGACTTAAGTCAAATCCTCCTCCTGTTTCTCCGCCTCTCACTCGCCTTAAAAAAGTGCACGGAAAACTCAATATGTGAGATTATAAACTGTGCGTACAGATTACACCAACATCATATTCCAGCAAAACCAATGGACTGTATATTGGCTTTAAGGGCTGTAATTCACATGGCAATTTGTCTGGCCTCAATCCCATAAGTGCTGCGACTCCTTCTCTTAGATAAAGCACTCAAGCAGCTCATGGTAAAATGAAGCAATTCTGTATTTTTAACCACCAACATTGGAGCAAAGTCAATGCCAACTCAAGTCCTCGAAACTCCCACACAGAAGTCCACAAAACAGAGCAGCCACAGCCTCGCTTCACACATACAACCAAGACAAATGCTTTACAATTTGGGTTTCATCAAACAAAAGAATTAAACAAAGTCCAAAGAAGGGCCCTCATCACTATAACATTTGAAAATGAAAACAAAATAGCACGTCATATTGAATTAGCATAACTATTGGTTTGCTAATATTGTGTGAAATGTGTTGTTAACTTATGGCTGACTTTATTTTATACTATATGGTCAGTATTCATTCACTCTATGCCTGACAGAAGCAAAAAGTGTCTTGCCCAAAGACAGTAGGGTTCAAATTAGTGCCACAATACTAAAATTTCAAACTCGATTTCAGTACTAACGAACAGACTCAATACCGATTCTGGTACCACGATGATGATACATTTAGATCTTTATTTAGACAATAGAATGTTATTTTTGTAATAATTTAAATTGTAAAGCTTTCTTTTATAATATGTGGCTTTATTTCTGTATAATCCCTCAGTCGTCCAGGTAGGTGCCTTAGTGGTCCACTTATAAATTTGAGTCCTTGTTTGGCCTTGATGGAAAATTTGACAGAACAAGGCTAAGACATAAAATCAAGAAGTGGCAAGAATTTGAATGGATTTGTCTGTGTGTTCTTATACTTGTTTTGAAGATAAGACTAAAAGGCTATTCGGGAAAGGTTTGTTTCTGTCCTGTGAATGTGACTTTTTTTGTTTTCATACCTGCTCAAATGAGTATCTAGTTTCGATATTAGTTTTTGTAGCGATTAGTATCTGATTTTTGATACTTTTGACAACCCTAGTTCAAATTCACCTCCCTCAAATGGACGAGAGCTCTAACCCTTGAGCCACTGTCACTCAGTACACTGATACTGAATAGAGATTAGGAACAATTCACAACAACAGCAGTTTTGGTTTACTCTTAAAATGTGTCTAGTGTTAAACTTATTCAAATTCTCATTTTCCTGTTTACATTTTTACTTGTTCCAAATTTGTCCTACTTGCTAACATGTATCATTATGAAGACAAATTTGTGTTGTTTACCTCAGATGTCTTTGCCATATTGTTAAACATAATCCCATGAGAATCTTGAAGTGGCTGCAATGATAATATATGATCATGTTTTTGAATGAACAGATGAGACTGCTGCTGGGGCTGCTATTCACTACACCGACTATAATACCCGTATCAAGTGTGATTCTTTTTGTTCCCAATCTTCACCATTTATGAATCAATCTCAAATGGGGCTTGAATTCTTTAATTACACTCTCTGTCTCCTCCTCCGCTCTCCATTTCGCTCAGCGCTTCTCATGTGACAGTTGGGACCGGTGGAGGGATGTGTGTTTGGGAGAGAGAGAGCTTGAGGGGAGGACAGAGGAGCCTTGTCACTCCATCACTGCCAAAAACACTCCGCCTCAGGATCTAAACTCTCCGTGTCAGGTTAACCTTTGTTTAAGTTTAAACCTAAAAGATGCCACTCTCTCCACTGCAGACAGCGAGATGCAGGGGGCTGCCTTCGGGCCACACGTGACATTACGAAATGCCAGGAATTACAATGCAGAAGGAGTAGGCTCAACAGGAAGATGTATGGCAAGCAGACAGTGTGGCTGAGATTAATTACTTAGATTTGCGTCTTTAAGTAAAAAGATGATAAACAGATTAAATATGCTTCATAGAGTTATAACCTCAACACATATGTTTTGGTCATGTCCTCAACAAAAACATTTCTGAGCAGCCATTTGCAAACACCTTGCATATGGTCTGGAAGTTGCCCCTTCTTTTGATCTAGCTATATTTGGAATACTACCCAACCAATATAAAAGACGTGACATGAATATTGTCTCCTTTTCAACCCTTATAACCAGAAGACGAATCCTATTAGAATGTAAGTCACCGACTGCTCCAAAAGCCTCACAATGGCTAAGTAATGTCGTTTCTTGACCTTGAAAAAATTTAATGACTTGAGAGGCCAACCATCTAAATTTTACACTGTGTGGGGCTCTGTAATCAAATATACAAAAACTGTCAAGTCAGTATAACTTTATAACCTTCTCAAGAAGGTGTCGCGGCGAATTTCCATTTAGGCATATGCCTTCTAGCTTTGGGTGCTTCCACTGGTACAAATGGGGAAAAAAATTGTACAACACAGATTGTTACTTATACAGTATATAACCTGTAAAAGCAGAGACTTAATCCATGCATCTTAAACTGGTGTGCCATAGGTTTTGTCCGTAAGTTCTGTAGTTGAATAGTCTTTGTAATGATATTGTAGTAATGAAAGTTTATATATGTGTCAATGTAGGACCTGGGTGGATGGGGGCGGCTGGTTGGGCTAATGGGTGCTTGGGGGGATGGTTTCAGTTCCTTTTATTTCTGTATACTGCTTGGTCTAAATAACTTGTCCCAATAAATAAAAAATAAAAAAAAGAAAGAGCGTTATAACCTCGGCTAAAGGAGATTGACTGTGACTTTTGCAAAGAACTCAAATAAAGTCTATCATTAATATGAATTATTTCATTGCTCTTACTTGAGGTTACACATTGCACAGTCTATGCCAGAAATTATGGCTTTTGGGGGGGTATTTCACGTCATGAAATATTGTACATGGAAACTCGAAGTAGGCTAAAAGTAATTCAGCCTGATTTCTGAGCATACAAGATAGCACAGTTGCATGGGTAATGGTGTAATGACTCACCCTCAGCTTGGGTACTGAGGATTTAAACAGTTTAATTTAGACTAGAACAATAGCTACTCCCCTCTAAGTTCTATTTTAGACTATATGACAGCTAGTATGATTAGAAGAGTAGATATATGTACATAGAGGGGCACTTCCTGGATGACTCACAAGGTGGACCAGATCATTTTCATTTTAACCCCACAAAATTGCTGGATTAGTTTGACTACCTTATTGTTTTCTCCACAGATAAGTAAAGGAAGTATAAAAACACAACATATAAGAGATATAAAATGTCTTGTCAGTGTTATTTGCATCTCTCTAATGCTAAAACTTTGACTGGAATCAGTTGTGTCACTTGATGGATTTGGCTTTTGAGATCAAGGGTGTCATCTTAACATTTCAAAGTGTTTTTATGTCTCTATCGGGCCATCAGGCAAAATGGAAATCTCAGGTCCCACAGGGCTGCCATGGGGTTTTGTTTTAGGATTACCAGGCTGTGACATCTTCATGACAAATACATTATGATTTGCCAGGTTTGCATTTTGGATATAGTTGCAAGACTGAGCTAGCAATGCTTGCTGATTTTGTAGTGATTTAAGGCGTTGCACATATGTGGTTCCACCTTGGCATCGTGGTTCCCATGACCACAACCATTTGCCGAATAACTCCTCTTCCCATTTCCCAAGCCTCCAGGCCAAAAAGAAAAAAAAACAAAAAACGCTAGCAATCAATGCACCGTTGTGATGCAAAAAATGTAAATAAATGTAATATTATGCATTCTTGTGGCTTTAATTCCCTTTTAAAGTCATGGTTTATGGATTTATGGATTTTTACCTGTGACGAAACAATCCGGGCAAAAAGTAAACATTCATTCTACACAACCACCATATTGATCTAAAATGACTTAATAACAGATAGCAACATAGTGGCATTTCATTGTAACAAGCAGATTTTTATTTAAGGTGTTTTTACATATGCTTCATTTGCTCATTGATTTAAAAACACTCACCCTTTATTTTGGACTCAAAAAATAGAGAGAAATATTTTTGCCTCTATGCACTGATAGCTACACCCCAGTTGTCAGAGATGCTGACTGACAGCTATAACCTTATCATGTCGACCAACATAAGAGAGTATGAACCGCGACCTTTGGACCCTGTCCTCTTCCATAAATCCCTGATCAATGAAAGTTTAAAAAAGGCGCATGAACTAATCACTTCTTGCACACATACAGCCTAAAGCTCAGAGCCAAAACAAAAGTAAACTCCGAGTTGGTCACACATATTGTGTTATTGAGGGCGGGAGCTGCTTCAGGGAGATTTTCTAAAGGCACTAACTCACTCCTCGTTCACGTGTCTCTTTCACCTATTTTTGGTCAAACTTCCCAACAGTTTTCTATTTTAAGGGCAGTTTGCAAAGGCTTGAGGTTACTGAGACAGATCTAGTCAAATTATTGCTTATTTAAAGGTGTTTTATGTAACTTTGCTGGTTGGGGAGTTTGCCACCAGCTTGTCTCCATGGAGATATTATTGCTTTGCCTGGAGTGTTTTATATTGCACTTATTCAGTTACAGATGACATGCATTCTTACTTTGAGTAGGGTCGCCTCTCCACAAACTTCACATGCAACTTGGCCTGTTGACGTCGCTTGCTAAATGCCATACCATGTAGCATTCCAAGCTAAGCTATAACATCTCCATGGAGATAAGCAGGTGAAAGTTACATGCACCTTTAAGTTCCACTGAAGTAATGAGGCAATTGAGCACAGATTTGTTTACTACCTGAAATGTCTTTTAATTTTTGTTTTTTCTTTGCCAATACCTATTTTGTCAGAAGTCATAGACGTAGTGAGTTGGGCAATTTTTATGCTGGATACCCTTTCTGTTGACTGTTTTAACCAGGGTTACAACAATATTTTTCACCTCAAGCAAGATTTGACCTTGTACCTTCTGGTAGGAAGTCAAGCGATTAGCTACTGTGGCACTGTCATTCACTGCTATGGGGCAAAAGGGGTCGGATCTATGCACTGGACCACTGACTGAACATTGATTCTGTATATCAATGTTGTTTGCATAGGCCACCTGTTGGTACTGATTTTTCTCACTGTGGGTTTCTCTTGTAGCAAAGCAGCGAAAGTATTTTTTGAAAATGTTGTTCTGTTGTAGTTTGTAGTGAAAGAGTGTTTTTTTTTAAGACAAGGTAAAATTGTCTTCTCTCTCCATCCATATGATAATGGTGCACTGCATAAGAATGCTTGTTAATGACAGTACTTTGGAGCAATTTTAACACACATAATGAAGTAAATGCTAGATGGGAATCTTTAGTGCCATACTGTGCCAACATGAAGACAAGCAGAAAAGTCATGCGATGAAAATGTACAAAAAGTGCAGTTGCTAAAGTGCGAAGCGATCAATCTGAGAGGGAAAAAATCATATTTTTTTCCATATTGCTTATCCCTACTATGGACATTATTGTCAGCTATTTCCTTGCTGACTTCTTCTGTAACAGCTTGTCAAATGCACCATCAGCCAGATTAGAGCCCCCCACTCAGCAGCAGCACAGATTAAAGCTGATTCTATCCCTGGACGGGACAGGCGCCTCTCAGAGGGTCCAGATGGCACTGGAACAACTGGTCCAAGACAACCAGCTTAGCATGTATAACATATGAGCCCTGTATGGAAATATACTGGATACTGTTGTGTCATTCACATCTGCTGCACTCAACATGCGTCATGGGTTAGATTTGATTTACTTTTAGTTTGTTTTTGTTTAACTTTTGTTTAAAAAAAGCAGCACTGCCTTTATGTTATAGGAACAATATTTTAGAGACATTATAATTTTTCTGGAGGGTTGTTACTTACTGACAATATCCCACAGTATGGTATTAAACCTTTCTATTTCCATGGAGACAAGTAAGCAACACTGCAACCCCAAGTTACAGGTCAAAGCTGTGGATAAGTGGCCCAGTAAGAAATCATGTTTTAAAACACTTGCAAGTCAGTAAATACAAACAGGATAAGTTTAATGCCATACTGTGGATAATTCCAGGCAAAGCAATAATATCTCCATGAGCAAGCACGGGGTAGTCCCCCCTCAGAATATTTGCGTAGTTTGCC
>CM057092.1:13030480-13167980 GCA_029959045.1 Taenioides sp. WSHXM2023 | reverse complement strand
AACAGAGGTAGATCAGAACAATAACATAATGAATACAGGAGAATAAAGATTACTCAAACATGCATGAACCACTCCAAATACAACATAGAGAGCGTCAATGAAAAGGGGAAACAAATCTCTAAAAAGTCAAGTTTGCACATATAATAGGTCTGCTTTAAATAGTGTATTACAAACATGTAGATCTAAACAAATAGCATTTGTAGAAGATAGAATACATGACATAATCATAATATACATTAAATAGTGAAGAGTAGTAGTGTTTTGGCAGTGCTGATTTGATTGACAGTGCGTTGTGATGAGTCTAACAGGATTTGGGCCCAGGGTCACAAGGTCCTAATGCTGCTGGCTCTGCTCAGGTCAGGGCAGAGACCACAACACACAAATCATTAGTGGGAATATGATCTGGGCTTTGTTTGGGATAACAATACCCCAGGGTGCTTCCAGTTTCTACGGGAAAAAGAAACTGATTAAGTTTAGCAGCTGCTCATCATCTCTAGAGTCACCAGTTCAAACCTTACCCAAATGCATACTGACTGACTGTGTAATCCCTCAGTCCTATATTACACAGAATTTACTCTTGTGAGCTTTAAGGTTAGTTCTGACACGGTTCTGGTAAGTCTCTGTCTGAAAGGAGGAGCTAGCTAGACTGAAACGAACACACCCTAGGTTTTACTGTGAGGAGTACCTGTTACCCTAGGGTGTGAACGGCCCCTGAATCATAGTTTATGTAACTAATGGTTAATCTCAACACTTATTATCATAAATTAATAATAATAATACATCAGACTTATATAGCGCTTCTATGGACACTCAAAGATGCTTTATAAACAAATAGGAGACAATACGAAAAGGTGGAAAGCAGAGGTGGAAATCATGTGGGGAATCCCAGTTTGAATTTATGAGTTTTTAGTAGAGATTTGAAGTTATGGAGGGACTTGTAGGTGATGAAGAAGACCTTGTACTGGATGCAGTATTGTACAGCGAACCAGTGGAGTTGATTGAGGATAGGGGTGATGTGGTTTTGGCTAGTAGGTCTATTTTATTTATTTTAAGAAGGTTTAACAGCCAGACAAGCGTTGTGTGGGCACCATGATACTTTTCATATTTCTCTCCTGATTCATTTGGAATGGCTTCATTCAAACAGCCAGTACCAATCACAGCTCATATAAAAATTGCTTTTATTTGTTTTCCATGCAGTCTAAATTTTATTAGACGTTAGAATGTGAAATACCAAGACCACGTTGTTCAAATAGCTTTGGTATCAATAACACGTTTGAAGAGGTTTTATGTGTCCATCACTGCTTCTGGGTTTGCAAATGTTTTACAGAGACATTAGTTTTCTTTGCCTAGTCAGCCAGTCTCTTCTGCATTCTGTTTGAATCAAGAAGGGTCTGGAATCGGACCATAGAGCGTGAAAAACCTTGGTCCGACCACAGCCGTTAATTTGCAGCATGTGTCTCTCAAATGCAGAAGGCATCTCCTGCGCTGTGTAACGTCAAAGGTGGAGGGTCTGCTATCTGCTTGTTTTAATGGAGATGTTATTTCTTTGCCTGGAATGTCCCACAGCAGGGCATTAAACATATCTCCCTTGCATTTGTTCAATTACAGGGGTTTTATCGCCTAAAAATACGTAAAAAAAAAAACATGAATTCTTACCATATGCTGGCTTGCTTCTCTATAGATCTGATCATTGTCTCTATTGTGATTACCAAGTTTATTTCGATACTGTGGAATAATCATTAATATCTCCATGGAGACAAGCAGGTGGCGGACCTTTCACTAGAAAAGTTATGAAGCGTATGTTTAAAATTCAGAACAAAATATAAAAACAAAAACTTCTTTTACCTGAGATAACTAATAGTTTGGGGCTTTGATTGTTGATTCTGAGAAAATCCATGCTGTTTCTCAGTTCTTTATGTTGTTTTTTCTCCTTTTTAACAGCCAAACAGCCATGTAATGTTACAAAGTGATTCTTTACACTATGGTAAAAAAAAAAAACCTTATTCACAAGAAAAGGAGTCTGGTTACATTTGCATTAGTCCACTCAGCTCCCAACATTGTTTTTATAGTTGTTGATCTAAGCTTAAGGGATAAACCATAGGGAGTATATGAGGTGAGAAGCTATAAAACTATTTATTCTTCTGATAATATCTAGACAGTCTCTCTGCTATCTCCTCTGAGCAAATAGGAGGTAGCTGTAGGTTGGTGGAACAATCTGTCATGGCCACCCCAATGTGACTGCTTTTGTAAAGACCAGCCCCAACACTTTCACCGCCATATTACGCTCTTGCGATAGTAAACAGCCAATAAATCTACTTAAAATCTCCTCTTCTCCAAACACATTGTGGTAGGCGAGATATACAAGCATTGAGTTGTGGATTATGGCTAGCAACACTTCGGAACTGTGATATTTACTTCAAAACTTTGTACATTAGCGTTCCATTAGCAAGGCCGCTGTTTACAATAGGAAATAGCATTCTTGTTCAACATCACACACATTAGCAGAAGTTATAGCGCGCAGTTCAAAGCAATCTGTGAGTAATTTTGAGCCGTAATGTTAAAAATAGTTGAGAAATAAAACGCGGAAAAAGGCAACAAGGCAGCGACCTCCCACTCCTATCAGAACACCCACACCGAAGCTAATGCTAATGCTAATGGGATTCTTTTAGCCTGAGCGCCATTGGACTAGAACTGATTAGCTGATGGTTTTCGATAAGAAAGGCCACCGCTGGATTGCCAAGTGCTGAATCTACAGGGAAGTGTAATGAGGATTTAAATAGTGGTTACTGAGATTGGAGATAAAGATCGGTAATTACAACGCAAGACAACAAGCTGGAAAATAGCATCTTATAGAAAGGCAAAGAGGCATGGGAAGGAAAACAATCATCTACAATAGTGGATTTACAAGTCTAAAGATTACAGGAATTTAGATATTGCGTTTTCATTTGTTATAAAGGGTAACATCACTAGAAATGCATGTAATAAATCCTTTTGGGCTTGTTCGTTGGGAGGACGTTTTTCATTATTCACGGTTTCAGTTGCGCAAGTTTTTAAAGGGCCTGGTCCAGCTTTGACACCATGACTCCAGAATATTGCAGTATAATTCTGGTGATCTGTTACCCCCACCCATTTAGTCCCGGCCTTCTCTCACTCAGAGGTTGAGTCATAACAGAGCAACAACTGTCTGGGATCCTAAGAGAGCATTTAATTCTGTCAACTGGACAATGTTTTGAAGTGAAAACATTTCACCACTCATCCAAGAGGCTTCATCAGAACTGAAATTCTCTTTAACAATAATAATAATAATAATAATAATAATAATAATGCATTAGTCTTACACACATAGTCTTACACACTCAAAGTCGTTTTACAATTTGGTACGTTATTCATTCACTCCATACTGGTGGTTTGATACTGTAGCCACCAGGCTGTCAATCGGCGCTACTGGCTCCTCTAACCACCGCCAACAATCACTCACACTCTCACGACTTTTATACTAGACAAGGTGGGTCAAGTATTTTGCCTAAAAGCACATCAGCCGTTCTGCCACTGGTGCAGCACTGTGACACCTGATATTCCTGGTATTCTCCCATCCAAGTACTAAGCAGGCCCAGCTCTACTTAGTTTCTGAGATCCGGCGATATCAGGCTTTGACAAGGAGGTTTGGCGATGGAAATTGGATGACTGAGGGATTACGTAGACAAATGTCTGCGATGCGCATGTTTTTTCAATGCAGTTATGCCACACAACAGCTACTTTGTATTGGTACTATGCAAAAGTGCAATGCAATTATTGGTATTTAGCAAATGCTCATGACGATAAATTATTTCCCAGTCAGGTTAAATTTAGGGTTAAGATTAGGAACAGGTAGTGCATTTGCATAGGCACAGGCAGTTGTTGGTTTTAAAATGCACTGTATGGAGTAAAGGGTTTTCCTGAAATAGAACAAATAAGTCAGGTTACGATACAGGCCCTATTGCCCTTTCAATACCCATTATTTCATTTGCTGTAGTAGCTGTGACTGGAGTCGGCCTTGTGTGTGAATGTCATGCTCAAGGGTACAATAACAGTCTATGTCGAGGCGAGGATTCAAGCCGGTTAACTTTGACAGTCGGTCACTTTGCACCACTGATGCCTGTGAAATTAAAGTTGTGGTATGACATAGTTTCAGTATCCAGTATCCTGTCCGAACCAGTCAGGAGCAGTGGACTATAGTGCAAGAAAATATTCATTTTAAACCCAGCAAAAGTCTGCCGAGAACCATTTTTGTACAACTTTGCAAACTCAGAAAGTCAAATGAATCTTGCTTGCTGCACTAGGTAACGCTATCCAAACTTGTCATGCTAATTCAATGTATTTTTATACTTATCAAGGACATTTAAAGGTGCACTGTGTAACTTTTCTGGTGGAGGGTCCATCAAATGCTTTTCGCCATAGAAATGTTATTGCTTTGTTTGGAATGTTTCATAGTATGGCATTAAACCTTTCTATCTTCATGGAGACCAGACCAAGTTACAGGTCAGATCTGTGGAGAGGCAACCCCACTCACAGTCAGAATGCCTGTTTTTCTAGGTTTTTTTGAGCTATAAAACCACCTATAATTTAATAAATGTAAGGTAGAGCTGTTTAATGTCATACTGTGGAACATTCCAGGCAGAGCAATGACATATCCATAGAAACAACGGACTCCCAATCAAAACGTTACATAGTGCACCTTTAAGTTGATACTCAGTCCTGTACATTGTTGTTGACACCGCCCAAGTGTTTTTTTTCTAGCAGACATGTGCAACTAATGAAAAGTGAAACAACTCTGACTGACTGGCTCTGTCAGTCTAAACTCTCGGTTAACGTAACACACAGGCATTTCTCAACACCAAAGCTAAACACCAAAGATGACGCCTCATTACGCACAGCAGCAGCAGTTCAAAACAACACTGGGCTGTTTATTTGTGCGTCTGCTCAGTTAAAATGCTAAGTGTCGGAGCATGCTAGCGTTTATGTATTTATTAGCTCGAGTGTGCCAGGGTCGTGTTAGCGCCTCCTTAAAGTTCACTGAAGTTGTAAATGAGTCAATATGCCATGAGCCAGTCATTGCTGGATACTGAATGTGAAAGTGAAATCTAGAAAAGTTATAGGGTGCAATAAAAAGGAAACAATTGAAACCATAAAAAGTTGGAATATAGCTCTAAGCATACAAATTTAACTGAAGGATTTTCTGAAGAATAAAATATATATGAACAGGTAATTTAGGTCTGATTCCTGTACCGAGTTCCTGTGCCCGCTGGTGGCACTTTGATGAGTAAAGAAGAAAGTTAGAAAGTTCCAATGCATCTTCCAAATGTTGATATTAGAAAAGATCAGTCTGTTGTGTAGTGTATGGATGTTAAAATCAGAGTTGCACTTCCTGGATTATCAATGACATCACAAGGTTAAAAAGGCGCTGCGTGTTCGGGTACAGGGTCTGTCATCTGCTTGTCTCATGCAGTGGTGGATGAAGTACTCAGCTCTGTTACTTAAGTAAAAGTACAGATACAGAGGTGAAAGGTACTCAAGTAAAAGCAAAAGTATCACATGAAAAAAATCAAGTTGAATAAAAGAATTTTAGTTCCTGTTTAAACTACTTATAACCCCTCAAATCGTATGAAAAGTACTTTTTACTTTCAAGAAGTATGCCCTTAAAATGTACTTAAGTAAAGTACAGATACCTTTTATGTAAGTACAGTCCTTTACTACATGTACTCCTTTACCTTCCACCACTGGTCTTATGAAAATATTATTACTTTGAATGGAATGTTCCACAAATACCATTTTATTGCCAAAAAGTTGCTTGCATGCTTTAGTGAAGTCATCTGCTTGTTGCCATGGAAATTGTTAAGTTTCTACCATTTTGTGGAACATTTCAAAGAAACAATAACATTGTCATGGAAAATAGAATGTTTCAGACCTCAAAAATATATAGTATAATCACCCTTTAAAGTGTGTATGACAGGTTTTCATAGTTTTCAAATATTAATGACATGACGTTATGATGTTCCATCCAAATTAAACATGGTTTTCCCCAGTGTACTGTATGGTCGCTAGGTAGTAGTTATGGAATTACTAGTCATCATTTCCAATCAGAGAGTAATCACAAAAACAGCCAAACTTGGCACTGGCGCTTTGAATATCACACTTTGAGCTGTAGAAAGTGAAAGAGCTTTAACACGAGCTTACTCAAACTTATAAATGAAATAAAATACAAATTATGGTACGCTTTTAATCACGAAACAACATTATAACACGATGGAAAGCTCAATAAAGTTTGTATTATACGTCTCCTCTCACCCATAGCTCATTTAGGAGGTACAGACAGCCTATTCAGAGTATATTTTCATTTGGAAGTAGGAGGACTGGGCTCTTTGAACAGAATCCATTTAACAAGCTCCTCCCGTGCTCGCGTGCTCTGGCCGTGTCGAGAAGATTTGGAACATCTGTGGACTTTATCTGCTCCTCCTGTCTGAACACATGGAGAAAGGAGGACTTAAGTGTACAGTAATGGTCTGGACGTGATAATGATTTAATGCAAGACTCCTCACAGTACTGATGACTGGGGAGGATGGACTATTTTGGATATTTTTTGGATACCGCCTTAGCTGCAAATACTTAAGGGCATGGGTGAAGTGCGTAAAATTATCCAGATAATGATATCAGTACTTAGGTCATAGGTGTGCACTGATTTGACCTTAGCCAGCAAGGTTTTGGAAAGACGGAATTATTAGGGAACCTTAAAGATCTACTGGGTAACTTTTCTGGTGGAGGGTCCGTCAATACTTTTCTCCATGAAGACGTTATTGCTTTGTCTAGAATGTTTCACAGTGTGGTATTAAACTCTTTTATCATCATGGAGATCAAACCAGGGCAAGTTATAGGTCAGATCTGTGGAGAGGCAACCCCGCTCACTGTAAGAATGCCTTTTTTTTAAAGGTATTTTGAGCTATAAAACCACCAGTAATTGAATAAACGTAAAGTAGAGCTGCGTTATGTCATATTGTGGAACATTATTGGCAGAGCAATGACACATCCATAGAAACAAACAGGTGACGGAGCACCAACCAAAAAGTTACATAGTGCACCTTAAAGAGGGGATGTCATGCAGAATTGACTTTTTGGAGCTTTCTACCATGTTATAAAGTTCCTTTATCAAAATATACCTGAAGAGGTTTTATATGTCATCCATGCATGTTTCAGTAATTTAGTGATCTCTCCTTACAGTTAGCAGTATGATCCTATTCAAGCAATCCATACAAAACTATATGCTACAACTCCACAAACCTGATGCAATGTGCAGTAGTTTCATTAGATGGATGCTGATTGTGTTATCGTAGTGCTCTGAAGGGGGGGTGACTTTGTGCAGAGAGCAAAGGGAGGGGGGACTCAGTACCTCAAAAATGAATCTGAAAATTGTTAAACAAGTTAAGTTAGAAACTTTTTCTCTTAACTTCTAGTGCCATATTCAGGCCATAGTGGTGCACCCTTCACTACAGGGCCGTCAGTCAAATGTCACTGCTGCGTCCCTTGGTCTTGCACCTAATACATTTTGGCTAATTCAGTCATATAAAATCCCCAGTGAATTATAATAACGTCAATCACTAACAGCACTTTCACTGTCATGATACGTAACTGCACAGACTGGACTGGCTTGGAGTTTTTGACATTTTTAGGGTTAATAGCAGCGTGCATTTTGTTCATTCCTCTGCTCTTCACTGTGTTATGACATCTTGTTGCATGCATTATGTACAGGAAATATAACATTCTTCACCTTGAAGCATGTACCGTGCAAAGCTAAACAGAAAACATTTGTTGCTAACATGCACTAGCTTTGTTTTGCTAAGCACATCGCCTCAAGATCAAGTCAGCGTTTGGTGAGAAATGATTTTCTGCTGTTTGCCGTCTTGTTTTCGTCTGCGTTCTCTCTTGTCCAATTATCTTGTTGCGGTGTATAGCTCCTCCTAAGCCAAAGCAAACCTAGAGCCGGTCTGTGTTCGATCCCTGTGGGAGGTTTGAACCCCTTTAACAGCCCAGTCCGGTTCACTTTCCACAATGGGAACCCTTTCCAGAGTTGGGTAGAATTCCGTTACATTTACTCAAGTACATTATTAGTTATTGAAATATCAGCACTCTTAAATGAGTAAAAGCTTTGGGTACTCTTTCCACTGTGTTGATAATATGAAATGATTTGAATATTTGTGTTTCTTGCACCACTCCTTCAGATATAATGTAGTTTCTCTAATCTTTGTGACTCTCCTTTGAAAATTGCAGATTTTGTACATTATTTAATGTTTTGTCCTTCAAATGATATAAACTTCAAATTACAAACCATATGTAACTTTTTAAGTTACTTTTGATTGAGTAGGATTTTTCCTAAATGTTTTTACTCTACTCGTACTCTCTTACTTAATTGTCCTTGAGTATATTTTTAGCTACCACCACTCTACCACCTCAGACTGTACCATGGAAAAGAAACCGGTAAGAGCTGGACTTTAACCGCTAACCTTACTTTTTTCTTTAAAGATGGAGTATTTTTTTAAATCAAATTTAGCTTTCTATCATGTTATAACATTGTTCCCTTGTCAAAAACATGCCTGAAGAGGTTTTAGATGTCATTTATGCATGTTTCAGTGTTTTAGCGATCTCTCTTGGGTCCTAATGGAACCCTCCTTATGGTTAGCTGTAAGATTCTGTGCAATGCTCAGCCCCACATGACAATGTCATGCCCCCACCTGACAATTCTCCATATAATAATTCTCCTCTATACAACAACTTGACAAACCTGATGCGATGTGCAGTAGTTTCATTAGCAGGTTGCATGCTGATTGTGTTGTGATAGCGCTATGATGGGGGAGTGACTTAGGGTGGGGAGCAAGGGTAGGGGAGACTCAAACTGTCAAAAAACAGAAGAGAAAATTACTATTTTCAAGCATTTTCAAACAGAAAGGTAACATGGTGATTTAAATATGTTATCATACCCCATAGAAGTAAAACACCCTCTCTTTAACTTATTTCACACTTTTATTTACATCCAATGAAGTCATCTCTCCACGGTTGTTTGACTAAAGTGTTCACGCTAACACCACTGACAGATTTAGCATGTAACTCTTGACAAACGCCCGGATGCTACATTTTCTGTGAGAGGACTAAATGGCTTTGGACCGATGGGGACGAATCACACTTAGAAACACTTCATTCTGCTCTGCACACACTGGCCCGTCAGCCTCCAGCCCTCACTGCGAGGGCTTGATTCATATCAGAGGAGAGGAGGCCGGGTTAGGATGGATGGAACAGGCCTAAGGGAGGTGTGGAGGATAGAGAATGAGCACGGCCTATAGATCCACAAGACCTCATTTACGGAGCAAAGCTTATCAGACATCAGTCACAACTCATGGGTGGTCAGGCCAGAGCAGGGGGGAGGTCCCTAGGGTCCCCACTCGCACTAACACACTGACAGGGTTGTTTTAAAGAAGGACAACGGATGGTAAATATGGAGAATAAGATGGTGGAAACAAGACAATTAAGGGCGCTGGGTTTTACTGTCTTAAAAACGTGGAAAAAAACAAGTTCATTTTAAAGGATTTGTAGTTTTCTTAAAGGTGCACTGTGCAACATTTCTGGTGAAGGGTCTGCCATTTGCTTGTCTCTGTGGAGATGTTATTGCTTTCCCTGGAATGTTTCATAGTATGACTTTAAACCTATCCGTCTAGCATTTATTCATTACCGGTGTTTCTCTTGCTCAAGAATTTTAAAAAATCTTTCTGTGAATAGGGCGACTCTCCACAGATCTGAATTGTAATGTAGCGTAGTGCTGTAACCTGCTTGTCTAACATGTGATAGATAGGCTTAATGTCTACTGTAGAACATTCTAGTTAAAACAATAACATTTCCATGGAGACAAGCAGGTGACAGAGCCTCCAATAGAAATGTTACACAGTGCATTGAAGTTATTCCTCACTTTCCACAACGGTCAGAGTGTAGCTTACCATCATGATAAAAGCATGCTAACAGTGCACCTCCTGATTATCTTGTACTATACTACTGCATGTGCTACTCTGATTAAAGGTGCATATGTAACTTTTTTAGGCGAGCAAATAATTGGTCACTTTTTGAAAAGCCAATGGATTAAAGTACAGCAGTGCGATCTATTACCAACATTTCTAGACACCATTAATATCATCCAGCATTCCCAGCAATTTGGCCGTTTAACGTACTGTAATTTGGGATAACCTCTCTGCAGACATCAAACAATCACACAAAAAGTATAGCTGAAATTCTCTATATGTAGTTACGATCAGCCAATCACAGCCTTTGCCTTTGAACCAACACTTGTCAAATCATTTGTATAAATACTGCCCAATTTCTAATGCAGCAGCAGAACAATCCACCTCCTCAGCCATCTCCTCTTCATCACCAACAGTGTCCAGGGCCTAAGGAGATACTGTCCATTACAAATGCATCTTCTTAACTACTCAATAAACTATGACTTAAAATTGTTTCCCTTCTCATTTACCCTCTCAAAGTTGTATTTAGAGTAATAGTAAGTTGATATTTGAGTAATTTTTATATTCCTGTATTCATGACATCATTGCTCCAATCTACCCCATTACTGCCCACTGCTCTGTACTTACTTACTTGGTGATATATGTAGGATCTGGCTGCATCGCATAGCCATTTTTGGTAGTGCGATCTGTGGCTATCCATATCAATCAACTGATATTACTTTATTTGCCCCTGATGGGCAATTTAAGCACATTGAGCAGTAAAATACAATAATCATAAAAGTCTCAGTGCAGCTAAAGAGATCAGATCTTATGTCAGGACAGTTTGAGGAGAGTAACAGCTCTCAGGACAAAGCTGTTTTTGCATTGTATTCACATTAAGGGCAATGATCACTCCCACTGGGCTCTGCAATTTTCCAACTCCGGAAATCAGCGCATCTGTTTCTTTTATTAAGTCGTTTTAGATTAAGAGGGCAATTTAGAATGTCCAAAACATAATGATCCACGGGTGTGATAGATTACAACTATATAGCAGACACAAGCACAGAATGTCATCTTTAACTTATTTTGTCTCTGTATTTACATTCCTCCTCGTTGAAATATAATATTGTTTGGACTGTATTTTCGCCAGTTTCCGTAGAAGGTAGGTGTGTGTTATAAGTCTGAGCCTACTCACACTTTATTTTTAGCACACCTCAGCTCTGAGTCATTCAAACAGCATGACAGTGTCCCCCAGGCTTCACAGGGAAAGCAGGTACCGCAGTAAAATCCACTCAGACACTCACCACTGGAGCAGAAAAATATGTTTACTCAAGAAATGCAGGTCGATACTGGATGTGCTAAAAAACACCCTCTGGCATGGTGGCTGAGTGGTTGGCACTGTCACCTCACAGCAAGAAGGTAATGTGTTTGGGTCCTGAGCATGTTGGGGATTTCTGCATGGAGTTTGCTTGTTCTCCCAGTGTTTGAATGGGTTTCCTCTTGGCATTCCAAATCCTCCATCAACCTAAAACATGTATGTTCATTACAGATGTGCATTTAATGATCACAGTGATTAGACAGTAGCAGTGGTGGAAGCTAAAGAAGTACAAGTAGTAAAGTACTGTACTTAAAGGTGCACTGGTAGAGGGTCCGTCAAATGCTTTTCTTTGGAGATTTTATTGCTTCATCTGGAATGTTTCACAGTATGGTATTAAACCTTTCCATCTTCACGGAGACCAAACCAGACCAAATAACAGGTCAGATCTGTGGAAAGACAACCCCGCTCACAGTCAGAATGCCTGTTTTTCTAGGTATTTTTGAGATATAAAACCACCTGTAATTGAATAAATGTAAGGTAGAGCTGTTTAATGTCATACTGTGAAACATTCCAGTCAGAGCAATGAAATATCCATAGAAACAAGCAGGTGATGGACCAAAACGGGACATAGTTAACAAAAATATGCATTAGCATGTGTAAGTAGTGTTGACATCCAATAGTAAAGGCATGAGGTGCTAGATTAGCTAACTGTTGCCTGACGCTAATAAAAGAGGAACTAGGGAGGATGTAAATTAATTTGGGAATAAAAAGGGGGGAAAGGTTGGCCCCTGGGTCGGCTTTGGTTTCACTGCGGGATAATGAAGTCAGCTGCTTTAGCATAGCATTACGGGCCCCCTTTGAAACTGATACTAGCATGTAGCACTCGGGCTCATATGCTAGACTGTAAACACTGAGAGTGAGAGAGTGAGACTTGACGTTTGATCCACTTGCTGAGAATTTTAATATGTTGAGTAAAGTAACAGTCTAGACTCTATAGCCCCAGAACCAAGAGAATTCAATAAGTTGGCCAGTCAAAGAGGAATAAGGTGGATGAAGTGTTATGGTCAAAGACACAACAGCAGTGTACAGAATAGTATCAATACTTTAAACGGGCAATACGTGCAGGCTTCAGAATCTGGTGAATGTCTGGTGAATCTGTCGTGGGCCCTATTTGGACCCTCTTTATGGGCAGCAGAATGTTCTGTGTATACAAGCCTATGTCATCCATGTTCCCACACACTTTTCCAGAAATATGCAAAGCAGGGTACAAAACAATACACTACAACTTCACAAACCTGATGTGATGTGCAGTAGTTTCAAGAGCATAATGAAAGATGATTGTGTTGTGATAGAGCTCTGAAGAGGGAGTGACTTAGAGCAAAGAGAGCAAAGGGAGACTGGGCTCAAAGCATCAAAAACAATGTGAGACTTACATGTTAATGTTTTTGTTGAATATATCATTTTCAACAATAAAAGGTAAGATGGTGATCTGAATATCTTACATGTTAGTAACTAATAACCCATAGAAGTCTAATATCCCTTCTTTAAGGTATACTTTATGAATTCATCATGAGGGAAATTCATTGTCTGCATTTGACCCATTCTTAGCAAAAACTGACCCAGACATGGGGAGAAAAATGCAAATGCCGCACACAAAGCACAAACCTGGAGCATTCTTGTTGTAAGAACATTGGCATGGAAGGGGTCATCTCATGAAATTAGCTCGAGGAAAAGCACATTTTAAGATGAACTAAATATGAAGGATGGCTCAAACATAATAAAGAAACAAAACACAAGTCATCTAATTAAGACCCATTAAGTTAAATTGAACTCTGGTGGGGAGTCAACTGCTTGTCTCCATAAAGATAATGAGATAATTTCTTTTTCTTGGAATGCTGTGCTGTAATGATACAAAAATTCTAAACTCTATTTTGATTCTAAGGAATGGACTCAATACCAATTTTGATACCCACAAAAATGACAATAGAATGTGATTTTCAACGTTAAATAATAGTACTTTCTTTCATGTTATCATGTGGTGTTCTATGTGTTATATATGTGTTTGTCTGTGAGTTGTATGATTGTGTGGGATTGGGCAGTTTTGGGTGTAGGGTGGAAAGGCATGTGGGACAGGTTTTTTTTTTTTTTAATAATAATAATGTAGTGTAATGGTCTTATCCAGTTCTGATAAAGCTCAAGATCATTCTAAAGCTATTCAGGAAAGGTCAATTTCTATCCTGTGAAGGTTATTTTTTTTAGTACTGATACTTGTTTAAATTAGTATCTAGTTTTGATACTAGTTTTCGTATCGACTAGAGTTTCTATACTTTTGACAGTCCTACTCTACAATATGGCATTAAACGTATCTATTTTAAATACAAGTTGCGTAACCTCCACCTCGTTATGTTGAGTTACGATATTGTCATTAGTTGTACATCTCAACACGGTGGCTACTATAATGTTACTCAGTTATTCATTCAGATCTAATGGAGACCCCCTTTACTCTCAGGCCTCTCTTTGACCGTGGCAGGTTGCAGTGGGAGTATGGATTTCACTGTCCGCTCTGTGTATTAACTAAACCATTCCTGTGGAGCCCTGTGCTGCCTGCCCTCTGTAATTGTGGTCAGTGGAGCATGAGCAAGACTGGAACAAGCTGCAGACGGCCAGCAAACAGCCACAACCCAACAGGGAGAAGAGAGGCTGATTGGCTCCCTGCCCTCACCCAAATACTGTCCACAACCCCTCCTACGTAGAGAAAAGTACTTATTTTAGATTGCCTTAAATTGTGTTTTTCAGTTTAACTTTGCTGCCCTTGCTGTTCTAGGCATTAAGACATCTCATCATTGTAACTTTGAGGATGACAGTACATTAAAAACTGCAAGCTGGAATGAAGGACCCATCCACCTTAACAAGTGCCTATCTTCATGAGTTAACTATAATGTTTCTTTATATACCTGGGCCCTGTCTTCATGGAGTAATCCCTACATAAACGGCTTCACTCTTTGCTCCGTGATTGTATTAGACTTTTAAAATTACTAAAACGTACAATAATAATCTGTTGATATTTTTTATTTATTTATTTTTTTAACATATTGTACTGATTAATAGGGATTGGCCGATATTTTTTGAGCCGATACCATTATCTGATATTTGGCCCGTTACTGTGGCTGATAACCAATATTTGCCAATACCGATATTTATCTTTAAAATCCATAGCAAGGCTCACAAATTTATCTTAAGTTGAAATAAAGATGACAAATTAACTTTTCACTTTTGTAAAAATAATAACAAAATGCATCTGGGACATAAAATAATTCATTAGCTGTGTGTGTAAACATACAGCTACGTATATAAGGCTCTTCTAGTTCCATCTTCACGCACACAGAGAATGGGACAGCATCATAAAATAAAACCTTGGTATCAAATAATGTACCTATATTGGTCGATACCAATACCAACAAATGTCTATCGATATCAACTGATACTGATACTAGAACCGATATATCGCTCATTCCAGATTTACTGAGACAAACATCTTTATCAAACTGACATAAAATTTAAACATTGAAAAACAGCCAGAGATGCAAGCCTTCAGGTTGAACGATCACATACTGACAGTGGGTGACCCGTGCTGTACTTTATCTAATCTTCTTTACCACATCAGTGACTTGGACATTACATTTCACCCTGTGTTTCTGCACCTCCAAATTACAACAATGGAATGTTCTAAATGAGTCTTAGGATTGGCATGATCGTGTGTTTTTCAGTCAGTCGAGTGTGACTTCAGGTGTGCTCCTGACCCACAGCACTCTTTGGGGATTATTCGTGCCAATGTTTTGTGCTCAACTCTTTTAGACATCAAATGAGAAAATAAAATACACATTTAAAAATCAAAATGGATGCATTTTGGTAAATTTACTTTTCAATTTTTGAACTTATATTGAAACAAAATAAAACAAAAAACAATTGGGAACACATATTATGCTAAATTAACTTTTGAATCATATTATACTCATGTTATACTACTGTAATATAATCCATTACTCCAAAGTCATCTTCTCTGAGCACTCAAATGTTCACTCCACATATTGCCCGTTCAGTTGTGTTATAGATAAAACTAAAGATTTCTCCTATCAATCAATCAATCAATCAAACTTTATTTATAAAGCGCTTTTCATACAAAAATGTAACTCAAAGTGCTTTACAGTAAGTAAAAACAACCCCACATTTCCTTCCACCCACCCAACCAGCCCCCACAGCTGCCGGACCCCACACAACCAAACAACACAAACAGTAACAAACACATACACGCACAAACAAGCACACACACTCACACACACACTAACATGCTAAAACATAAAACTACACATAGTAAAATGAAGTTAAGCCCATAAACCATCAACTGCTGTCATTCTGCTGTCAAAGTGTGTTCACCAAAAATGAGTTTATTTTAAGTTAGAAAATACTTATCCCAAGGTCACCAAAAGCATATTTAAAAGGGAATTCAAGGCACGAGAATGTATATTGTGTTCTTTAATCCAAATCTATATAAAAATGCATTGTCATTGCTGTAAAATGTAATAAAACTGAACTCTGAGCATTATCCATGTTTTATGTTGCATTACACTGAACACATAATTCTTGGGTACGTTTGCTTCATAGAATTAGTCCAATATGAAATTATGTTTAATATACTGTATTTGAGACCTGATTTGTGCAGAACTTTTGAAAAGCATCAACTGCCACCAACAACCAGCTCTACCACCAAATGTATATTATGATGGAACTGCTGTCAAGAAAACTTTAAGTGAAGAGCATTGTGCCAATTTGTGATGAATGTGTGCTGCTTTCTCCAATAAACCAATATATAATATCTTTGAGCATGGAGGCCGATTTGTCACCACACACCACGACCTCCTCGCACAGCAGCAGATGGTGAGGAAAGCTCCTAAAGAACTTCATTTCCTGTTGGCCCACCTCCCAGATACCCTGAGAAGATCTGGTCTGGTCAGGTTATGGTTTGACTGCTGTATTGTTCCCCTGGTGCAGGTGGAAATGCCAAGCTACTACTGTTTTAATAAGCATTCATCCCATACTGCATTTTAGCTGTACATTTTGGTGAATTATCTGATTGTGTGCTGGATGATGTGTCTTGCCAATACTCGGTACCAGCTTGGATTTAATCTCTAACCCTTTGGTAACATATCTCTCTAACTATCCTCCATATTCACTTAAAAGTACATTGTGTAACTTTTCTGGTGGAGGGTCCGTCAAATGCTTTTCTCCATGCAGTTATTGCTTTGTCCAGAATCATTCACATTATGGTAATGAACCTTTCTATCTTCATGGAAACCAAACCAGACCAAGTTACAGGTCAGATGTGTGGAAAGGCAATCCTGCTCACATTCAGAGTGTCTGTTTTTCTAGATATTTTTGAGCTATAAAACCACTTGTAATTTAATAAAGTAAGGTAGAACTGTTTAACATTCCAGGCAGCTCAATGATCTATCCATAGAAACAAGCAGATGGCAGACCCCCCAACCAAAAAGTTACATAGTTCCCCTTTAACATAAATTCTAAATAGAAAAGTTGACACGATCTAGGTTCCCAAACATGTCAGGCAGGGTCACCCAAAATAACCATGCAGCTGACTCGGGGCGAGAGCATTTACATCTATCCAACACAAACCCTTTGGTGCACTCCTTTTACAATATACAAAAAAAAAAAACAAGTTTGATACCCCCAATTTAATTACATACTTTTATTTACATATCTGTTTTACACAGTAATAATATTTATTAAAAAATGCACTTTGTATCCACACCATGGCTAGTTGAAAATCAGTGCCTTGGTTGTGGTTTTCCCTCTCTGGGTGCCCTTTTAGCCGACTGGAAAACTTCTGCTGCAAATAGCTCTCATTAATGGGGTCCAGTAACACATCCAGACTATTGTTCGACCCCACCTTTTTAAAAGCCAGCTTCACTCCAGCTCTGGTGACAACATTCAGAGGTGACCCATTAACTCAGACTGTAAAATTGCTCAACTGACCGTTTTGGGCTAATTAGAAAAAGGTGGAAAACATATATATACATACATATGTTTCTAAAAAAGGTACAACTGTAATAAGTGCGTATTGACGGATAAAAGAGTTGTAAAATCTACCTTCACTCCATTTGCTTATAATGAGAGCCTGTTGGGGAGCGTGACCTGGCTGCTAGCGTAGCCTACCAACGACTGCAAAGGAAATTAAAGGTGATCGGTACAATGAGTTACTGTGGGGCAGAAGTGGCAGAGGACTAGCCAGAGGTATGGGAGAGGTGGAGGTGAAGGGGTGAGCAATCTACAGGAAGTCCAGACACCAACAGCAGTAGAGTGTAGAGTGTTGTGTCATTGTATACAGAACATATGGCAATAATAAGTACTAGTAAGTGCTATGGATTGACTAGAGTTCATAGGGTTGCCAAATAAATAAATCATATACTCAGGTATGATTTATATTTGAGTTATAAAGAAAATATTAGTTATGATAGGATGGTGTCAGTTGCTCACGTAGTAGACACCAAAATAAATAAAAATATAAAGTACACAAGAAGTTTCAAGGCAAAAGACCAGAGCCAGTCAAAAACTCATCAAAAACATACCTGGAGTTGTATTTTGCTGCTTTCAAGCTTGTTTGTTTAATTATGTTTACACGGTTGTCTTGCCCTGAGCCTCCACTTCAATTTTCTCAGTATTGTCAAGTCAAATTTATTTGTATAGCACATTTAAAAACAACCACTGTTGTCCAAAGTGCTTTGCATACAACAGTAAACCCCAATAAACAACACACTATATACTATTGTTACATCACAGGTACAAATCCTAAGGTCTACTGCACTGCATCCATTACAACTCTGTTCAAAAACATGAAATGCCACAGCACATGTCAATACAAAATGCCTAATATGTGTCCTATTAATCTGAAACACCCATAATTGAATGAATGGTAGGTGGATAAGTTTAACGCCACACTGTGTGCAGGTGGCGGACCCTAACAATTAGTTACCTGAAAAGAAAAAGTTACCAGAAAAGTTACACAATGCACAATTAGGTTGTATAGAGGATTTTCCAAGGAACAAGAAATCCAGCGACTGTTTGTCCTTTTTCACAGCTCCCTATGTAGAAACGCCTCCTCCTTACGATAGAAAATGTTTATTTACAGCCGGTGCTCGTTCAGAATCGCTGTTGCTGCTGTAACTATACTGTACGTTTTCAGAAGTTTCCTGTCCAGAAGTAATTTAGCGACCAGCGTGTCAGTCTTTAGACCCTTTGTCTGCTCCAGTGCACGCCATCGCTGGAAGGAAGCTCCGAGAATGACCTTAGTTTGGCTTCCCTCCTTTTCCCCTTATCTTCTTCTTTCTGTGACCTCAAAAATTGACTTTCTTTTGCGGCTAACTGGTAGTGGATTTTTGTCTGCCATCACAACAAACTTTGTGCTAATTGTGATGAAGCTACAATTGGAAAAAGCCACTAAGAACCGTTGCAATGGCTGAGTAAACAGCATCTTGCATCTGTGCAATGCGTGAGAGGCGTACGTAAACCACATAATCCCAATACAAGGCTGCTGCATCTCTATAATGCTATCATTGACAATTTGAAAAAAAAATCCCCAAAAGAATCCTCCATAAAACCTTTAAGATCCGGTCGATGGTGCATTGATTCTCCAGCATCAACAAATGCTTCTCTGCTCCTCCTTGACTGGCCAGTCTCTATAGCCTGATATAAATACATATTGTGCTATGGAGCATCTAGACAAGTCGTCCTCCAGTGTTAAAAAAAAAAAAAAAAAATCATGGATTTGCTGCCAGTGGCGCTTTTCTGAACGAACACTGTCCAGAATCTGAATGAAAACTAGTCTTATTTTCCTTTCTTCATATTGGTCCAACTACTTGTAAAAACAAAATTAAAACCATAAATAAAAGTCATTATGGTTGATTGCGGTCACACAGGTGCAATAACAGAGCAAGTAAGTAAAGCTAAATAAATCAAGCTTGTTCTGAATGTAACATGAGCCAAAGCACACTGTTAAAGTCATTCAAAAGACAAATGACTTCTAGACTGACAGTGTATATACTATTTTAAATTTGCGGTATTGAGAGTAGTAGGATTTTGTTTTTCATTCAAGTTGAAGGAGCTGTATCTCATTGGATATGTACCTTTTTCATGTAATAAAGTAAACATTGGTTGGCCCAGTACAGACAGACTGAAAAAGCAGCTTTTAGCATCAAAATGAGAGTGCAGTGTACTGTCTGCATCTAATTGTAATGTGTTTTTTTTCCATTAATACATTAATAAAGTCAAGTTCTATAAGATTTACTAAACATGTACAAATGCAAAGTAAACACAGAAGGACATTGCAATTTCCTAGGATCCAGAACACGCACTTCTCCAGTGAAGATGTGAGTCTGGTCACTGATGAAGCTCAGATGGGTGTGAGGGACAGGTGGACTAGCCAATCAACAAACATGGCTGTGTACGAGGAAAAAAGGAAGGAAAAAAACATCACAGGATCAGTGAGCGAAGGACTAAATTCTGTTAATCTGAGGTTAGAGGAATTTGATTGAGTTTGTAAATCATAGTGAGCTCCTTCATTTTACAAAGGGGCTGTGGTTACATATGGACTCAAAATGTGATCATGGTGCCTCTGATGGCATCAGGTTTTACATTTTGCATGTCATTTAAACAATCATGAGGTCCTAACATCTGATAATCACATTTTAGTGCATGTGAACAAAGCAAGGGGAATAAACCAATCTGACTGCACAGACATGTTTGGTTCTGGCTTGAGATTCTGTAGAGGGAGTGGGGACCAGACTGATGTCCCTCTGCATAAAAATATAGAGAGATCATCATGGATTTGCCAGGTAAGGACATTGCATCTCACAGAGCAAGAATGCAGATCAGTTTCACTTTGTGTGTCTTTGTAAGTGCATTTCTGTATTGATGTGTGATGATGTGCATTTGACCATACTTTACAGTGAGTCTTGCTGCAGCATGTAAATGAAGCCATATACACTCTTTATTGTATCTGTGTGCAAAACCTTATGCGTCAGCAATATTGTGTTTCATCCTGTGAACAACTAAAACCATATAGTGCTCCTGACTTACACGATCCTCTGCCTCTCGCAGCACAAGCACCATTCCAGCTTTTTATATAAATACAGAACATGAACTGAAGAAGCCGCTTGGATGAGCGGCGAAAGGTCTTTACCCTAAAACTTTAGTATAACTGACAGAAATGAATTTTTTATTTTGCTACTTTTTATATAAAGTTAAGACTTCCCACTCCATTGTCATTCCTTGCACCTGTGAGGAGGTATTGAAGTGTGGCCATATCGGCTTGTCAAAGCCTGATCCCGTCAGAACTCAGAAGCGTTTGGGCGGGAGAAATGTGACTATTTTTTTTATTGGCAATGATTAAAAGTCTGTATTGTTTATATTCAGCAGGAAAAGCGTTTATATATAGTTAGACTTTAATTTGAGCTTTCTTTTACCACAATCTGACTGAGTTAAAACTACAACATGTATGCTGATTTGTGCTGTCCCACTCATCATCTCAGCATGAACAGTTTTTCAGTTGGTCACTGTCACCTTTTTTATTAAAAATCAAAACCTAAATGGGACCATGTTAATAATGCATTGGATTTATATAGCAAGATACAGCAAAGTGCTTTACAGTCACTCCACACTCAGTGGTGATAAGTTACTATTGTAGCCACATCTGCCCATGGGTAGACTGAAGGAAGTGAGGCCTTCCTCCCTTCTTGAGTTTTCAGACCATCTTAAAATTTATGTGGCAGTGTCTGCTTATGTGTGCATTGTATCACCATAGTAACTGCTTAACATTCTTCCATAGACATAGCCTACATGCACATGCAGTAGTAGAAGACTTAATTCACCTCCACACTGAAATATCAAAGGTCCTATATCTCTTTTGGGGTTTAAACCATGTTAGAAAGTTGTTTCCTCGTTAAAAACACACCTAGAGTTGTGTTTTGTTTCATTCACACGATTCTAGTGATGGTGTATGGAGGTTACAAACACAATGGAGCACTTCCTGTATTACCACATGACATCACAAGGTGAAACAGAGTGTTTTCTGTTTGAGGGAAGAACTCATACTAAATATGCAGAGTTTGTCTGTTAAACATGTGTGAATTAAACAGAAAATAGTGTAATATGGACCCTTTAGAAACAAGCTCATTTATGTTCTGGAGAATCTCTAGTTCCTAGCTTTCCCACAATTCCTGGAGAACTGTGTCGTAAAAAAGGAGAGATGAGAAGAAGGAGGTACAAAGGTGATAAAAGCTTGGAATATGAAACTGTTATCTGCTTTTCATCTGCGCTAAATAGCCATTGGCCTAGTAGTCAATGTTAACCTTTCAAATCACAGGGTCAGTCTTTGGAATCAGGACAAGTAAAGTAGTTATAAATCCACTGCGTTTTATATTTGACCACATGGGAGAGCTCATTAGAATGGAGCGGAGAAACTGAAACCAATACCATATGCTAGCTAACGGAAGAAAGTCAATTAGCGAGCTAGCAAGGTCACATAGGGCAAGCAGGGCCGGGTTAGCCACACTGCTATGACACATGAGGAAACTGTTTGTAAAGCCAAGTAAGACATATTCACAACAGCTTTTAATGCCATTGTAATTTGTATAGAGGTTTTAGCTTGTATTAGCATGATTGTAGCCTACTTCTGGAGGATTTAAAATTGATTGTTTAAAGGTCCTACGTTATGTAAAATGGACTCTTGTGAGCTTTCAGCCATGTTAGAATGTTCCCTCATCAAAAACATACCCACAGTTGTGTTTAGTTTCATTCACACGTGTTTGCGAAATCCTGCTTTATTGTACTGTCTACATCTCCAAAGCTCAAAATGCTCTGTTCCACCTTGTGATGTCATGAAATGGTAGTTTTCAAGTTAACAGCTCCTTTTACCTTTTGTTCAGTGGAGTTTGGAAATTCCTGTGCTGAAATTTTCCAAATGATTCTAGTGGAAGTGTTTGGAGTTTAAAACACAGTGAAGCACTTCCTGTTACCGCATGACATCACAAAATGGAACAGAATATTTTCAGCTTGAGGAAAAAAAAAAATCAGCAGTGTAGGCTTATATAATAAGCTACTGAATACCAATATTAAAATGTATTTTGTAACATATCCTGTTTCATGGGCCAATCCAATGTGTTCAGATTATTTAGAATATTTTCACTTTAAACTGCATTATATTATAGAGTAATGAGGTATAGGATTAAGACGTTATACTCGTTGCACAGTTTATTAGGGATTTATTTATCACCAATTAGAGAGGGACATATTTAACAAGCATTCACCACAAGAGCTGTTTCTTTTTTTCTCACTAATCCTATGCAGTTGGAATCCTAAATTGTATAATCAAGTACTTCAATGTATTTCCTTGATTTTAACTGTATTCTGAGTAACTCTACCAGAATACACTTGAAACTCAAAATTAGTAATGTATTTCTGGCACATGTATTTAGTTATTTTCCAACACTGCCAAGTCCTGTGAAGGTTTATGGACTTAAAATCAAAGGGGACGCTTGAAGGAAAGCCACCTAATGACATCATGCAGTGAATTTAGTGTTTTGAACTCTCAGGAGGGTCACAAACTAGATTTGCCTTACACTTAAACATACACAAGAAACTACTCTAGGTATGTTTTAATGACAAATTTAGTAGATGAGTTTTGCATATGTTTAAACCTGCCCTTCTTTTAGATCTGTCCTATCATACTTGTTTGAACATCTAATTCAAATTCTGACCTGATTGTTAAGACTTAATAACTTCATAAAGCTGTGCTGCAGGCTGAAAGCCATACCGCGAGAACAGGAAGTGCAGGCCGGGCGTAGCTAGAGGCCGGTAATCCATCACCACTGTCTCCATGAGGTCAGCTACGGGAGCTGCATGGGAGTCCTGCGCTCTCATCCCCACACAGAAGGGAAGTGTCTCAACTGGGAATGTACACATGAGAAGAATGTACTAAACTAATCATCACAACAGATTTTTACACCACAGTGAGAGTTGTGGATATAGAAATACACAGCACTTTGTAGCTTTACATTTCCTTGAGAGGTAGCTAAAGATATCCGCTTCCCAGAGTTCACAGCTCACTGTGATTTATTAAAGGAACTGTTCGTAGCCTGTGCTCTTACTGTTTTAAAAAGGTACAACAATCAGTGAGCCTGCGTTGCCAGTGCCTTAACCTGCAGACACCAAGACAGAGTTTTTCTCATTCTCAGTATATGGACAGATGTCTCATGTAAAAGCTCAGAACCTGCAGAATTCCCTCACTGAGCTGCAGAGGCTGCACTAGCACTGACTCATGAATGGCTGCAGGCGTTGGGTTTAGGTAGTGAGGATTTACACTGGAAGTCTAACACAGTTTCAGGTAACAGTTCAATTCAGACAGTATGTTCTGCATTCCCTATTCCAAAACATACATTTTCTGTGACTAATAAATTGGTGCAACTCAATATTTGTAAGAATATCTTGAGAACAAGTTGGCTCACATTGTACAAAAAGTTAAATATTTCTCAATTAGACAAGATAATCAATATTATACATATGTGCCAGCCAGTCTTTGCCAGATTATATTCACAGTGGCACCTACATTCATATAGTCCAACAACCATTTGCCAGTCCACTGCATGATTTTAGTCATCTGTGACGAATGATTTCTGATCGTGGTGAAAATCTTGAGTCGTAGGTCTCAGAGTGAGGCCAGGACAAATGTAGAACTGTACATATTTTGGAATCTTGGTCACAGAGTGAGCCCTTATCTCACTGCGTCTGCAATCAATTTTTGTGGCCAAGCACTTCTCAGTAACAGCAGAAGAGCGGTGCCATGTAGAGGACCATCTCTCCCTGATTTCATTTTATTTACTCACTTTTACAAATGCAAAAACACTAGCACCAGTATAATTACAGAGACGTTACCACACGGTGTCTGATATTCGCTCCGACAAACTTTCACAATAGCCACATCACCATCACAAAGAGTGCATGTGTGCTGTTGTACCATTACAATAGTGTGACATCAAACAGTCTTATAAGATGAAAAAAATAAAATGTGCAGCAGACACCAGGCTTATAGTGTTGGTTGTCCAGATGTGTTGGAACCTCTACTACAAGAGTTTCTTCCCTCACTCTGTAAAGAAATCACAATACCCTAAATAGGACCCTAAATTGATTAGAATTCATTGGCTAAGCTAACCCTCCAGTGCTGTTGGAACAAACATAACAGACATAAATCATACTAATGATAAAGAATGTGTTTGACCTGCCCTTTCCTTCACAAACACTTGCACTATCTGGACGCTGTTAAAAGCACTGGACATTAGCAAAGCATGTAGTTCATACGCAGCTTGACATGGCACACCTGTTCCACTGCGGCACGGACTGGCCTACATTGTGCTTGTGTTTGGGACTCCAGATTCCCCTTCATCTCTTTTGTTGGACCTTTTCACCAGCTAACACCGCTAGCTCTGGCTAATGTAGCGTGTCATCATATGTGACACATCCTCTTTTCTTCCTCCTGTGACTGTTACAAATGTATGTGATTGGGGCTGAGGGAGCAGGAGATGTTAGCGGGGTGTTGTCATGGCGTTTCCTCCGTGTCAGCGTGGAACAAAGCTGCCGTCAGTCTAAGTGTGAGACTAAACATATGAGAGAACGTTTTATGTACTTCAAAGAGGAGTCCAGACCGGGCCTATACACGGATGTGAAAGGTAGAGCATACAATTAGATTTGAAATTCCATACACATGACCTAACTATGCCACCAGATATGAGGTAAATTCAGTATGTTCATATCAATAAAAACTTCTACAAGTAATAATTCTAATCCTGATTTATTCTTAATTACAAAAACATTAGATATGATGACCAAGATGTTTATGTTGGAGTTTTGGTTGTCAAGACAATTAAAACTTATACTGCAATTCTAATCCTAATGTATTCTTAATTACAACAACACTGGACAAGATGACCGTGTTTATGTTAGTGTTTTGGTTGTCAAGATAATTATCCAATCAGAAAGCACAATGAGCTTCACATGAGTCTCTTATTTGGGTTGCCAGTTTCAATGTTGAAATCCAGTGGGTTTAAACCTAAAAGGAATCTTGTGATCTGAATGGTCACTACGTAAACCCCAGCAAAAGTCCAGAAAAATACACAATATAATACCTTTACAAAAAATGTACCTTCATTTTTGTCGTCACTTAGGGCGCTTTCACACCTATGGTTCGATTGCTTTGGTCCGCACTAGTCAGAAAAATGTTACAATGTAGCAAACAGACGTGGGTACGGTTTGCTTTCACATATGCATAGTTCTAAACGAACCAAAACAGACCGCGAAGACCATCGTCACCGGAACCGGACTAAAAAACACGCCACTTTCGATCACCATGGAGGAACAGCTTTGCCTTGTGCTCCTGGCGCTGATCATCATACATTATTTTGTACGTGTAGGTACCGTATTTTCCGGACTATTGAGCGCACCTGAATATAAGCCGCATCAACTAAATTTTCAAAGAATTTTATTTTTGTACATATATAGGCCGCACCTGTCTATAAGCCGCAGGTGTCCACGTCTTCAAGAAGTTTTCAAGTTCCGAGCATCTGCTTGTATTGCCTCTGAAAGCTTTTGTCGTCTTTTTGCATTGAGTCAGTTCGTCACGCGCGAGAGTCGCTCTGGCGCTCTACTGCTCATGTCTCGAGCAGAAAGAGCCGCTGTCCTGTCTGGGATCATGTCAGTGTCTTGTATCATGTCAGTGTCTTGTATCATGTCAGTGTCTTGTAGGATTTCAACAGGATTTGAGGCTCTCCCGGGGGTCGGGGTTAGTTGTGTCGATCATGTATGAGCGGATGTCCAGCTACTGAAGTTTGAGACGTTTCGTCTCGTCATTTACGCTTCACCTGCATTTAACACATACGGGTCATTAAGACGTATCCACCTCACTAATGTTCATTTAGCAGCAGAACTTATTTTATCACGCAGCGATAAACTGTTTTAGTGCTGACAACAGCGCTAGCGAGTGTTCTAACTAACCCTAACCCATGTTCACCGCACAGACAGCGGCGCTTTCTGCGCATCCGCTGTGTTCATAGACGAATAATCCGTCCATATATTAGCCGCATCGGTGTATAAGCCGCAGGGTTCAAAGTGTGAGAAAAAAGTAGCGGCTTATAGTCCGGAAAATATGGTAATTTTCTGCAATTTCGAATAATTTCGAACATGTTTCGCGGCTGCGACTCCAAAGACAACTTATAAGTTATTCGACTCGCCGACGGCGCATTGCACGCCTCTTCAGGGAGAAGAGACGTGCCCTCGCGACCGAGTAAACAGAAACATAATGCATTCCCATAATGCATTCGGTTCCGTCCAATTTGGTTTGGTTGCTTTCACACCAGATGAACCGTACCAAAGTAGGGCAGATAAAGCGATCCGAGACCACCCCTTTTTATCGGTCTCGGACCGGTTGATTTGGTGCGCACCAAAGTACCGAGATTGCATTCACACTAACGAAAACGAACCGAACTAAGAACTTTTGGTTCGAATGGGCCATTTGGTGCGCACCAAATGCTGTCAGTGTGAAAGCACCCTTAAAGGTGCACCTTGGTGTGACTTTTGTGGTGGAGGGTCCTGCTTGTCTCCACGTAGATGTCCTTGCTTGGCCTGGAATGTTCCAGAGTATATTATTAAACATATATACCACGCCCGCACTTACAGGAAGAATGCATGTTTTTCAAATGGATTTAAGCTATAAATAAACACCCATAATTTTATAAAATATGTACGTTTAAAGGGCCCATATTATGGTATTTTCTGATCTCTGTTATAATGTTTCCTCATCAAAAACATACCTGGAGTTGTGTTCAGACATGTTTAACACACAAACTCTGCATATTTAGAATGAGTCCTTCTCTCAAACATAAAAAATGCTGTTCCACCTTGTGACGACAAGTGGTAATAAAGGAAGTGCTCCACTGTGTTTTTAAACACCTTCACTAGAATCATGTGGATGATTTCAGCCCTGAAACTGCCAATCTTTACTGAACTCACGGTAAAAGGAGCTGTCAACATGAAAACTACCAGGAAATAACATCACAAGGTGGAACAGAGCATTTTGATCTTTGGAGCTGTAGACAGACTAATAATGCAGGATTAGTCAAACATGTGTGAATGAAACAAAATACCACCCCAGGCATCTTTTTGAGGAGGTAACAACATTATAACATGGCTTAAAGAACCTTTAATAGCATACCATGCCTGGAAACCCGAACACAGTATCAAAGCATGTGAACTGTTGACACACATTCCAGTGTTGTGACAAAATCAAGATGGACACCTCTCTCCATTTTGGATCTAGATTAAAATCTCCACCTTCACAGCTGAGGTACAGTGTCAAGTGAAGCGTTCCACAACTGTCAGGACCAAACAGATGTTCCCATTTGACTGTATAATAATCCTGCACCACCTGGACAGCCATATGTGCTCGCTGTAAATAACATTCACATAGACTCTCAATTCAAACAAGGCCCCAGGTTACTATGAGTTTATGTGTGGGTAACTGCATTTAGAGCCTTGGCACGTAGTCCTTGGAACTGTAAATAGAGCTATGCAGAGTAGCCATAGACCAGACTAAATTGTTTCTTTGAATAATAATATCATTATAATATTAAACAGGAGGTATTTTACTTCTGTGGTTGTTGTGTACACTTTTGTATATTTGTGGAGAGCTGTCGTGTTTGGGAGCATGGATGATGTAGGCTTATGGGATGAGCATTGCACAGAATCTTACAGCAAACTAAGGAGGGTTCGACGAGAGATTGTTAAATTACTGAAACAAGCATGGGTGACATCTAAAACCTCTTCAGGCATGTTTTGGTGAGGGAACAACATTATAGTAGAAAGCTAAATTGATAAATTGATTGATAATTGATACAACAAAACAACTCAGCCTACTCAAATAAAAATAAAGTATGTGTGACACATCACCAGATAAATGAGTACGGTGAACCAAATATCGATCCCTTGTGGTCAGCTTCTTAGCAACTCAACACTGTGTCCTTTGGGCTCATGGATGTAAAGGAGATGTTGGGTGGAGCCCTTCTCCCTGCACAGAGGAACACACGAACAGGACAGATGCACCATGACCACAGACTTTGAAGTGTGGAGCAAGAGTCTAGCACGGACATGTTTGATGCTCAAGAAAGAGTACTGTTATTTTAAAATGATATCATCACATTGAACAACAAGTAGTTAATTAAGAATTTGGTGTACATAGGTTTAGCAAGCAGGGTTATTAAACAACATTAGTAACTAGAAAAGCACTCAGAGAGCGCAGACCTCCGCCAAGCAGCTCAGTTTTCAAAGTGATCCAGAATCCAGGATTTCTTCTGGATCATCACCAAAATCTAATCATCTGTTGGATTTACCATTAGGAACATTTCCTGAAAATTTCATCAAGATCCATCCATAACTTTTTGAGTTATCTTGCTAACTAACAAACAAACAAACAAACAAACAAACAAACAGACAAACTCAGGCGAAAACATAACCTCCTTGGCGGAGGTAACAAAAGTCTTCGCCCCGTTTCCTTGAATTCATGCAATATTTGTAACTTCACACAAATATCACTGCTGCTTTTGAGCACAAATCCACTTTTAGACCAATCACAGGGCAGCATTGTGGTTTGGGCAGGAACAAACAATCAGGCTCCGGGTGCATAGTGTGAATCCACACCATTTACTGTAATCTGTTTTTATTTATTTACTCGGACAATAAACAGTCATATTAGGTTCATTTGCAGACACCTCTGAGCAAAACTTAAGACGTTCCAGGTTGTTTTTAATCTGTTTTCTGTATAGTCCTTGTGGTGCAACCAATCACCGACCTCGAGTTTGGCGGAAATCAATGCATTGTAACCTTTTGATCGAGGTGCATGTAGAGAGCATGTAGGCGGCACAGTAACTTTCTGAATAGGCTGTCAGGTGCATCAGGAGCTGTGTAGTCCATCTGCATTGATTTGATGTTGGACTATACACAAGACTTTACTTTTTTATTTTAAAGAGCAGGAAATAAGGAAGCTCTATCTGCATCTGAGGATGGAAAAAAATGCTTGTACTTTTTAAGATTGATAATAATAATAATGTGCCCATATTACACTATTTTCTGATCTATGTTATTATGTTGTTTCCTCATCATAAACAGACCTGGAGTTGTGTATTTTGTTTCATTCACACATGTTCAACACACACACACTGCATATTTAGGCTGAGTTCTTCTCTCAAACAGAAAACATCTGTTCTACCTTGTGACATCATGTGGTAATACAGGAAGTGCTCCACTGTGTTTTTAAACTCCATACATCTTCACTAGAATTATTTGGATCATTTCAGGCCTGGAACTGCCGATCTCTACTGAACAAAAGGTAAAAGGAGCTGTTTACTTGAAAACTACCGCTTCAGGACATCACAAGGTGGAACAGAACATTTTGAGCTTTGGAGATGTAGACAGATGAATAATACAGGATTACTCAAACAACAAACAACATTTTAACATGGCTTAAAGCTCAAAAGAGTCAATTTTGTGTAATATAGGACCTTTACAAACAGCATGTTAGATTGGAGTTAATTAGGCCAACTCTAAAATTGATCAAAGTCTATTAATGGAGGGCTCTACTAGTATATGCAATGTAACCCAATAAACTGGAAAGTCATGCTACCCTCATCTCCACCCTGCATTCTCTTTACATTTTCTTTGTCAGGCCTAGGGTCGGATCATGTTGTAATTCTGTCTCGTCTTCCAGATGCTGAGCTGAGTGTTCCTGTATGAGACACCCAGGGGAGGCACAGGTCCGCCCTCCCCCGATGCACCAATTACACCCCGCACATGGAGCCTATGGAGCGTGAAATTAAAAACAACCACAACAGCTTTTTAATAGAGTGTTCTAATTAAGTAATGGCATAAGATAAGGCACATTAAAGGGGCATGAGCCCATGTGAGAGATGTGTGAGATTCTGCGCTTGGTTACCTTGAATGTATTGGTTGAAATCATGTACGTTTTACGGCCTGAGAAAGACCTTCAATATGCATGGGTGAGCATCTCGAGAGTGGGGCAATATACAACTCATTCTTCAGTAAGAAATAAGGAAAGATTGAGGCTCTACTATATTATAGTTCTCTGCATTTGACCCATCCTTCTGTGTCAGATACTGTCAGGAGCACAGGGTGACCGCAGTGAAGTATTCAGGGACTGCATGTTTTAGATTGGGAGAATTAAATTTTATTACGGATCAATGGAAATGCTACAAAGTGTTACATGTAGCTATGCAATTGTTGAAATGAATCCTTTTCCACAGCAGCAAACCAAAGATTCTTATTAGGACTAAGAGAGGCATTCAACTGCACCAGGCTTTTTTTTTTTTTTTTTTTTTTTTTGGCATTTATAGCTGCAAAGTTTAGAGTTAATGCTAAATTACTAGAGTTGTGTGACAGATTTTGGGACAAAGACAATTTAAATTTGGTTGTTTGCAGACTCTGGGTTCTCTGTGCATGTAAACGTAGTGAGTGAATATGTATGTCTCTCCTGTACAAAGGGAGCAGAGGTGCAGTAAAAATCAGTGATAGGACATCCTGGGCTCAGACCGTCCTGGGGCCTGTGTGTGCAGAGTACAGAGGAGAGGAAGAGTCTTTAAACCTGTGTCCGCTCATATGTCACCAAGAGCGCGATGACAGCAGACTCACTGTACAGCCCACAGCTGTGGAGCAAATGCTGCTGCTGCTGCTGCTGCTGCTGTGTGTGAGCTCACAACAGCACCCACAGAGGAGGGAGGAGGGGAGCAGCATGGGTGACCCCACATCATCCTGTCAGAGACTGTCTATGTGGCGCCTCTCTCATAGTGCAGATCTAACCACCACGTCAGATGTGGTGAGAGGAGGAGTGGGGCCCATTAACTGACTCTTTCCAAGCCAAGAAAATCTGCATGAAAGGCAAAAACCTGGTTGTGTTTTAGAACCAACCATGTTAGAACCAACATCCAAGGAGCATCCAGGAGACATCCAACATGGAAGCCTCCGCTCTACTCTGAGCTCCTCTCACAGAACTTGTATAGGATGCCATAGGCAATACATGTGAATACCTTCTCAAGATCCACAAAACACTTATGAGCTGGTTGAACTCTGAGAACCTGATAGAGAACATGACGTTTAGTAATTTGGGGACGCTGTGACATTGGTTTATAGTCGTTTTTTCCTACTTTATCTCACTTTCCCTGTGCCTGTACGCCACATTTAAGTGTCTGTGCATTATACACTGGAAATATAATATTTTTCATTCTGATGCATGTGTTGTGCATCTCTAAGTAGGAAACAGCTGTTGTTAGCATGGGCTAGCCTTGTGTGCCAACATGCCAACCCAACATATAAGTTCCCATAATTGGAAATAGGGGTTTATCACAAGATTAAGTCAGCGTTTGGTGAGAAAATTTAGTTTTCTGTTTTTATTCACCTCAAACTGAATCAATGGAAACAAGCCTGTATGATCAATAACTACATCCTGTGGGTCTCAGGAGGCCTTTGTAGTAATCACTAGTTTACCACATGCCATGAGTGAGATCACATAGAAGCCCCACACTCCCCTTCTCCTGACAGCAGTACTGATAAGCCCACATGCTGTCCTTCTTCTGAGCCTTTACACTGTCACTCTGCTCCTGCACACCCCTATGCATTCAGCTAAGATTATGTCAACCCCAATACAACACGCGACCAGCCGGATGACAGAGGGAGCGCCGGAGCCTTTTATCCCTCAGACCCAGCTCTCCTCCTGGGGCTGGGGTCTGCCAGTCTGCCCCCGCACACCCACTATGCTCCATCAGCACCAGGTTTAGATTATGTCAACCCCGCTACGGCACACAGCCAGAGATGGGGAAAGTTAGAAGAAATGCAAATTTAAATCATTTCATATTACCAACATAAAGCTTTTGTCACTTGTAGACTTACTCACAGTAGGAAGAGTAACCAGTAGTACGGTTACTTCAGTTAGAATATTATTAAAATATGCTGATAGGAAAGTACAATTTCTTTAAAAAGTAACTTAAAGATCCTATATCACTCAAAATTGACTCTTGTGAGCTTTAAGCCATGTTATAATGCTATTACCTCCTCAAAAACATACTTCGAGTTCTGTTTTGTTTCATTCACACACATTTGAGTAATCCTTTATTATTAGTCTGTCTACATTTCCAGAATTCAAAATGCTCTGTTCCACCTTGTGTTGTCATGAAATTGTAGTTTTCAAGCTGTCTTTAACCTTTACTTCAGTAGAGATTGGCAATTCTAGGTCTGAAATAATCTAAATGATTCTAGTGAAAGTGTATGGAGTTTAAAAAGTGGCACACTTCCTGTATTACCACATGACATCACAAGGTGGAACAGAGTGTTTCCTGTTTAAGAGAAGATCTGACCCTAAATATGCAGGGTTTGTGTGTTAAACACACAAAACAACTCCAGGTATGTTTGTGATGAGGAAACAACATTAAACAACATTAGAAAATAACATAATATGGACCCTTTAAGTAAATGTAACTAAGTACTACCCACCTCTCCTCTGCTGGAGCCTTTTCTCCCACAAGCTCAGCTCTCCTCCTGGGGTTAGGATGTGTCTGTCAGCCCCCCTCTCCTGGTCATTCTGTCACTGGTCACACAGGCCTGGGATGTGGGGACCTGCAGAGTACAGAAATAAGAATGTCTTTTGCACACTGGAGTCCTATTACACGGTAATCAGAGGAGCAGGCGGAGCTGGCTAAATCACATTTAGATAATTGGGGATGAGTAGATGTGGGACAGCTGGGGCTGAGTGGGGCTGATTAAATAAATGTGATGTCGCAGAGGGATCCCAAGGTCCCGCCGGTAACAAGACACTGACAAATCTTCATTATATCGTATTAATTCATTTAGTCCTCTCCATTGATCCACAAGGGAAATTAGCTGGAAATTATGATACAGAAATTGCAAATGAAAAAGTGTCTTAACTTCTGGGGTCTGATCTTCATGCTACAGATTGGAGATTGTAATTGCAAATGAAATTAGTGGAGGCTTTGCGTGAAATACATTCTACAAAGCTATAACAACACATTACTGTATTCTTGTGTGATAATTATTTTCATAATTTAGGGTTGTCAAAAGTATTGAAAATCAGATACTAATTGATACTAAAACTAGTATCGAAACTAGGTATGTAAGCAGGTAAAAATGTCACATTCACTGGACAGAAATAAACCTTTCTTGAATAGCTTTAGAATGATCTTAAGATGTATCAGAACAAATATAAGACCACTTAGACTAGTATACGCCCATGGACCACTAAGGAATTTACCTGGACGACTGAAGGAGTACACACATATAAGACCACGTGGTAATATAAAAGAAAGTACTATAATGTTAATCTTGAAAATGACATTGTTTTGTCTACAGTGGTATCGGTATTGAGTTTCACTTTGATTAAACTGGACTTTTTAACATTGTGACAACACTATAATAATTCATTGGGTCTGTACCCTATTTTTACATGTATTTAAGCAAAATGTATCTTGCACCAGTAGCAGCTGTGTATTGTCTGCATCTAATTATAAAGCGTTTTATTGTCCAATAATCAGGAAGTGCACAGTTAGCATGCTAGTTGTTGTTAGCTTTACAGTGACGGAAAAACTCCGTTCTGGTGTCTCAAAGTTGTGAAAAGCACTTATAAACTCATCATGGTGAAAAACTTGTACGTGTCCTCTATCTGCAGGTTATAGTCTTTTTTATGTTAAACAGTAAGAGTAGGAGGCTACATACAGTTCCTCACCTAACTTTAAGTGATTTTGTTTATCTGTTTTTTTTTAACTATTCTTTGAGTTCAGTTGTTTATCTCATGCAATTCTTCATCAACTATTTAAAGTACATTCTTCACTCCCCAGCCCCACTCTGTACATTAGGAGCCGTGGCACATTTCTCATGAGTAACCACTAGATGTCACAATTATCTCTCTTAACGTCCCTTTGATTGACTGTTACATACTGCACTACTCACCAAGCTACAAGTATTTTCTGTATCATTTTGACTTTTTATATGATCTGAAACCACACCCAAACTAACACACATTTTTTTATTGATTTGATTTATATGGGAAAACAGCTGAAAGGAGAAGTGAGTGAATTAGCTTAAGTTTTGGTATTTTTTGGCATTTGTAAAACAGCAGATTAAGAGTTCCTTTATGCAAAAATAACAGGTATAAAAACTCATTTGTACCCCAAACCATAAAATGTATTAAACATATGGATTGATTGTGCCAATGTGAGGAGCCTGGGTGATTGTATATTGTCCTGTTTTACATGTTTTTCTTTGTCTTATGTCATGTGATGCCTGTATGTTACGTTAATGCTACTGACCCCTGTGCTGAGCCAAATTTCTCCACGCAGAAACGAAACAATTGAAAATCTGAACCTGAAATTTAGCCTGTCTTTATATAAACACATTGCTACCTAGTACAAAAAAAGAGTATAAATATTTTAGCATGAACTCCCGCACAGGTGTAGTCTTGTGAATGTAGTATTTTTGTTTTGTAGTACTTTATTAACCCCCAGGGCTGGGTATCATTAAGAAGTTGCCGATACGGTACATACCTCGATACGTAGGCCACGATACGATACGTATCTTGATACAGTGAGCTTTGGATGAAATATGATATATTTCAAATTGATTCGATACGGTTCAATAAAAAAATAATGGCTAAATCATGGCTGTGGTACTTAAAGTGTTTCTTGTTCACAGTTAATATGAAACACGTCCATTTTTAATCAACAAAACAGTGAATATGTCAAATGTTTTGCATAAATGATTTTCCTTCCATTAAAAACAAGCAACAAAACTGTAGCACACAGAGATACATAATAGTTTTGAGAACTTTTGCTATGCCCCCTTTTTAGTTGACTAATCATTCGGCAGCACAGTATTTTATTTATTTTGACTACAGCCCTTGCACCCGCTGACTTCTACCACACCCCCAGTTATAATTTCACAATGATTTAGTCTATTAACTCTTGTATAAACTGCTGACAGAGTTTTACAAATTGCAGTGTTGGGACATTTCTTCTTTAAGGTCACGCTATTAAAGGGCTTACGGTAATAAATTGAGTAGATTGGCTTTAAAATGTACATATGCTAATGTGCAGTAGAAATGTTTAAGAGTTCACTGGTCCGGAAGAGGGTAGTGACTGCAGTTTGTCATCACTGGACAAATTAGGCCAAAACTGAATTAATGGATTAGAAACAACATGAGAAAATGAGCGTGCATGTTTTAATATTTAAAGATCCGATATTACATAAAATGAATTCTTGTGAGCTTTAGATCATGTAACGTCGTAGCCTCATCAAAAACTACCTGGAGTTGTGTTTTGTTTCATTCACATGTGTTTGAGTAATCCTGGTTTATTAATCTATCTACATAAACCCCTAAAATTATTGTTACACTTGTCATGCATTGAACAATAAATTGATAAAGTAATTATTGTGACATGCCTGCTTGTTCTTATGGAGATGTCATTGCTCTGCCTGGAATGTTCCACAGTGTGACATTAAACAGCTCTACTTTACATTTATTCAATTACAGGTGGTTTTACAGCTCAAAAATACCTAGAAAAACAGGCATTCTGACTGTGAGCGGGGTCGCCTCTCCACAGATCTGACCTGTTATTTGGAGAAAAGCATTTGACGGACCCGCCACCAGAAAAGTTACACAATGCACCTTTAAGATTAGACAGAAATTGAACTGCTATACTAATAGAATCCCATGCATTTGTCTGTAAAAGTCTAATCTACAGGGTTTTATATTTATAGGTATTTTACTGTCTCAAAAACTGTGTACTTTTATTTACTTATTTCTACCATTTGAATTTCCTTGGACACCATTAGATTAGAATGAGTAAATAGTATGTTTGTGCGAAGGTGAGATGCTGGCTGCGTTTTGGAACATGCCTGCTCCTCCCTGTGTTGTCATGGTGATGGGTCCCTTCTCAACCTTCTTTTTTTAGCGAGGTGCGCAAGGTTTTGCCTCCTCTGACACACATACAATGCCATCCCGCTTTACTGCAGTGCTGAAAAACAACTGTGTGAATACAAATATAGTATTGGTTTATTTCAATGGCTGAGTAAGTGCACTGAAAACGCACTGAACACTGAATTCAAAATAGTCAGATTTATTAAAATTTTAGTTATTTTTGTATTAGAAGAAGATGAAGATGTTTTTGTAAGCTTATTTCAACACTGATATCTGCCAATGGAGTAGGCATAGCCAAGTGAGCTTGTAAATACAAAGGTTTGCAACAAGAAACAAATCCAAACTTGTATACATTTTACAATTATTATCTATAAAATGTCACAAAATAACAACTTTTTTTTATTTATTTTAATTATTATGTTATAAATAGCACATTTTAAATGGAAATATTCATCTAAAATCACTGACAGAGCGCAGACCTCCGCCAAGCCCCATTTAACGCAATGCTATCGAAATTTTCAAAGTGATCCAGAATCCAAGATTTCTTCTGGATCATCACCAAAATTTAATCATCTGTTGGATTTACCATTCGGAACATTTCCTGAAAATTTCATCAAGATCCGTCCATAACTTTTTGAGTTATCTTGCTAACTAACAAACAAACTAACAAACAAACAAACAGAAACAGGGACTTCACAGCCTCTATGGAGAAATATGTTGCGTAAATTTGGCACATAGAATCAGTTGGCAGTATATATTTTTGGTGTGTTATAAAAAGAAAAAAACACTGAAGGATAAGAATGAATCTGATGACAAAGATGGCCTAACCCCCTTGGACATGAGTGAGGTCTAAACAAGGTTAGGTAGTTACATAAATGTCTCCATTGTCCTCAGCATTTGCACTGGGCTAGTCATGATCCCTCAAATTCATTTAAATGTTTGCCTCACTGTGACAAATTGTCCCATTTATATTTTAATTATAATAATAACCCAAAGTGGGAAGGACAGGCGGACGCAATTTTCAAGGATAATAAACAATAAACAACCAATTTCCCAATTCACCCAGTCCTTTTATATTTGTTCTTATTGAGAGTGGTCTGGAGTGATAATAGGATTTAAAACAATAAAGAACTCCAAAATAGTGAATTATTATTATAAAATGATATACTATATTAAAGGCCCTGCACCCATGTATCTGGACAAAATGTCTCTTACCCCACTAGATATATTGTATAAGCAGCTCTATTAAAATAAGTCTACTGTGTACTGTCTGCATCTAGTTAGAAAGTTTTTTTTTTTGTTTGTTTGTTTTTTGTCTGAGAATTAGGAAGTGCACGTTAGAATCCTAAATCAGGTAAATGAGGAATAACTGAACTTTACAACTAAAAATTGTTTCAAATGAACTAGTTTTTAAGACAGTAAAAAGAAGACATACTGTGCTTGTGTCTGCTGTGTAGTTATAATCTATGACACCCATGGATCATTACGCTATAAAATGGACATTTATAATCACAATATTGATCTAAAATGCAGTGTCCAATGGGAGCTCGCGTTGCTGCTAAACGTCATCACAACAAAGAGCCGTGAAGTTGTTGGCCCCTCCTATGGATAGCTGCACATCACGCTAGCGAGCTGTGGATTTTTTTTTTTTTTTTTTCCATTGGTCACTGATTAAGAAAATTAAACTGGAGAAGGAAGAAAGTATAGAAAAGTGGGTTTGTACCAGTGGTGGTGAAAACCAGAGCAAAGTCTTGAATACAGGAGAATAAAGAAAGATTACTCAAACATGCTCACTTTAAATACAACTTAGAGAGGGGAAATGAGAAGGGAAAAAACATATCAAAGCTCTGAAAAGTTCATTTTGCATAATATATCCACTTAAAATAAATAACAGAACCATCTTTTAACCAGTGCCTATATACAGAGGTATAATTCCCATGCATTCATATTCAGATGTGCATTCCCTTTAAGTATTTTGGTGACTTTTCTCACTCACAGCTTTCTCGTACCAACAGCAGCCTTCTCCTGTCACAGCCGGGGTCTTCTAAAGCTGTTTAGTACTGATGTCATGCTGAGGAGGGAAGCAGTGTAAATGAGGCTAATAATAGCTGCTAACTTCTGCGCTGTGTGTTACTAGAGATAATTGGTGCGCTGAAATTAATCAAATGTATCAGGCGAAGGTGAGAAGTTCTGGATTACTACCTAATGACATCACTGGGTGTAAAATGGTGCTATTATTCAACCCGAAAGACGTGACTGTTGCCAGCTGAAAGGACTTTAATACAGCAAGTTTATAGAGCCAATACCTAACAAATAACGAAAACATTTAGGAGTCATTAGCTATTTCTTCCAAAAACCGTGAATCTCCCACATACTTCTACAGGCCCCTGCCTTTCATCTGAAATTATAATGACGTCACGTTCTAGCTTGGAAACATGACTTTTCAGAGCCAAGTGTAGAGAAATTCATATTTGCTTCAGTGCCCATTATAAAATTTTATTCATCAGAAGATCTGCATTTGACCCATTCTATTCCGATGGGCAGTGGGCTCCATAGGGCCTCGCTTGGGGACGCATCTCAAGATCTTGAGCTAGTTTTGGTCAGGACTAGCTGGAGGATTTGTCCTATTGTGCATGTTTTGGGTTGATGTGACCCTAAGAAACCCAACCAGACACAGGGAGAACACGCAAGTGCCACACATATAGGCCCAGGTGACTCAGGAATCAAACCTAGAACCTTTTTGCTTTGAGGCGTGAGTGTTAGCAACTCAGCCAATGATTTCTTGTAATTAAGAACATATCAGCATTGCAGTAGTTATCAGTAAAAGCTATATTTGCTTTGACCATGTCTACCTTGCGTCTGAAAGAAATGACAAAATTACATATTGTCCCTTTAACATTCATTAACTTTATATGATTTCAAACACCACTTCACAAAAAGTGCCAATCAAACATCACATTTTATCCCCTTGATAGAATGGCCACCTGGCTCTGAACGCAGCTCCAGATCTCATCTCGGAGGAGAGGGCCAGACACAGCAGAGGTGTCGAGACTATCTTCACACCCGCGCTACATCCCACACGACACATGCACACCTCCCTCGTGCATGCCCTCTCATGTGCACGCTCACAGATCCACTTACACGCTCACACTCCCTCATGCCCACCCCCTCATGCACAATCACAAACACATATGCACTGCCACATTGTACACACTCACACACACACGTGCACACACTCCCCATACACACTCACAGACACAGGTGCACACCCCCGCTCGTGCACGCTCGCAGACAGCTTAGATAATAGCGTCATACCAGTGATTAATTATGGCGTGTTTTGGGGATGAATTTGTAATAGATTTGGCGGTTCACAACATGGCCCCCAGATATGTTTGTTATCGCTGTGACACAAGCAGGGAGATGAAAGGAGAATTATGTACCAGTGTTCTTATCGTAGCACCGGAGGCTATCGCAAAAGCATGCTCCACTTTTGATTTACATTGCGAGCCATTGGTCCTGCATTTGTAAACTTTTATCTGAAATGGCCCCTTAGTTTCCATAACCGTGCTAAGGTGTTGTTTGCGTATTAAATCCTAACCTGAGTTCATTTCATCCGTGCATGTTTATGTAATCTTCAGGTGAGGTTGTTTACTTCTGAAAAAGAGGAAAACTTCTCCATCCGCACTGTCACTGTCGGCTAGTTATGATCTATTTAAAGATGCAACTTTTCTGGTGAAGGGTCCGGCAAATGCTTTTCTCCATGGAGATGTTATTGCTTTGTCTGGAATGTTTCACAGTGTGGTATTAAACCTTTTTATCATCATGGAGACCAAACCAGACCAAGTTAGAGGTCAGATCTGTGGATAGGCAACCCCGCTCACAGTCAGAACGCCTGTTTATGTAGGTATTCTTGAGCTATAAAACCACCTGTAATTTAATAATCATAAGGTAGTGCTGTTTAATGTCATACTGTGGAACATTCCGGGCAGAGCAATGACATATCCATAGAAACAAGCAGGTGTAGGACCCCCGACCAAAAAGTAACAGTGCACCTTTAAAAAGGGGATATTTTACTTCTATAGGTTAACTATTATTGTTTTGAAAATGCTATAGTCGCTGAAAACAACATAACATGTTTTCATATGTTTTGATGCTTTGAGTCTCCGCTCCTTTTGCTCCCTGCGTTAAGTCACTCCCCCTTCAGAGCGCCATCACAACACAATCAGCTTGCATGCCGCTACTGAAACTATGGCACATTGCATCAGGTTTGTCAAGTTGTTGTGTACAGTTTTGTATCATGTTTTTTTTTTTTTTCATAGAAGATCAAATCTACTCACATTTGGACTAAACCATAGCTTTTATTAACAGTGTTTAGCATTTGTTTTGATATATCCTTGCTTTTATCTGATTACTTTTCCAGTCAAAATTCAGCACATTTAAACAAAGAAGACAAGGTTTTTAGACCTGTGTATAGAATTGGAAAAGAGTTGTCTCGGCCAAGGTTGCTAAGAGGTTGAGCAACCTTGAGAGGGATTACAAACTGAAACTAATTTACCAAATATGAGTCCTCCTGACAGGATCTCCCAGTGGCACTACATTCAGATGAGATGAAGTGGAGGAGAGGAGAAGCAGAGGACATACTAGTACATATGGAAACAATAAAATATCTTATAGTGTACCTTATTTCACACAAACAAAGGTGTGGGGGAGATTTTCAGAGGAGGGTAGAGTAGAGCCAAAAATTGTACTCAAGTATGAGTAATGTGACTTCAAATTAATAGTACTTAAGTAGAAGTACGAAGTAGTTGTCCAAGAAATTACTCAAGAAAGAGTGAATTTCATATTGTCAACATAAAGCTTTTGTCACTCATGGACTCAAAGTGGGGAGAGTGACCAAAACGTTTACCCAAGTAAGAGTATTGTTACGTCAATAAAAAAACTATTACTCAAGTAGAAGTAAAATTTCTGAATGTAATTGAGTACTACTGACCTCTGGACATTATTTAAAGAGGGGGTATTATGCAATTAAGCAATTTTTTTGTGCTTTCTACCATGTTATAACGCCGTACCCTCATCAGAAACATACCTGAGGTTTTAGATGTCATCCATGCATATTTCAGTAACTTCACAAACCTGATGCGATGTGCGGTAGTTTCATTAGCCGGATCCACACTGATTGCGTTGTGATAGCGCTCTGAAGGGGGAATGACTTGCGCAGAGAGCAAAGGGAGAGAAGACTCAAAGCACCAAAAATGGAACTGAAACTTATTATATATGTTAATACATTGTTTCTGGCAAATATAGCGTTTTCAAAATAATAAACGGTAACATGGTGATCTCAATATGTTAGCAGTTAGTACCCCATACAAGCAAAATACCTCCTCTTTAAATGCGTTGAATGTTCGCTGGACAGACCATGATATCCTGTGCCGTGATAAGCCTGGCTCTGAGTGTGTGTGGATGTGTGAATGTTGGCTGACAGGAGACACACCTGCAGGAGCCAGTGCTGCTAGATTCTCAGCCAAAGTACTGTGTGAGAGCCGAGCTGTAACTTAACTCTGGAATCAATCACTTTTAATTAAGAGCTGCAAGATAATGAACTAAAACACTCAAATTACTACACTCATGTTAAGATAATTACTACACTCTGTCTATCTGGCCTGTATCAGATTTTTTCCACATCCATGAGCAAAATTTGTCTTGTCCCAGTACAGATACAGTGGGACAAAAAAGTATTTAGCAGTTACAGAAAGTGCCCGTTTTCCTACCTAAAAAGATGAGAGAGGTCTGTAATTTTCATTATTGATACACTTCAACTGTGAGAGACAGAATGTGAAAAAAAAATCCAGGAAATCAAATTTTGTGATTTTTAAATAATTTATTTGTATAAAGGGGGGAGATAAGTACAAGTACTAAAAATTCACCTCAATACTTTGTCATATAACCAGCTTCACCAGGTTTGTACACACTGTAGTAGGTATTTTGGCCCATTCTTCCATGCAGATCTTCTCTAGATCTGTGATGCTTTGGGGCTGTCGCTTGGCAACACAGACTTTCAACTCCCTCCACAGATTTTCTATTGGATTGAGATCTGGAGACTGGCTAGGCCACTCCAGAACCTTGAAATGGTTCTTACGTAGCCACTCCTTGGTTGCCCAGGGCGGTGTGTTTGGGATCATTGTCATGCTGAAAGACCCAGCCACGTTTCATCTTCAATTCACTTATTGATGGAAGGAGGTTTTTGCTCAAAATCTCACAATACATGGCCCCATTCATCCTCTCCTCAGCACATATCAGTTGTCCTGTCCCCTTTGCAGAAGAACAGCCCCAAAAGATGATGTTTCCAACCCCATGCTTCACAGTGGGTATGGTGTTCTTGAGATGCAACTCCGCATTCTTCTCCCTCTAAACACGGCGAGTGGCATTTATACCAAAAAGTTCTATTTTGGTCTCATCTGACCACATGACATTCTCCCAGTCCTCCTCTGGATCATCCAGATGATCCCTGGCAAACTTTAGACGGGCCATGTGCTGGCTTAAGCAAGGGAACCTTTTGAGCACTGCAGGATTTTAATCCATGACGACGCAGAGTGTTAAAGCTTAGTCACTGCCCGTATGCCTAGCTATGGGCAGTCTATGGGCGAAAAATGGCTCAACCCGTACGGGGCACGCAAGTGGCCCGTAGACCGCTCATTGAGCCCGTACGATGAAAATGTGCATGCACATTTTTTTCTACGGGTATGCTGCGAGCGCTAGATCGTAGCGAACACTTGTACAACACGCAAGGGTTCAGTACGGGTGAAGTAGGTGACCCACAGGTGTGTCGTACAGATTTTTCAATTTCTGGGCACACCAAATCCACCGGACTGTACAAGGGACACGTACTCTTCAAGTGATAAATGCGGGTCCCTTGCGTGCCCCTTGTGTGCCCCTTGTGTGCCCCTTGCGTGGCCCATGCGTGCAGTCTGAGTGTTAGAAATAAGAAGCTATTTTGTGCGGGCATCCTACGGGCACTTACATATCCCGTACACACCCCTTGCGTGCTAAAGGGAGGACCCTTGTGTATATAAAAGGCTGTGATTTGAACGTCCCCCTCACATTCGTGGCAAGAATTCTACACAGAAAAAAACAACCCTTTGCAACAGCTCCGCAAACATATTCTGATCTATTCTGATATAGGAGAAGTAGTCACCAGCCGATTCCCGATCGAGTTCTTGAAACAGGGTCTCATACTGACCCAGAATTGCACGTCTCTGCAGCCTGGGCTTCTCCCACCAACGGCACTGTGTTTTCTCCCTTCGTTGCTGGATAAGACTGCGGGCCAACACAGCCACTACAGCTGCTTCTACTTCCTCCTCCTCTTGCGTGACAAGTTGTAACAGTCTTCTTGGTGGAACCGCCATGGCTGATGAAGGACGAATGTGATCCATACAGTGACCATCGTGTACCTATATATAAATATAAATGTAAATAAATATAAATATATATATATATATATATATATATATATATATATATATAGGGTGTGGGAGGCTAACATTGACGTCTGCGCGTGCGGAATTCGCACGGGGTGAGTAAGGGGCCTGTACTCGCATCCTACTAACGCCTTGAGTGTGGCATAAGGACACCGTACAAAAGCCTCACCCGTACGTCATAAGTGTGTGCAACTTACGTTACCCTTCGGAATACCTCACAATACACTTAAGACATGCACGGCAATCGCTAGTTCGATTTTCAGCTATGCCACGTGAGTAGCGCTGCGAGCCTCAAGGGAACTGCAAGACACACCTACGGCCCCCTTAAGATGCACATTTAACAGCGCGATTCTCTCTACGACGTTCTACGACTCCAAAACCCGTAGACCCGGGCATTGACCAGTTCCCCCCGTGTAGTCCTGGGATGATTCCTCACCGATTCCTCACCTCAAGACCATTTGTACCCCACGAGGTGAGATTGTCAGTGATGTTATATTTTTTCCATTTTCTAATAATTGCTCCAACAGTTGATCTCTTCTCACTGAGCTGCTGGGCTATTCCCAGCCTTGTGCAGCCTTGTGTAGGTCTACAATTTTGTCTCTGGTGTTCTTAGACAGCTCTCTGTTCTTCATCATGGTGGGTTTTGCAGTCTAAATGTTTGAGGGTGTGGACCAGTATCTTTTATACAGATAACAAATTCAAACTGGTGCAGTTAATCCAGGTAACGAGTAGAGGATAGATGAGTTTCTTAAAGAAGAAGTAACAGGTCTGTGAGAGCCAGAATTCTTGTTTTTTTTTATAGCTGCTAAATACTCATTTTCCCCCCATTATACAAATAAATTCTTTAAAAATCACACAATTTGATTTCCTGGATTTTTTTTTCACATTCTGTCTCTCACAGTTGAAGTGTATCAGTGATGAAAATTACAGACTTCTCTCATCTTTTTAAGTGGAAAAACGGGTACTTTCTATAACTGCTAAATACTTTTTTTGCCCCACTGTATATTGTGTAAGCAGCTCTTGAGGTCAAAGTAAGTCAGCTATCTACAAACTGCATGTAATTACAAAGTGGTTTGTTGTCAGAGTATCAGGAAGAGTATGATTAGCATGCTAGTTGTTGTTAGCTTTACTATTATGTCAAAACTCTGCTCAGAATAGGATGCTCAGAATGCGTAAATGCATATGTTTAAAATGAACCAGTTCTGTTTTGCACATGTCTAAGAGTGCAAGTGAAAGTAAGAGTACAAGTTCTTGTCTCTATGGATTATATTGCTTGGTCTGGAATGTTCCACAGCATGACATTGAACTTATCTGTCTTGGATTTGTTCATTTACAAAAGTTTCAAATGTACATCTTGAAAAATATGCATGCTACTGTGAGTGGACTTGTCTGTACAGAACTGACAAGTACCTTGGCCTGGTTGTTTGTCTCAATGAAGGTATAGAAATTGCCTTATTGTGGGTTATTTATATAAGCAATTGAAATGATGCTCTGGGTTTTTCAAGTCCATACGCCATCACCAGACATTTTTTCAGACCTCAGTTAGCGCCATTTTGGAAAGATTAGCTTTGCTACTTTTAGACATATGTATATGTGTCAGAGTTTCTTTCTCTCTTTTTTTCCTCTTTTTTTTGGAGCAATAAAAACACTTCTTTGGAGTATTCATTGGTAGCACATAACATATTTAGAGCACCATGTCATCACATCGTTTTGAAAGTGCTATATTCACTGAAAACTAATATTCAGTTAGTTTGTGTTTCATTTTTGACATTTTTGAGTCTCTCCTCCCTTTGCTCTCTGTGCTAAGTCACTCCCCCTTCAGAGTGCTATCACAGCATAATCAACCCTAACCTCTTCAAGCATGTTTTTGAAAAGGCAATAACGTTTTAACATGGGAATAAGCTCCAAAAGTCTATTTTGCACAATATCCATCCATCCATCCATTTTCTTCCGCTTATCCGGGGCCGGGTCGCGGGGGCAACAGTCTAAGCAGGGACTCCCAGACTTCCTTCACCCCGGACACTTCCTCCAACTCCTCCGGGGGGACCCCAAGGCGTTCCCAGGCCAGCCGGGAGACATAGTCCCTCCAGCGTGTCCTGGGTCTTCCCCGGGGCCTCCTCCCGGTGGGACATGCCTGAAACACCTCCCGAGGGAGGCGTCCAGGAGGCATCCGGAACAGATGCCCGAGCCACCTCAGCTGGCTCCTCTCGACGTGGAGGAGCAGCGGCTCTACTCCGAGCCCCTCCCGAGTGACTGAGCTCCTCACCCTATCTCTAAGGGTGCGCCCAGCCACTCTACGGAGGAAACTCATTTCGGCCGCTTGTATCCGCGATCTTGTCCTTTCGGTCATTACCCAAAGCTCATGACCATAGGTGAGGGTAGGAACGTAGATTGACCGGTAAATTGAGAGCTTTGCTTTTTGGCTCAGCTCCCTCTTCACCACAACGGTCCGGTACAGCGACCGCATCACTGCCGACGCTGCACCAATCCGCCTGTCAATCTCACGCTCCATCCTCCCCTCACTCGTGAACAAGACCCCGAGATACTTGAACTCCTCCACTTGAGGCAAAGACTCCCCACCCACCCGGAGAGGGCAAGCCACCTTTTTCCGGTCGAGAACCATGGCCTCGGACTTGGAGGAGCTGATCTTCATCCCAGCCGCTTCACACTCGGCTGCGAACCGCACAATACTCCATCTTTAAATGTATGCAATTTAGAAAAGTTTAATGCCATACTGCGTAACATTCCAAGCAAAGCAACAACATTTTCATGGACACAAGCAGATGTCTAACCCTCTACTAGAAAAGTTGCATAACCCACCTTTAAACATGATACTTATGCTATAATTGCTCTCACATATCTGTCAAAAATATCACGCTTTACAACTCCATCCTTACACCTGTATCCACTCGTCACCCATCCTCTGTCCATTCCCTATTTCCTCCATTACATCTGGCCTCCAAAACAACTCTTTGTTTGCTCCCCCAAAAACCATTCAGCGCCTCATCCTTTCACGTTATTATCAACACAGACAAAACAAACCATTTCGCTGTTGTACGAATGTCTGGCTATTACATCCGATACGGGACACAAATTAGGGTGCCAATGCCAGGTGCGATGGAGGGCCCGGTTTTGCATATAAGAGAGGGGCTATTATGAAGCCGGAGGTAGCGCTGTCCGAACGTGAGGAGCTAAATGGTTACGCTAGCTAGAAAACACACAAAAACAACCGGGTGTGTGCGATATGTGGTGATGGCGCAGGCCATGGATAATGGAATGGGCATAGCATTGGCCTGGCCTGCATATTCATAAACAGTGAGTGAAGCCTTGCCATATGGCTACCAAGCACGAGACAATTAGCATGAGAATGAGCCAAAAGGTGCGACTAATGAAGCTCTGCACAGGGTTAATGAAATTGTTGGAAAAATACACAAAAGATATTGATATTGGAAGGGTTTGTTAGATGTGGTGTAGCAAGCGTCCCTATCTGAATCTCAATCGGAACATCTGCCTGCATAATAGCGCTGGAGTGTTGTTACATGGTAAGCAATCTGAAATTAGAATTGGACTGATAACAGTGGTCTTCAGTGCATGGTCCGATATGGATTTTTTGAGCTCACGCCAATATCCGATAATTTATTGCTGTAGCTGATAACCAAAATTGTCAATACCAATATTAAAAGGTCCTATATTATGCAAAATGGACTCCTGTGAGCTTTGAGACATGTTATAATGCTGTTACCTCCTCAAAAACATACCTGGAGTTGTTTTTGTTTCATTCACACATGCTTGAGTAATCCTTTATTATTAGTCTGTCTACATCTCCACCTTGTGATGTCACAAAGTGGTAGTTTTAACAGCTACCTTTTACCTTGTGTTTAACAGAGACTGGAAATTCCAGAGCTGAAATTAATAATTCTAGAGAGGGTGTATGGAGTTTAAAACAGTTCCTGTTTGCCAATTGCTAATTGCTAATTTCCAAAAAAAGGTTAATATTTGCAATAATGAACCACACTAAAAGAAATGTTGGCATCAGTGCAGTCTGTAGATGTACTAGGCAAGAGACTGTAAAGTGAGGAGACAACAGTGACAATATGAAACTTTATAGAAGGATCCTTATAGGGAGAGGGTCCATTCATTAGAGCTGGTTTGACATGTTCGAATGTGCCTTGACTTTTCCGTCCCACTGAAAAACGTCATTGTAAGGAAATATGTGACACAAGCTGCTTCCTGCTCAAATGTCTGGATTTCACAATTTCCATGCACATCACTCTTGTTTTTATTGCTTTCACCAAGTTTGTAAAGGTACTTTTCATGACCATTAGATAATATCATATATTCTTTTATAGGTGTGTTTCCTTATTCTAGGTTAGGTCTCCATTTGGAGATTGTGAATTTACTTCAAAAATTTCTTTTAAATGTGAGAAAACAGTGATGTGGGAACGTAGAACCCTTTTATCAAAACTTTCTATGAAATGTGGGCTCACAGGGCTGTAGGACCAATGGACTGTGTGTATGTTGCATTCACTACTATACAAGACAAAAGAGGTGTTTGCTGTCCTCTAATGACACTAGTAATGATCCTGAACTGATGACAGTTTGGACAGGACACTGGACAAGGAGAGGGCTTCAATTTCAGGACTGTGCCAAATTGTTTAGATGTCTGAACCTCCTATGTGTAGAGAATACTCATCGCTTTCATCACATCAGTCAAACTTAAAACCAGAGGCAAACCGTGGCCTCGGGACCTGGACCAGCTCCCTATATTTACAGATAAATTGTTAGATATAACTGTCAGTGGCCGATAGATGTCAAAGTGACCATATACTGCTTGTCAACCCGTGCGCTCATCTGCAGAGGTGTGCTGGAGGCGGCACTGAAGCAGGGCTGTGCCAATGCGGTTTAATGCATGTAGAACACTCGTACTGCTGATTCTCCACAATATTTTGTTCTTTTATTGACAACAACTGCCTTACTGCTAAACGCATAAAATACCCATCACAATGCATAAGCTGATTGATACGACCACACAAGTGCACTCGAGTCAGAACGCGCACACACATCACCCTCAACAACTGGACACGTTTTAACTGTATGTTTTCTCATTAGACCAGTGACGCGCAGTTAGGGCAGTCAAGGCAAGCACTGGTTGACTATTAAACTCTAAAATCATCCCCTATTAAAAGTGTAATTATATAGTTTTGAATTATATCTAAATAATTCTGTTTTCCCTTCACTTCTGTCGTAGTGGCAGTGTCCTTAACTACACTCTTCTGGTCACTGAGCGGACTGCAACAACCGCGGTTCTGAACGTCCCATTAACTTGTGTTGTTTTGCCTTTCCACGGAGGCCTGGAGGCACATGTTGAGAGCGCAGATATTTACACGTGTTCTTACAACCGCAGAGACCAGCCGGTTGTTTTAGAGCAGGGTTCTCCAACCTTGTTCCTCTGGTGAGCTACCGCAAGAAACTGAGACGATTATAAGAAAGAGGGCAAGCCTTTGGGTACAGTTAGATGCCTATAAAACATAAACCATTGTCCATTTATTAGTGCAGAAAGTTGGGCTTCAAAATGATACACTTACAATGGTAATAGGCATGTAATTAACCAAATTTTGGTTATTCAGCACTACGGTATAATTCCGAAATCCCTTGGCGAATTACTTGGAAGGGGGTGGAGAGCTACAGGTAGCTCCCGAGCTACAGGTTGGAGACCCCTGTTTTAGAGACTTGCACAAGCATACTGAAGACCACAGCCGGCTCAAACAGCGCTGAATAAACCCATATCCTGATCTATGGGAATTGGACATGTTCACAGATTCCTAGTAAGCATACATGTGCAACAGGAGACGACAACAGCAGTGTTAACTTTCAAGATAAGTTTCTAAAAATAACTTGCATTTAGTAACAACTCATTGTTTGTGGTTTTGCGTTTGTAATGATTAGATGTTGGTTAGAAATACAGGCCGTCATTTAATGAAGCAGTGAGCTACTTTCAGAGCTACTTTGTGTGAAATGGAGGATCTGGGTGGAGCAGTGGAGTTAGAGCGTCTGGGGCAGTGAGGACTCCGCCTCGTCCATGTGTTTATGAATGAGCGACAGTGTCAGTGGAATAACAGCACTATTACACACGTGTGGAGGAACACGTGTGTGTTTTGGACCTGCTTTAGGGAAATACAGGACGTTTTTTTCAGGAAAGACGTAGTTTCGCATCTGCAAGAGGTGAATGATAACGTGCTGTTCTAACCATATTATAGACCCATGGTTCTCACGTGGGGTTGTTAATTGATTGATACGGCCACACAAGTGCACTCGAGTCAGAACAAGCACACACATCACCCTCAACAACTGGACACGTTTTAACTGTAGTGACACGCAGTTAGGGCAGTCAAGGCAAGCACTGGTTGACTATTAAAATCTAAAATCATCCCGTATTAAAAGTGTAATTATATAGTTTTGAATTATATCTAAATAATCCTGTTTTCCCTTCACTTCTGTCTGTCTGTCGCCATGTTTGTTTAGTTCCTTTGGGCGATTCACCTTTGGTTTCCACACAAACCTCAGTGCTGCTCTGTGATTGGTGCACCAACCATCTTACATCCACCAACCATCTTATCGTTTTTATAGAAAAAACAAAGACTTTCTTAGACAAGAGCGGTTGTGTCGGTGCAGTATTTATAGATCTAAAAAAGCATTTGACACCGTTGACCACAAGATTCTTTTAGCCAAACTTACACACTTTAATTTCTCAAATCAAGCACTCAAATGGATAAAATCATACCTGAACAATAGAAGGCAGTGTGTTGTGGTCAACGGTGTCAAATCGCCATACCTGGAGTACCCTGTAGGGGTCCCACAAGGATCCATACTAGGAGCAGTTCTGTTCTCTCTGTACATAAATAATCTTCCTGATGCATGCAGAAACATTCATATACAAATGTACGCCGATGATGCCGTAATATTCACACCTGCAAAAAATACACAAGAAGCCAGTCACATTCTTACATCTGCAATAACTCAAGTCCAAGACTGGCTCACAAAAACATGTCTACTCTTAAACACAAAAAAACTGTCTGTATGATGTTTTCAAAACAAACTCCTAAGCAGATTACAAATTCAAATGTATTTTTGAGGGGAGAGGAGCTCGAGTTGGTTCAAGAATTCAAGTACCTCGGTGTTGTTCTTGACTCCTCCCTCACTTTCAAAAAGCATGTTAAAAAGATCTCCAAAACAATCAAATTCAATCTCCACAACTTCAGACATATCAGACAGTCATTGACATTAAAGGCAGCAAGAATGTTTCTGCACACTTTGATCTTTTCACATATCGAATACTGCTTCACTAATTGGACCCTTACCAGCGACACCACACTCAAACAGATTGAACCACTGTATAAAAGAGGACTTAAAATCTTTGCTAAAAAAAAACAATTTCATATCACCATTGTCAAATTCTTGAAGCCTATAATTTACTGAGCTTTGAAAATTTCAAACACTTTAAGTATGCTTGTACAATATACAAAACCCTCCATGGACTTGCACCACCACCACTACAAGAATTCATTAAACAAAAACTCTACCACTGGCAGGAACACCAGAGCGACTACTAGAGGTGATTGTGAGGTCCCTTATAGACGTACCACCTTTGCACAGTCAGTCCTCTCAGTCGTAGGCTGTAAAATTTAGAACAACATTCCTCACACAATAAGAGAATCCCCTACGTATAACACCTTTAAAACTCACCTTAAAAAATGGCTTAAATCTAATCAACACTGCTCCCATTAGAGCTGTTCAGACCTCGTGTTACATGATACATATACATATGTAGCATGTACCATGACTGTCTGAACAGACTCACATTTTACAGTTGTTGTTGAGCGGTGCATGCATACATATACATATGTAGGCATGCACTGCATACATTTATCCTGCAATCTATCTTATCATGTTACTGTTTCTACTGTTACTGCCATGTAAATATGTAAATATGTTTGTATGTTTTTGGACCCGAGGGCACTCCGTAAACTCCAGTGTCTTGGTCACCTCTGAGCGGCACGAGACGACCAACGCATGTGGATATGAACTGGTTTTAAACTGAATTAACTTATTTGAAAACTACAGCACTTTAGAATCACGGTATGCACTTTAATCACATATGCACTTTAACAACATATGCACTTTTGACCCTGTGTGAATGTGATACTTGGATGCCTTATTGAATGTTTTACTGTTGTGTTTGTTTAAGTTGTGTTTGTCTTGTCCTGTCCTAAATGTCAAGGGACTACGAATGTAAATTAGCTGTACGCTAACTTCAGTACATTTACACTTGTATTTTATTTGTTACTGGTGTTTATCAATGTACATTGTCCCTTTTTAAATAAATAAAATAAATTATCTGGCGGTCCCTATCATCCTATCACAACACAATCAGCGTACATCCTACTAATGAAGCTACTGCACATCGCATCAGGTTTGTGAAGTTGTTGTGTTTCATTTTGCATCATGTTTTTGAATATTAATGGAGAATAATGCCATGTGGGAGCATGTATAGCAAAGGCTTGCGGGATGAAAAAAATCCATAATACCCCCTCTTTAATGAAACAAGCATGAATGCAACAAATTACAACTCTACATTTTTGACAAGGGGACAAAATTATAAATGTGGTGAAAAGGTCAAAAAGTCAATAAGGCTTTAAGATTATTCTACCATGTTTCATGAGACTGGCACTATGTTTTTTTGAGCCGTAAACAACCTCATTTCACGCTTGTACCACCAGCAGAACAACTCTGTTGAAAACTGTTACATACTGACACATGAAGACCGACTTTTACCATTGACGTTCCTGGCTCTGTCTGCTGGAACATGCAACCTGCTCTGCTCTGATACTGAGTCTGGCTCTCACACACTAACGCAGTGTTAGATATCAAGTAGTCAAGGTGTTAAGACCATTCATTTGGGACTAGGGCTGGGGGAATTGCTGCATCAGAAGTCATCAGTAATCAAGATCTACTGCAGTTGGGGCCAATTTACACAAGCTACAAGGCGCTTCCATGGCCGGGTGCCCACGCCTGGACCTCGCTCCGCTGTTCCACCGTCACGCTGCCTTACCGCGCGCACTTCTTCATATGTAATCCCCATCACCGGAGTTGTTGTCTGGGTAGAAAGTCATTACGTTTTGGAGAGGTGACAGAGCAGCACTGGTTCAGCCTGAGAGGGCACGGTCCTACCCCGCGGGGCCAGTCGGACCACTGCCCCGCGCAGATTAGCTCATTACAGCTAGAATACAGGCAGGCACAGGTTTCACGTGGACAAGAGGGGAGAGAGGAGAGAGGGGGGGCAGGTAGCTATGTGATGCACTAGAGAAGAGATATTCAGCAATGTACTCGTGTTTTGTATTGAGTTTTTCTATTGGGATATTTCTTTGGAAAAATAGTGTCCATGAATCAGATTGTGTTCACACTAGACATCTTGGTTTGATTCCAGTTTAGTCCTTATGTAGACTTGGTTTGGTTCTGTTCTAATCCTGGTTTAGTCTAAAAAGAGTATTATGCAAAATCCACTTTTTGGAGCATTCTACCATGTTATAACATTACCTTATCACAAACACGCCTTAAGAGGTTTTATATGTCATTCATGCATGTAGCAATCTCTCGTGGGCCCTGTTTGAACCCTCCTTACAGAGGGATCCCTGTCCAAGGCTCTGCCCACAAGTCTACGTCACCCTTGTTCCCACATGGCAATTTTCCATAAATATACAAAATCATGATACAAAACAATACACTACAACTTCACAAACTGGATGCGATGTGCAGTTGTTTCATTAGAGGAATGCATACTGATTGTGTTGCAATATTGTGAAGAGTAAAATCTATATACATTAACTTCATGGGGATATGCCTCTCTTATAGTCAAAGTCAGGTCTCCATGATGTTAGGCAAGTAGTGGCTATGGTTAAAGTTAGGATCAGTCTCCAGGAAAGGTAGTTTAGGGGACTGTTCAGATGTTTAATTTAAAAGACATTTAATTGCCATTGTGTTTTCATCATGTCACAACTGCTTTTTATCTTTTCAAAATCAAAATGTCCTCACACAATAATCATAAATAATGATAAGCTTGGGCTTTTTTATGAAGCGGTCTACAGCCAATCCTCTGTAAGTAAAAGTATGTGGCATGGAGCAGACGGAAGACTTTGGAGGAAGAAATTTGACTCTTTTTGTCTTGACTGACATTGAGTAAATGTCTGTCACGTTTATGCTGATGAGACTGACAGCAAAAAAGGTTTCAACACTGCAATACCCATTCTCCATTTCTGTCTACTGATGTTTTAACACATTTGAGAGCTTAACACCATCTTAAACTACAAAGTCTGTCATATGGTGGAAAAACACAAAGCAATTTCCGTCATTCCAACCAGCAGCATTGACAAATGGAAAACAATTTTTCCCTGTGGTGAGGTTTTCGGTCGTTCTCAATTAAACCATAAATCATAAAACGCTGGTGGTTGCGGGGGGCGCCACTGAGCAGAGCCTGGGGACTCACTTCATATCCAGAGCTGATCTATGGTACTGCCCAGGGGCCCATCTAACAGGAGTCTACAAATGCATTAGGACCCCCCAGCTTTGAAGGAGTTTGCAGAATCTGTTCATGCTATGTGTTGTTAGTATTGTTTATTTCATGCAATGAGACACAGAAAAGGCTGAGCATCTAAATAAAGCCAACTGGGAGAAATTACTACGTACAAATATATCTTAAGGGACCTGTACGTAGCCTTACAATAAAAAAAAAAAACTGCAATCACAACTGAACCTGGGTTGCCAGAACCTTAACCTGCAGATAGAGGACATATACATGTTTTTTCATTCTTAGTATATGGACAGTCTGAAGTGCAGCAGCAGAGGTACTGATTAAATGTCTTTAGAGCCAAAACACTTAATTATCATATGAACAACTTCACCGTCAAGTTGTCCAATGTTTTTTTTTTTTATAACTATACCATTACCATTACCATTAGAACGGTTATTTGTAAACTACTCCGAGCTCCTCCCTTGTGATTGACCCTATCTCTAAGAGAGGTGAGGGTACAGATATAGGTGAGGGTAGGGTAGACTATAAATCAAATGCATTATTTAAAAATGTGCTAATACATTAGCTAAGTTACAGCACTTTCCAATTATTAAGTGTGTTACACTGTTAATGCTACTTCGGTTCAACAGAACATAACAACATAATTTGTCATATCGTCCTTTAACTCACATGTACCAGCACAGTCTTTTAGTCCATCTCCACAAGTAACAAGTGGGGATCATTTTTGACTCTGAGCTGACCTATATCCTACACATTAAGAACATCACAAAAAATAGTCTTTTATAAAGAACATAAAGTCCCATTTTCTCTCAGGCCAACACAGGGACACTAACGCATGCTTTTATTACCAGTCCAACAGACTGCTGTAATACCCTGCTCTCTGGCCTTCCCAAAAAGAATATTTCAGGTTTACAGTTAATATAACATTCAGCAGCACGTGTCCTAACTAAGACCAGAAGGCAGGACCACATTACAACAGCTTTAAAATCACTGCATTGGCTCCCTGGCAATCCATGCATAATGTATATTCCAAAGCAAAGGGCATTGCTGGATATAGATAATGCCCTTACCCCTCACAAAATTAACAAGCAAAGTGATTTTGAAGTACATTACATTATGGGCTTATTACATTTAAAATTGGCCAGAATTGTTACGTTATTGGACATTATTACATTATTCACTGTTATTACGTTAGCGGTTGCTACAGATGCCCTGGCAGGGCCATGACTATATTGACCACTGATGCTGTGAAATGTCTGTTTTTTTTAATTAAGCATTATTTTAAGTCCAAATCCTGCACTTTCAAAGCAAAGGTACTTGAGATCATGTTAAAAGGCCAACAAAACTACAAATAATGTGTTATATTTGTTCATTAAGTAATTGGGGACTAAGTGGGCGGGGTAAAAGTTCAGTCTAAAACATGTTCCAGGCTCATGGTTTAAATCAGGTACAAAGCCTTTAAACTGCGCTGTCACTGTTAATTGATTATTCACTAAGGGTTTTACTTTTTTTTATCTTGTCGGTATACCTCATTAGGCCCAAAGAGGTGGAAAGCTTGAAGAGTTCTCTGAATCTGTCTTTTTCCATTCCATTGGCTGCTCTTCCGTGCCATTACTCCACATGTCCCCCCTCCTCCCACAAACACTCACATTTGCATATTGCCTAATGGATTGCAAATCACACAACTGCCACAAAACAGCGTAATTGAGGTAATGCTTCATATTGTCAACTTTTTAAAGTCACTTTTCAAAAGGTTATTTCCACACTATGTTTTGATTTGTTAGCATTCGTAGTGCTTAGTCTGATGAGAGTGAAGTGAGGATCTTGTGCAGTCGTTCAGCATCAATCACAATCAGAAAATCTAACTCATAACTTGCTCGCTCTGAGGTGAAAGTGCTAACCACTGTGCTGTTAAGATCCCTGGCTGGGACAGCAGCCTTGAGCAAACTTTTGAAGGACTGTTTTATGTTCATGGGAAAACCAGACCATACAGGAGAAATATTCACTTTTATGCTGGAATTAGACTAATAATTCAATCCATATTTGTTGTTGATGGCAAGTTACTGCTGTAGCCACAGCTGCCCTGGTGGAGACTGACTGAAGCAAGGTTGCCAATCTGCGCCATCAGCCCCTCTGTCCACCACCAACACTTACTCAGGCACACACCACATCCATACTAGGCAATGTGGGTGAAGTGTCTTGCCTAAGCACACAATGACTGGGGCACCACTGGCACTCCACTGTGGCACCTGGTATTCCCAGTGGTCTCCCATCCAAGAATTAACCAGGCCTGCTTAGCTTCTGACCAGATCAGGCTTTGACAAGGAGGTTTGAGGGGAACCACTGTGTAACTGTGCCTCTGACTGTTACCAGGCCTTCATCTTTTCCAATCTCAAATATGTGTGTAGAATCCCTCAGTCGTCCAGGTAAAATCCATAGCAAAAGGAGAATTTTTTTCAGAACTGAAGAAGCAGCTTGGATGAGCTGCGAAACGTATTCGACCAAATAAACTCTGTCCAGTTGACAAATTAAATTTCTCCTTTTGCTATATAATCTCAAATACGTGAATCATTTCATCCACAACAGCTTCAAAAGGTGGTGCCATTATTCAGCCATAGAGATGATTGTTATTGCAAGTTTGCAGAGAAGTTATCATTTTGCAGAGAAAATGATAAGGTGTTTATTATATTTGTGGATTTTCTGTTTGGTTACTTCAAAAAAGGGAATCGCCCACAGAGTTATACATAGGAATGCACTGATATTCATAATGGTTAGACGTGGAAAATTTGATGGGTCGGATATTGGTTCAAACATATCTGTTCTTCCAGTATCCTCCATCCGAAATAATGATCTTATGCTAGAATTTTATTTTATTTTATTAAAAAAAAAAAAAAAAAAAATCATCATCACATTAAAATATCTACTTAAAGGTGCATTTTGTAACTTTTTGGTTGGGGGTTGGTCACCTGCTTGTTTCTACGGACATGTCATTGCTCTGCTTGGAATGTTCCACATTATGACATTAAACAGCTCTACCTTGCATTTATTAAATTACACGTGGTTTTATAGCTCAAAAATACCTAGAAAAACAGACATTCTGACTGTGAGCGGGGTTGTCTCTCCACAGATCTGACCTATAACTTGCTTTGGTCTCCAGGAAGATAGAAAGGTTTAATACCATACTGTGAAACATTTCAGACAAAGCAATAACAGTTTCACTGAGAAAAGCATTTGACGGACCCGCCACTAGAAAAGTTACACCTTTAGGTAATTTAATAGCTATACAGTGAGTTTATAAAGTCTTTTTCTCTGCACAGTGTGGGAAATACACTGTGCACTTCAATACAGGCTTGGACATGTATAATTAACAGTTGGCAAAAACAAGCAGTGTTAGCAGTATTCTATGGGGGTTGGTGGGAGAGTGGTCGTGTCTCACTATTACCCCACAGGGACACTTGGGGACAGGGGGACAGGCAGGGACATGAGATGAAGGACAGGGGACCAGATAATAAGACGGACATTCAGAGGGCCCGTTCCCATGACCTGGAGGGCCTAAACACACCACTCATACCCACAAAAGCAGCTCCACAACCAGGCTAATCTCAAGCTAATTTGGCAGACACTTTCCTCTCTTTGGTCCTTTGGTTTATAGTGTACTGCATCTGTCCTGGAGAGAATTCCCAGGATGGATAATCTGTACATTTGAAAAGATAACAAGTTTTGCAGGCATCAACAAAGGCAAAGATTCAGACTAACTGGGTAGACGGATTTACTTTTTTGCTTGGTGCCCACTGTTATTAGGAATGAGTTTGTGCAGGAAATAGGTGAGGAGGAGGAGACACGGAGAGAGGAGCAAAGGAGAGAGGAGCAGAGGAGGGAGACCAAAATGACCCTGTAGTGAGGACTATCCTAAGGATTATTTGATAATATTCATATTCCAGGAGGTCCCATCTTACGCAAAATTGACTCTTGTGGCCTTTAAACCATGGTACAATGTTGTTACCTCCTGAAAAACATGGGGTTGTATTTTGTTTCATGCACACATGTCTGAGTTATTAGTGTGTCTACATCTCCAAAGCTCAAAATGCTCTGTTTCACCTTGTGATGTCATGAAGCGGTAGTTTTCAAGTTAATAGCTACCTTTTACCTTTAGTTCAGTCGATATGGGCAATTCCAAATTATTCTAGTGAAGGTTTATGCAGTTTAAAAACATAGTGGAGCATTTCCTGTATTATCAAATGACATCACAAGGTGGAACAAAGCATTTTGAGAGAAGAACTCAGCCTAAATATGCAGGGTTTGTGTGATAAACATGTGTGAATGAAACAAAACACAACTCCAGGTCTGTTTGTGACGAAAAAACATTAAAACAGATCAGAAAATAGTTGTCAGATCAGCATCTTTGGTTTCAGATAAATGTGTTAAATTTATTTATTTTTTTTTTAAGCCGAACAACCTTTGATCCTGTCGCTGTACTTGTGTAGTTGCAACAATACAAACTCCTCACTGTGAGACAAATACAGTTTTATTATTTTATCTGATGTCTGCCTCCTGAATCTTCACTCATGTTTCCTACGTGGTTTCCTTCCCTTACCTTCTCTGAGCTTTGGGGCACTACAGATTTGATTTGATTGACAGCTAAAAAAAAAAAAGGAGGATAGAGGGAGATCAAGGAAAAGGAAGTGAGGAAAGAGAATTGAGAGTAGTCCCCTTTTAGGCACTGCCCAGCAACATTTTTATCTGAAATGTGTGTAGTATACAGTTTAGATGTTTAGTCCCACTTTAAACTGTGAATGGCCATTATATCCAAAGCAGAAAATGGTAAGTGAAGTAGGCTTCTCAAGAATGAACTAGAAAAAGAATAGAGAACAGCCATCTTTCTTTTAGTGCCTCCCACTGAGTTGCAGAGCTTAGCAGATCCGGCCCCAGCCTTCACAGACTCATGATATAATGCCCCATATCCAGTGAAACTTTTCAGGGAAACTTTGGAAGATGAAGCGTTCGTGGACAGCAGGATCTGTGACAGAGATGAGCTGTCCAGACTGGAATCTTCTGTGGTTATCTTCAGAAATGATCTGAATATTTATGAGGCCAGACGAATGAGACACAGTCATATCTAAAATATGGATTTCCTAATCAGAGCTACTAAATATTTGACTTGTGCAGTCTATGAGTCAGATGGATAGATATTGAGGCTAAATAGTTAATGTGGACCAGAGCGTACAGTACAGGCTCCACTGGGATCATTAAAGGATGACACTCTTCAAGTTTTGATGAAATTACTTTCATTTTTAATATTCTGTACAAAAGGATAAATATCTAACAATATAGTAAACGAGTGTTCAGTTAAAGGTACAGTTTGTAATTTTATGGAGGGGATACGTCACCTCATTGAAAATAGAAAGTTAAACCCGTACTTTGGAACAACAAACGATGCAAGTCCGCTCATAGTAAGGATGCATGTTTTTCAGTGCAATAAAAGAAAAAAAAAACACATGCTTTTATTTTAGACTATATTTTGGCTAAAAAGTTACATTCTGTGGCTTTAAAGACTTCATACCCAACTGTCCTCTTCTCAAACCAAAACAAGGCCAAAACAGCGTTTACACTAACTGCTGGTCGGGTTCAGCACACACTTACAGAAGTTACCTGAAGATTGCATTTTACACCAACTATGAACTATGACATCTGCAGCACAGTTTCACGGGGGTCCATGTCATAACACACGTCTAATCATCTGAAAAGACCACTGCTGTGTCCAGGAAAAAAAGATTTCCTGTGGATTCTTTCTGCAGACCCCCACCTCACCTGGACCTGCACTTGCACTCCACCGAGATCAGTGTGACAGGGTGCAGAGATCAGTGTGGCAGGGTGCAGAGGTCAGAGGTCAGTATGACAAAGCTCAGAGGCAGTATGGCAGGGCTCACAGGCCAGTATGGCAGGGCTCAGAGGTCAGTGTGGCAGGGCTCAGAGGTCAAGGGTCAGTGTAGCAGGGCACAGAGGTCAGTGTGGCAGGGTGCAGAGGTCAGTATGACAGGGCTCAGAGGTCAGTGTGGCAGGGCGCAAAGGTCCGAGATCAGTATGACAGGGCTCAGAGGTCAGTATGACAGGGCTCAGAGGTCAGTATGGCAGGGCTCAGAGGTCAGTATGGCAGGGCTCAGAGGTCAGTGTGGTAGGGCCCAGAGGTCAGTATGACAGGGCCCAGAGGTCAGTATGACAGAGTTCAGAGGTCAGTGTGGCAGGGTGCAAAGGTCCGAGGTCAGTATGACAGGGCTCAGAGGTCAGTATGGCAGGGCTCAGAGGTCAGTGTGGTAGGGCCCAGAGGTCAGTATGGCAGGGCTCAGAGGTCAGTGTGGCAGGGCTCAGAGGTCAGTGTGGTAGGGCCCAGAGGTCAGTATGGCAGGGCTCAGAGGTCAGTATGGCAGGGCTCAGAGGTCAGTGTGGCAGGGCTCAGAGGTCAGTGTAGCAGGGCCCAGAGGTCAGTATGGCAGGGCTCAGAGGTCAGTATGGCAGGGCTCAGAGGTCAAGGGTCAGTGTAGCAGGGCACAGAGGTCAGTGTGGCAGGGTGCAGAGGTCAGTATGACAGGGCTCAGAGGTCAGTGTGGCAGGGCGCAAAGGTCCGAGATCAGTATGACAGGGCTCAGAGGTCAGTATGGCAGGGCTCAGAGGTCAGTATGGCAGGGCTCAGAGGTCAGTGTGGTAGGGCCCAGAGGTCAGTATGACAGGGCCCAGAGGTCAGTATGGCAGGGCTCAGAGGTCAGTGTGGTAGGGCCCAGAGGTCAGTATGACAGGGCCCAGAGGTCAGTGTGGCAGGGCTCAGAGGTCAGTGTGGTAGGGCCCAGAGGTCAGTGTGGCAGGGCTCAGAGGTCAGTATGGCAGGGCTCAGAGGTCAGTGTGGCAGGGCTCAGAGGTCAGTGTAGCAGGGCCCAGAGGTCAGTATGGCAGGGCTCAGAGGTCAGTATGGCAGGGCTCAGAGGTCAGTGTGGCAGGGCTCAGAGGTCAGTATGGCAGGGCTCAGAGGTCAGTATGGCAGGGCTCAGAGATCAGTATGGCAGGGCTCAGAGGTCAGTATGGCAGGGCTCAGAGGTCAGTATGGCAGGACTCAGAGGTCAGTATGGCAGGGCTCAGAGGTCAGAGGTCAGTATGACAGGACTCAGAGGTCAGTATGGCAGGGCTCAGAGGTCAGAGATCAGTATGGCAGGGCTCAGAGGTCAGTATGACAGGACTCAGAGGTCAGTATGGCAGGACTCAGAGGTCAGAGGTCAGTATGGCAGGGCTCAGAGGTCAGTGTGGCAGATCAGATCTCCACTGAGGAAAGACCCTGTTTTCTGTTGACATGATCTACATTTATCAGGGAATCGAAATACATTTGTCATCACTCATATTCCTCACGTTTTATTTAATTAAATTTTTTATTTTTAATTGGCAACTTTTCTCAAAAACAGCTATCACAATGAGTGACGTATCCTCCGCTATCAGCCAGTAGCACCATTTAGAAAGATTGTTGTGGCGGCTCTTGGTTAATAACAGGGCCCTGAGGATATATAGTCATTTTCTGAACTTAATGAGCAACTTGCGGCCCATGTTTCTCAGCAACTTTATGAACATAATAACCAGTACCAAAAGCATCCGTAACAGAGCAGAGCTAATTTAATTTTAAGTATTTCAGGACCTCTTTCTGAATATAAACACACAAAAATGTGGTGGTGTTACTTTGCAAAACAGTTTGAACACTGTGAAGCACTCAAAACACTCTTTTGATATGAAGACGCTGTTCAGCTGCTGTGATCAGGCTTTGTTTAGTCTGGGTTTAGACTGAAAGCGCTACTCTGTGCTGCTCGATGATTGGTTCTTTGTCAAAATCTACAGCATACTGTTAGCATACTATTAGCTCACGGCCGCTTGCCTGAAAATAAAAAAGCAATAAAAGTGTCAATTTTTGTTAAAATATGCAAAGATCTCACCAGGAGATAAAACGGGTCTCATTGAGTAAAATACTTCTATTTCACTGTCCTCCGTCAATGGAAACCTGTGTTTTCACTAATAAAAGTGGAAAGAGTCACCTAATATAGTGTTAATATTGGATTTTTTTCCCATCTATTAAAAAAAAATGAATGGGAACTTTACATCTAGAACCTCAGAGGGTTTTGATGTGGACGCTGTACCTGATTTTTACTGTTGGAAAAACACAACTATTTTAAACGGTTTGCAGTGGTCCAAAGCTATTCCTCACTTACCTTATGCATTCAGAGCATCCTAATTATTCACCGTGATGAGATTATAAGTACTTTCCACAACTTTCAGAGGCCAGTGTCCAGTTTTGCTCTAGCAGTAAAGTTAACAACAACGAGCATGCTAACCTGTACTTCCTGGTCATTGAACAATAAAATGCTTTCTAATTAGATGCAGACAGTACGCAGCAGACTTATACAATATATCTGTACTGGAGCAAGGCATTATGATGCTCAAATACATGGGAAAGAATGGTAAAGCTTCCTCACAGATCATCATCCTAGTTTATGGTCGTCGTCCTTGGCAACATAACAGTGACACAGTCCTCAAATAGCAGTAACAAGAGTATAAATAGGGTGGTGCGGGTGTATGTCTGCTTCTCCATATCACTATTTCCTCTATTACAGTGACAGTGTTTACCTCATATATAAACCAAAGGACTAAAGCAAACAACTTTACACTTTACACATTTGAATCCATTGTTACATAAAAACGTGTTAAATTAAAGGTGCACTATGTCACTTTTCTGGAGGAGTGTCTGCTACCTGCTTGTTTTCATGGAGATGTTATAGCGTTAAACTTAATTATGTCCATGATGATGACAAGCTGTTAATGTCACCGTGTCAACTTAGTTCTAGTTCTCTAGCTATAAAAACTTGTGTATTTGAATAAATGCATGATGGGTTAGTTTTATGCCACTTTCCACTGGGGAACAATCTGGACAGCAATAACATGATGAGCCGCCACTAGAAAGGTTACATAGTGCCCCTTTCACAACTGTGTACAAAAAGTGCAACATCAGTCTTCATCCATCCATCTTCTTCTTTCGGTCATTACCAAAAGCTCCTGACCATAGGTGAGAGCAGGACCAAGTGAGAGTAGGAGCTTAGATTGTGCAGTAAATGGAGACTCAGCTCCTTCTTCACCCCAACTGTTTGATACAGTGACTCATGAACCAAATCCAAGACACTTGAACTCCTCCACTTGAGGCAGGGACTCTCCACCCGCCTGGAGAGAGCAAGCCACCTTTTTTCTGTCGAGAACCATGGTCTTGGATTTAGAGGACCTGATTCTCATCTCAGCTGCTTCACACTCTGCTGCAAACTGCCCCAGTGCATGTTGCAGGTCTTGGTTCGATGGAGCCATCATCCGCAAACAGCAGAGATGAGATCCTGTGGTCCTCAAACCGGACCCTTCTGGCCACTTACTGCTCCTAGAAATTCTGTCTATAATAACGATGAATAGAACATCTCTCTCTTTTTTTTTTTTAATCATCACTGGTCTTCAGGGGAAGCTTACGCCCCCTACCTTCTGAGGCCTTCTCCGACACCCAGGGGTGCCATAAAATCGTATCCTTGGTGCTTTTTTCTAATTTGGATGTTCCCTCTTTTCTAACAATACACTGTTAATGATGGAACACACATTTTATCACAAACCTGGGACATTTTTAGACTTATAAAACAGGCAAACAGTTATTATTATTACTTGCTATATGCTTGTACTATTTTGCCAAAGCACATCCAAAGTTATTGAATTTAAGTGATGACAATGGTGATGATAAAGATTTCTGATTCTTTGATTCTGGCAGTGTGCAGTGCCTCTTTTAGTTCAGCATTTATTACACTCAGTAGTTATTTTACTCCACCATGTTGGTTTTGACAGGCCTTCCTCTTTCCAGTTGCTCCACCTAATGCAGGGCTATTCAACTTCATTTTCTTGAGAGCCAGAGAGGTGCACAACACGTCACTATTTATAATATAATTTGAGGTCGCTATACTTGATTTTTGGGAAGTAGAAAATACAAAAGGTGACACCATTATTGTTCTGCCAAACCAGTACTGAACAAGACTGAAACTAGAGCAACCATGTCTGAACCAGGACTAAGACAGAATTAAAGGACTAAACCAGAACTAACCCAGAATTAAACCATGTCTAAACCAAAACACAACCAGTCAACAAGAAATAAAATATTTTGTAGTATTTAGAAGATGGGCCTTGAGCCGTATTAGACCTAATCTGAACTATTGGCTCTTTTAGCAATATGGTCCTGGTACATTTTCAGTTCTCTGTTTGTTGTTTGTTTGTTAGGGCTGCCGTACACTAAAGTTCACAATTCCCTGGTTGACTAAAGACATGCCATAATTATTCGACTAAAATATTACCAAAAGCTCTCAAAATTATTAGGAGTCTGCACAAAAATAACTATATACAGAAAGGGGATATTTTGCAAAATACATTTTATTTTAACTTTCTACCATGTTATAACGTTCCCTCATCAAAAACAAAGACGAAGATGTTTTAGATGTAATCAATGCATGTTTGAGCGATCTAGAGATCTCTCACAAGCCTTTTTTGAACTTCTCTTATGTTTAGCTCAGTAGTTTCATTAGTAGGATGCACACTGATTGTGTGGTGATAGCGCTTCAGAGGGGGAATGGCTTAATGTGGGTTAATGTTGGCAAATATAACATTTTCAAAACAATAAAAGGTTACATGATGATCTAAATATGTTGTGGGTTAGTAGTTAATACCCCGTACAAGTTAAATACCTCTTTAAAATTTGCATACACGCATTATCAAAACAAATACAGACTCGGATCAATCACCTTGGAAATACCTTGGAAATATTTAAAGGTACCATATTACGCAAAATGAACTCTTGTGAGCTTTAAGCCAAAACATACCTGGAGTTGTGTTTTGTTTCATTCACTCCTGTTTGAATAATCCTACATTATTAGTCTGTCTACGTCTCCAAAGGCAGTGTTCCACCTTGTGATGTCATGAAGCAGTAGTTTTCAAGTTAACAGCCACCTTTGAGCTTTAATTCCGTAAATATTGGCAATTCCAGGGCAAAAGTTATCCAAATGATTTCAGTGTAGGTGTAAAAACACAGTGGAGCACTTCCTGTACTAGGAGAAGATCATTGTCATTATCATTGTGTGTTAAACATGTGTGAATGAAACAATAACATGGTTTAAAGCTTACAAGAGTCAATTTTGCGCAATACAGGACCTTTAAATATTTAATAATAAAGATACATCTGGCAATCCCAAGATCAGAAAATACTGTAATACTGTAAAATTAAGTTAATGGATACTAAATACTAAATACTTATTTCATGTAATAACTGGCCATTTTGGTGCGTCTTGAGCAAACTACTGAGCAACAAAGACTTGCCTGGGATACAGAATACACATTTCTCCAATACTTCACGAAGATGTGAGTCTGGTCAGCAGAAGAGTGGAATTGACAGGTGGATTAGGGACATGCATGGTCTGTCCATATCATAACAAATACGGCAGCTCATGAGGAAAAAAGTAATAAAAAATATATGGTATTTTTGTTAATCTGAGGTGAGAGACATTTGTCAGTGTTGTTTGTAAATGATAGGTGACCAACATGTCACTGAACTAAACAAATCTGATTAGATGATTATATTTGCTTCTGGCCTGAGATGCTACAGAGGGTGTGGGGACCAGACTGATATCCTTCTGTATAAAAAATATAGAGAGATATCAGTCTGGACTTGCCTGGCAAAAACACACAAGTAAATGACCACCATAGCAGACAGTGACCCATGTTTTTGCTCAAATTGGTGTCATTTCAAATAGTTTTGGTGGACAGGGTGCCAAAGCATCTTTTTAAAAGCAAAAGTGTAACGCAGCTCAAAAGGTTGGAAAACACTGATGTAATGCTAAAAGGGATTCTATATGTTCAATGTTCCCTCATCAGAAACTACCTGAGATGTATTTGTTTTATTCATGTCTGTTTGTCTGCTCAGTGTCGTCTGGAGAGCTCCTCACACACACTCACACTCTGTTTAGCCCAGTGGTGGTTGCCTGTGGGGGGCATGAGAATGAGCCAGCCAAAGGTTAGACTAAGACATGCTATTTATGAACTCATCGAGAGGGACATTTATTTTCAGGAGCAGGAGACCCATCCTTACAACTTGAGCTCATCTTGGTCAGGACTACCTCATACAGCTGGAGGATTTGACCTATTGTGCATGTTTTGGGTTGATGGGAGAAACCCGCCCAGATACGGGGGGAACAAGCAACCTTCTTGCTGTGAAGCTCGTGGTCCTGTCCCAGCTCCTCATCAGCCGACCAGCCCCAGGCACAGCCCACAGGAGCATGCTTAATAGAGGAGTGCAAGCCGTGTGTCTACTGCAGCTAGCTTACTCTCACTTTTGATTTTATGAAGATAAACCTCACATTTAGTAGTTCGTCCACAAACACGCACAGCATATGTCTGTTTATGCAGAGGGGGACCTGCTCACAGTAATTGTATATTTTTGCTATAAGTAGGTAACATTACTGCTGTTAAATCCCCTGTAATTGAATAAATATTAGAGATAAGTGTAATGACATACTTGTAAACATACCAGGAAAAGCAATAACATCTCCATGGAGACAAGCTCGAGATATACCCACCAACAACAGAAAAGTTGCATAATGCACCTTTAACACTGCTATACTGCCCCCTATGGGCAGGCCTGAGCACATGGAGCAGCAGAGGGCAGACATGCATGCTGAGTCTCTTGCATTGAGCCAGCACGCTGTGGAGAGATTCTGAAAAGACCGAATCAAGGCCAAACACGGCTTTCATTTCTCATGCTCTGCACAGAGGGCCCTGCAATTTTTATAAGAAGAGTGTCGACTTTGATTTAATAAGCTGCTCATCAATAGTTGTGCAAAAACGGCCATAAAAACGAGTAGAAAGAGTGGATTATGGATGCAGCATGCTCCTAGGGTGTGTACTTGGAAGTCACTCATAAAAGTTAACAAAAACAGAGTGTGACCTATATTTATTTTATTTTGGCCTATTGTCTTTAACACTTTTGGTCACATTGGCTTTAGTGTTTCATGTTTTAGAAAATAAAATAACCTGTGTTTTTTAAAGGGCCCATATTACTTTGTTTTGTTATTATGTTGCTTCCTCATCACAAACATACCTGGAATTATCTTTTGTTTCATTCACACGTTTGACACACAAACCCTGCATATTTAGGCTGAGTTCTTTTCTCAACTCCATACACCTTCACAAGAATCAGCTGGATAATTTCAGCCCTTGAATGGCCAATCTCTACTGAACCAAAGGTAAAGGTAGCCGTTAACTTGAAAACCACCACTACAGGACATTTACATGGTAGAACTGAGCATTTTGAGCTTTGGAGAGACAGAATAACTGTGTGTGAATAATACAAACTCCAGGTATATTTTTGAGGAGGTAGCAACATTATAACACAGCTTAAGGGTCACAAGAATTAATTTTGTGCAAAAAAGCTAGGTCCCAAATTGATTCGAGCAAGTGGTTTGCCTAGAGCTCCTTCTGCTGGTAGCAAAAGGAATGACCCATGAATCCTGTTTAGCATTAGTATAGCGACATGCCAATATATCCACGTGATTATTGACCCTATTCCACCCTGCCCACTCTTTTTTTTAAGGAGGTATTATCCAACATCAACTTCTACCATGTTATAATTTATCAAAAACATGCCTGAACAAGTTTTAGATGTCATCCATGCATGTTTTTATTTTAGCACTATTTGAACCCTCCAAACCGATTAGCTGTAAGATTATGTCCAATGCTCAGCCCACAAGCCTACGTCATCCACACAATTTTCCTTAAATATACAAAAACATGACACAAAACTATACACACCAACTTGACAAACCTGATGCGATGTGCAGTAGTTTCAACAGGGGGATGCACGCCAGTTGTGTTGTTCTCAGAAGGGGGAGTGACTTAATGCAGGAAGCAAAGGGCGGGGAGATTCATAGCATCAAAAATGAAGTGAAGTGAAACTTATTTATTAATGCAGAACTGTGGCTGTGTACCAGTGGCAGTGAAAACAGGAATTGATCTGCAATGTGGCGTTTTGAAAATGAGCAATTAAAAATGACTCTTAACATGCACAAATCACTCCAAATAGGTCTGCTTTAAAGGTGCATGCGTAACTTTTTTGGTAGAGGGTTCGTCAAATGCTTTTCTCCATGGAGATGTTATTGCTTTGTCTGGAATGTTTCACAGTATGGAATTAAACCTTTTTATCCTCCTATAGAGACCAAACCAGACCAGGTTACAGGTCAGATCTGGGGAGTGGCAACCCCACTCACAGTCAGAATGCCTGTTTTTCTAGGTCTTTTTGAGCTATAAAACCACCTGTAATTTAATAAATGTAAAGTAGAGCTGTTTAATGTCATACTGTGGAACATTCCAAGCCGAGCAATGACATTTCCAAAGAAACAAGGAGGTAACGGGCCCCTATCAAAAAGTTACACAGTCCACCTCTAAAGAATAAGATAAATAAGATAAATAAGATAAATATGAAAAGTTTGTGAAGCCAGTCCCAAACAAATAATGATAAGGTGCAGCATCATACATTTGGATAATTCTTGCAAAAACAGTGAATCTCTCATAGAGTTATAATGGCACCTGCCCTCCATCTGAAATGTGACCTTTTATATTAAATAAAGGTAGTCCCACTGTATTACTGTATTGTAGGCTGAAGGCTTTTCCCTGTGTGTTCAGCCTAAACATACATTTCTGCACTCACATCCCTGCGGCAGTCAGACCTTTTCTCTGTTTCCTCCTCTGAAGATCAACCCCTCACATCTCAAAGGCCAGACACATCCTGCTCTAACCTGACTCAGAGAGCATGGGGAGGAGGAGGAGAGTAAGAAGAGGGGGAGGAGAGGAGGAGGAGAAGAAAAAGAGGGTGAAAAAAGGAGGCAGAAGAAGGGGAAAAAGGGAAGAGAAGAGGAGGGGAAGGAGGAGAGAATGAGAAGAGGAGGGGAGCTAGGAGAAGGAGATAAGAAGGAGGGGTAGGAAAGAGGGAAGAGGAGAGGACTGAGGAGGAGGCTAGGAGAGAAAAGAGAAGAGGGGGAGAGAGTTACAAGAGGAGTGCATCTAGGAGAAGGAGCTAAGAAGAGGTGTGGAGGAAGAGGAGGGGTAGGGGAGGAAAGTGGAGAAGAGGAGGCTAGGAGAGGAAGAAAAGGGGAGAAGAGGCCGAGGGCTAGAAGAGGAAAATAAGAGGAGGAGAGGAGGGGGGGTGAGGAGGAGAAGAGGAAGAAGGGGGGGAGGGGTGGGTGGAAAGGGGAAGGAAGAGAGAGAGAGAAGAGAACAGGAACAGGTAAAGAGAGGAGAATAGAGGGAATGGGATAACAGGAGTAGGAAGGGGGCTTGAGGAAGAGGGGGAGGAGAGAAGAAAGAGGAGAGGCTCATCCTACACACAGAGCAGGAGGGGTGAGGGGTACCCGCTGAGCTCCAGTGCACCTGATGCATGTAGAACCAGAGGAGCAGAGTCTGGATGGATCAGAGAGAAGACTTAGACTGTTGAACAGGCATCACCATATCATTCAGTTTACAGCAATTATTATATATGAACTCCTGATTTACGAGCATAAAAAAAGAACAGGTGCCAGTAGTGGTACATTTTAGATGCATATTAGTGTAGTTGGTAAGATGTACTTTAAAAACACAGAAGAGCACTTCCTTGATGATAACCAAATGGGGTCACATGGTCATATTATGTAGCTGAATTGCCCAAAAATACAGGTTTGCGTTTACACTGCAGAACAAAACAGGGATGTCTTTCTTATATTCGTATGGAATTGGAAACTGTTGAACCATGACAAAGAAGCAGCTCTATGGGATGCAGCTGTTTCCACATGGTTCTCATCAATCTCTGCCCACTTTGCCGTTTTTTCTTCACTCTTCCTAATGCACCTTGACAGGAAATGTTTCCTGGATAGTGTGAGGCAGTTGTTTTCCCATGATTCTTAGTAGCAATATGTCTGATTGGACAAAAACTATAATGTCTCTGGCAGTTACTATCTGTTACTTATCGCCCATCAGAATGCTTTTAAAATAACCTATAAATGTACAGGTTATGTTGTTCAGTCTCAGTTTTATTCTAAACATTTACAATGCACAGCATACAAAGCCTTTTGCTCTGAATTAGAAGTTATATTCCTTCTACAGGGTATTAACTGGTAACAACATACCACACAACTGGTAAAACATATTTAGATCACCCTTGTCACTTAAGTCACTCCCCCTTCAGAGCACTATCACAACACTATCAGCGTACATCCCACTAATGACACTACTGCACATCACATCACATCAGGTTTGTCAAGTTGCTATGTTTTGTATCATGCTTTTATATATTAATGGAGAATTGTCGTGTGGGAACTTGGGTTCTAATAGGGCGTGGGAGAGATTGCAAAATTTCTCAAACATATATAGATGACATATAAAACTCTTTTTTTGATGATTTTTTTTAATGTTTTTGATAAGGAAAAAATAACATTCTATCTATTTTGCATAATACCCCCTCTTGAACCAGAAATGAAATCAGTGAAGTACAGACCCTTTAACAATTTGCTGCATTTTTCATTCAGTTACTTCCAGATCACACCTTGTGGATTCTGATAATGTCCAGTCACGCAGTCACTTTATCAGGTAGGGATTGATACACTAATCTTTTATTGACTGAGAGAACTACCAACTAAGCTACTCTTGTTTCTAGAGGGGCAAATGCCCTGAACAAATTAGAGATTACAGAAACACATACATTATACGACTTGATCACCCAAAACAAGTACCAATTCCACCTAAAGCGTTAGTAGCATAACGCTTATGACAGGTTATGCTACTAATTTTACACAGTTAAAATCATTATATTTATAATATTTCTGCTTGCTAATCATGACATCACATAACCTGTTGATTAGAGGAGAAACTCCTCTAATGAACAAAGAAATTATTATCCAACAAATACAAACATAAGAAACATTATTTTTTGGAAATAATGTCAAAATAAAGTATCAGAAAAAATGTTTCTGGTATGTAAACTCTGCCGAACATTTGTATAGAATTCTCTCTAGTCAATATTTGGATCCCTCTACTTCCTGTAATTTTCAACATATTTTACCTTTTCTTCACAAATTGCTTCTTGATTAGTGTAAAACTACAATTTATATTTACAATAGTTAAAATCTCACCAAATACTTTTAAAGGTGCACTATGTAACTTTTCTGGTGGAGGGTCTGTCACCTGCTTCTCTCCATAGAGATCATTCCTGGAATGTTCCACAGTACGGCATTACACTTATTTATCTTATTTATTTATGCAAGTCAATTAAAAACATGTTATGGAGTAAATGGAAGATAGATACATTTAATGCCATACTGGGACATTCCAGAACAAGCAACAACATCTCCATGAAGACAAGCAAATGGCGGACCCTCCACCAGAAAAGTTACACAGTGCACCTTTATGTCTTCTGAGTAACTTGTACTAGATCTGCACTTCATTTGTTTATGGAAATACTTGTCACAGCTGTCATTCCATTCAGTAGTATTTCCAAGATGAATACACCCACATAAACCTATGACGTCTCTAGCATTAGCATGGGGTCCAAATCCAGTGGAGTTTTAGGCGCCGTAATCTACATGAAGAGAATGCAGATACGTGAATGTGCGTACTCGAAATACAGAGGCAGGCTGGAGGAATGGGACACATGTATTCTCATCGGGATTGCAGGGAACATCTGGTCTTTTAACACGAGAAGTGATGAACGTAATAAATCTGCCCGAGTATCCGAACAAACGCAGATGGCTCAGCTCCGGAGATGGTAAGAGAATGAAAATCAGATCATGTGACTTCAGTGTTTGTGTGTTATCGGCTCTGCTTTGGAGGTAGGTATATTCGTCCTCTGCGTTTGACCCATCCCTCAGTGCTCACCCGTGGACCCATCTCTAGGTCTTGAGCTAATCTTTGTCAGGAGCCAAAAACTGTACTCCAGTAAGAATAATGTTACTTCAAAATAGTATTACTCAAGTATAACAGTATAACATTTTGTCAACATAAAGCTTTTGTCACTTAGACATATTCACAGTGGGAGAAACCAAAACTTTTACTCAAGTAAGAGTACTGATCAGTAAAAAATATTACTCAAGTAGGAGTAAAAGTACACTGTCAGAAAATTACTCTGAGAAGTACAATTTCTTTGAAACGTTACTCAAGTAAATGTCACTTTACTACTACTTTAGCTGGAGGACTTTTGGTGTATGTTTTGTGTTGATGGGGGGAAACCAAAGTGCCCAATGAAAACCAACCCAGACACATGCAAACTCCACACACACAAAGGCTTGGGCACCCCGGGAGTTGAACCCACAACCTTACAGGTCACATCCTCGCCTTACAGCAGCTAGAAACATAAAATAATATAATATTTCTCACCAAACGCTGACTTGATCTTGTGATAAATTGCCCTATTTCCAGTGATGCAACTTATATGTTGAGCCAACATGCTTAGCAAACAAAGCTATAGATCCAGTTTATTAGCCAAACTCAATGTGCTACATAAATAAGCATTAAAGCAAGGCATAGAAGCACAGAGAAGTAAAATAAATGGAGTTGGTGGTTGAATTTCCAAGAAAACATTAACCCCATGTTCAACACATACCTCCTCACAGCCCTCTGCCAGACCCTACCATCCCTCGCATTCAGCATTTGTCATCACTCTTTGATGTTATCCAGTATAATATATTCATTTTATGTGTCTTTGTTGTCCTATAGTGATGTAAATAAACCAAAGATTGAATGGTAGTCTACCTGAGTCAGCCTGCTGAGTGCTGGTCTGTACCCCGTCAGTCTACTGAAGTTACTCGCAAAAATTCCACTGCAATATGTTCACCACAGAATCCCTATTGTAAAAAATTGAGCTGGAGGGCTGGTCAGAATTATATGGTGAAATTTGCCGTTTAAAGGTTGTATAGAGGATTTTCCAAGGAACGAAAAATTCAGCGATTGTTTGTCCTTTTTCAAATGTTGCACATGTGTGAAACCACCCCCTTCCTCCACAGCTCCCTAAGTGGAAATGCCTCCTCCAGCCTCCTCCTTACGCTAGAAATCATGTTTGTTTACAGCCGGTGCATGTGCAAAATTGCTGTTGTTGCTGTAACTATACTGTACGTTTTCAAATGATAAGCAGAAGTTTCCTGTCCAGAAGTAATTTAGCGACCAGCGTGTCAGTCTTTAGACCCTCTGCTTCAGTGCACGCCATCGCTGGAAAGAATCTCAGAGAATAGTTTAGCTTCGCTCCTTATCCCCTTCTCTTCTTCTTTCAGTGACCTCAAAAACTGACTTTCTTTTGTGGCTAACTGGTAGTGGATTCTTGTCTGACATTGCAACAAACTTTATGCTAATTGTGATGAAGCTACAGTTGGAAAAAGCCGCTGCGTTGGTTGAGTAAACAGCGTTTTGTGTCTGTGGAATGGGTAATAGGCGTACGTAAACCACGTAATCCCAGCGCGCCGGCAAGTCAGTTACGCTAGAAGCGTAGGGAGTTTGATTGACAACCTAACAGCCAATAGATAACGAGGCAGCCTCATTATCTATTAATCTAATGTTTATCTGACCCCACCATGTCCACAGTTGATGGATTTTCAATCTTTTTTTTTTTTTTTGATCATCATAATTACAAGGCTGCTGCAACTCTAAAATGCTATCATTGACAATTTGAAACAAAAAAAAAATCCTCCATACAACCTTACTAACTAACTGTCAGTTTGCAGATGTGTTGACCATGGGTAATCTCTGTAGTTATTTGCCTGACCAGCCAGTCCCTCCTACATTCTGTTCAAATCCAGAAGGGTCTGGAATCGGAGAATAAGTTGTGAAAAACCTCTGTCCACATCTTCTCTCGAAAATTTTTGTAACATTCAGAACAAAATATAGAACTTTTTTGTTACCTGAAATAAGTAATAGTTTGGTGCTTTGATTGCTGATTCTGTAAAAATCTGCACAGTCTCTCAGTCCTTTATGTAAGCAGCCATGTTTATTATTGATGTGAACAGAGCATGCATCTCTCTGGTTAATATGCCTATCTATTACACCCTCTGAAATCCAGGAGACAGGATATGGCTCCAGATCTACTTGTCTATGTAAAGTTTTTTCAAAGCATGTGGTTCTGGCTGGTCAGGTAATGTAATTACTGGACGTATCACATCTCTGTCAGCAAACAAAAGTGAAACTTTTTTCACAATAGCTTCAAAAAGTGGTGCGATTATTCAACCCCAGTGATGTGATTGTTTTCAGTTGAAAGAACTTTAAAATTTTAAGACTCACACAGAAACATTTTGGAGCCAAATAATGAACAGTGAATCTTACATAGAATTATAGTATTGACCATATATTATTTGCAGCTATAACAAATAAGCTGATTTGTGCTGTTATTCCCTACCAAATGACACCAGCTATCCTTAGCTTTTCAGTTAATCGCACTTACCCTTTTTGTTGAAAATGTTTTAATGACACCATGAGCACTCATACTGAACACAGGTATATTGTTTATGTGGAAAGTTAACATGACCTTAAACAGAAGTCGCCTTGAGTAGTCTAACTTTACACAATCTCCTTCAGAATGTTTTTCACACCGCACTCCCAAATATCCATAAGCCTGGAGCGTGCAATTACCTGTATGAGAGGAGGGCTGCTGGGGCTGCAGGGCGCGCTCTCTCCCCAGCACGGGTGGAGGAGCCAGCTTCTGCCACAGGCCTGGGTAACTGTGCAGAAAATAAAGGCCCCAAACTCATTAGGGCTCATTTGGGGAGGGGAGTGTTCTAATTCCGACATCGGGCCGACTTCAGATGGGCGAGCTCCATCTGTGCACCAGGTCTGAGGCGAGGCGTGGAGATCAAATGGTGTGGCACAAAGAAGTTACCTCACAGTCACTAAAGAGAAAGTATCACAATAAAATTTAACTTTTCTTTAGTCTTTCAGGACATCTGGCGTGTGATGCAATTTCAGACAAGATGCACTGTGTAACTTTTTGGGCAGAGGGCACATCAGAGGTTTGACAATGTAACAATGTATAATAAGTGAGTCTCTCTCTCTCTCTCTATATATATATATATATATATAGAGAGAGAGAGATAGAAAGAGAGCGAGAGAGAGAGAATATAATATAGAGTTATATAGTAAATTCACACATACATATAGAGAATTATTAATGAGGTCTAGCGTCTAGTCTAGATGAAGAAATGTTCATTTTTCAGCATTTTTATCTTTATATTTTTGTTTACTTGGAGTCGGGACTTGAACTTTCCTGGGACCCAGCTTGTGCATGAGTGGTGGTCAGAGGGGCCAATGGCGCAGAACCTACAATAGTAACTTAACACCACTGAGTGTGAAGTGAATGAATAATGCACTGTAAAGTGTCCTTAGTGTCCAAAATAGCACTATATACTGATCCATTATTATTATTATTATTAACCCAAAATCGTCCGGTCTCAAACAATAAAGAAAAGTGCTTCCTGCTATTCAGATCAGTTAAAAAATGTAGTGGAGTAGAAAGAAGAACAGATTGCTGCTCTCAGGTGCAATAAAGTAAAATATCTACAGTAAAAGTTAGCTTTACTTTTGGAGTTATTTTTGGTTCTGGTTAATTTATTGACAAGCTCCAAATGGATATCATGCTGAAGAAAGGAGTGTGTGAAGAATGTTTAAATTGGGCTAAAACTTCAGTTAGTAATTGTTTTTTAAGGTCCAATACTTGGTCAGCTGAAGTGAGTTGACTGGTAATTTTATACATCAGCAATCTATGTTTTCGACGTTCCTCAAGAGTTTTCCATTTACACTGCTTTTAGGATCATAGTTAGAAGTTTAAAAAAAAACTACTGCCTTTTTTTTAGTTTCTTTCAAATTTATTCTTGTGGTTTGATAGACAAGGATCCCAAATGGTAACGCAATACTGGAGAGTGCAGCATTCTAGAGTTATAGCAGCAGCAGTAGTAGTAGTAGTAGTAGTAGTAGTAGTAGTAGTAGTAGTAGTAGTAGTAGTAGTAGTAGTAGTAGTAGTAGTAGTAGTAGTAGTAGTTGCAGCAGTGCTTCAGATTCCTACTGACAAACTTAAGTGAGTTGCTTGCCCTCTGTAACAATGCATTAAAGATCCTGTACCTGATTTTTTCCCATGTATTTGAGAGGAATACCAGTATAGATGTATTGTATAAGCAGCTCTTGAGGTCAAGATATGTCAGATGGGTGCTGTCTGCATCTGATTAGAAAACGGTTTATTGTCCAATAATTAGGAAGTACATGTTAGGGGCTCATTCTCCAACAGTCACTGCCATCTTACCGTCACTGCAAAACTCTGCACTGGTCTTTGGACCACTGCAAACCGTTGAAAATGAATAAGTTCTATTTTTCACGTTTTTAAGACAACAACAATCAGGTACAAAGTTTCTAACTTGTGTCTCTGACTGTAAATTGTTAATGTGCATGTAATCTTTGGTCATGGACCTGCTCTGTGCTTCAAATTGACCATAACACACCACATCTACATATAAACGCTTTTAATCGTCCCATCACATTTCTACTAACCTGCGCCAATAGAGTCCCACTGATCCAATGCCAGTGCAGCATATGCTCTACCATGGCACAGAGAAAAAACAGTGCTCAAGTCCCGAAGAATAAGAATTTGATTAACTTTATTAGGTGTGGAGTTCACTTTTGCGTTCACTTTTGGGGCCATTGCACATCGCTTTTCCACCGAACCTATAATTAGACACAAGCAATTAAGCTAGGCGATGCTAGCGCATATCAATCAATCAATCAATCTTTATTTATAAAGCGCTTTTCATACACACGTGCAACACAAAGTGCTTTACAAGTTAAAATCACAAAAAATAAAAAATAAAAATAAATTTCACACACACACACACACACACACACACACACACACACACACACACACACACACACACACACACACCCACCCACACACACACACACACCATCGGTCCCAGCCCTCACCCGCAAGCACACCCACACAAGTAAACCCATCAGATACACGCATAAGGCTGGGCACAGATGCAAGTAAGTATGGAAACGCCATCACAGAAGCCCTCCGCACCGGGGGCAGCACACCAGCTGCAGCCACCAGGCGATGGCGCCGGGCACCCAGCCGAGGCGCGACCAAAAAGTCAACCTCAGTCCAGGCACCCAGAACCAAGCACCCAGCCAGCCACAGGCAACGCGCCACCCCCGGCACAGAGGGCTCCCGCAGAGGAAACACTGGAAAGACCAAAAACACTGCAAAGGCCATGGACAAGAACATAAAATGGCCTAAAACAAATACAACTAAAACACAAATAACTATAACCAAAGGCAGTAAGAGCACAAGCTATCTAAAAGCTAAACTAAAAAGGTGGGTCTTGAGCCTGCTCTTAAAAACATTAACATTCTCTGCGGCCCTGAGGTCCTCCGGCAGACAGTTCCAGAGGTGAGGGCCGTAAAACTGAAATGACGCCTCGCCGTGAGTGTGTGTCCTGACTCTGGGAATAACTAGGAGCCTGCTGCCGGAGGAGCGCAGGGGCCGCGAGGGTTCATAAGGTAAAAGTAACTCTGAGAGGTAAGAAGGCCCAAGACCATTAAGACACTTATAAACCATTAAAAGAACCTTAAAATCGATCCTGAAACACACAGGGAGCCAATGCAGTGATTTTAAAACTGGTGTAATGTGCTCCCGCCCCCTGGTCCCCGTCAGGACACGAGCTGCTGAATTTTGTAAAAGCTGTAGACCAGAGATACTCTTTTTGGGGAGACCAGAGAGCAGGGCATTACAGTAGTCGATGCGACTAGTGATAAAAGCATGCATGAGCACCTCCGTGTTGGCCCGAGAGAGAATTGGGCGGACTCTGGCGATGTTCTTTAGATGATAAAAACCTATTTTGGTGATGTTCTTAATGTGTGGAATAAAAGTCAGCTCAGAGTCAAAAATCACGCCCAGATTCCTCACTTGTGAGGAGGGATTAAAAGACTGTGACTGTAGTTTGGGTAAAAGTTTCTCTCTCTGGGCCTCAGGACCGATGACTAAAACCTCAGTTTTGTCCTGGTTGAGCTGGAGAAAGTTTTCTGCCATCCAGGATCGAATATCTGTGATACAGTTAAAAAGTGCGTCCATTGGCCATGTGTCATCAGGAGACATGGAGATGTACAACTGTGTATCATCAGCGTAACTGTGAAAGCTGACTCCATGTCTCCTGATGACACTGCCAAGAGGGAGCATGTACAGGTTAAAAAGCACTGGGCCTAAAATCGAACCCTGGGGCACACCACATGTGATTTTATGAACCTGAGAGGAGCAGGTGTCTACACTTACCATAAAAGTCCTGTCTGAGAGATAAGAAGTGAACCAACTGTGAACAGCACCAGAGAGGCCCAGCTGTTTAAGACGAGTTAAAAGAATAGTGTGGTCTACTGTATCGAAGGCAGCGCTCAGATCCAGTAGAACCAACACTGTCACTCTCTGTGAGTCATAATTTAATCTAAAATCATTTAAAATCTTTAAAAGGGCTGTCTCGGTGCTGTGGTTCACTCTAAAACCAGACTGAAATTTCTCCAGGACGTTCTGTGAGTTAATAAAATCATTGAGCTGAATAAAAGCCAACTTTTCTAAAATTTTACTTAAAAATGGTAAGTTAGAGACCGGTCTAAAATTGTTAAGATCATTAAAATCTAAATTGCTCTTCTTCAGCAGGGGCCTCACCACCGCCTGTTTAAAGGCGGCAGGGAAGACCCCCGTCTGAAGAGAGCAATTCATCATGTTTAAAAGCTCCTCTCTAAAAACTTCATAAAATGACTTAAAAAACTCAGTAGGGACTGGATCTAAAAGACATGTGGTGGGCCTCACCGAGGAGAAAACTTTGTCAAGACTCTCAGCATCAACCAGGACAAAACTGTCCAGTGTTTCCTCTGGTGAAGGCAGACACCCAGATGTGGTTAAAACCATGTTACTGTGGGAGGATAAAATGTTACATCTGATAGTGTCCACCTTCCCCATGAAGTGGTCTGCAAACGCCTCACAAAGGGAGTCTGTGGCTTTAAAATAAGGTTTGGTGCTGTCTGGGTTGATTAAATTGTCTATTGTTGTAAAAAGGGTTCTGGGATTATTCTTGTGAGTATTGATTATTTTAGAAAAGTAGTTGTTCCGTGAAGTTTTGACTGCAGTATTGTAGATTTTTTGTTGTTCAATGAATATTTGTTGATTTATAGTAATTTTATTTTTCCTCCACCTCCTCTCCGCCACCCTGCACTTACGCTTAAGTTTCTTTATCTCTTCGGTTCTCCAGAGGGGAATTGTTTTTGTATGTATGGTCTTTGTTTTAAGTGGAGCAACTGTGTCGAGAGCTGTGCGAATTTTACTGTTAAAAGCATCAACGATAAAATCACAGGGTGCAGTTAAAACAGGGGGAGGACAATTGTCTAAAAGCTCTTTAAAATTTGCAGCCACTTCAGGGGTCAGATGACGCTTCCTCACAGTCCTCACAGAGGCCTCCTGCTTGACTAAAATAGTAACTTCAAATTGCACAAGACTGTGGTCAGACAGAGCCAAGTCAGTGACAGAGGACACACTCGCGGACAGGCCATGGGTGATGACCAGGTCCAGAGTGTGTCCTCTGTCATGAGTTGGTCCGCTGACCATTTGTTTGAAATCAAGACAGTTTAAAATATTTAAAAACTCAATGGAGACAGGGTCAAGGGGGTTGTCAATGTGCAAGTTAAAATCACCGGTTAAAATAATCATATTATAAGAACTGTGTAAAATCGACAAGAACTCTGAAAACTCTGTAATAAAAAGAGGACATTTTGGGGGGGGTCTATAAATCGTGACACATAAAATTGAAGGAGAATTAAAAACAATTGCATGGTATTCAAAAGATCTAAAATGTGAAAATAAAACAGGTTTGGGGGCAAAAGTGTTTGAACAAATTGATGCAGTGCCCCCTCCCCTTTTAAAATTTCTTACTGAAAATGCACAGTTAAAACCAGGAGGAGCGGCCTCTGCAAGGACAGCTTCAGCATCCGTACCCAGCCAAGTTTCACAAAGAAATAAACAATGCAGCTCTCTTTCTAAAATCAAGTCGTTAACAATAAAAGTTTTATTCAGCAGAGAGCGGACGTTCCATAGGGCCATGTTAATTTTTGTGCTTGACTGATTATCTGTTGGTTGTGGTTGGGATTTTTGGAGGGGTTGAAGGTTATGAGGGTTCATGGCAAGTTTGGGTTTGTGGTTGGGATACGTCCGCTCTCTGCTGATAATAACAGGAATACCGTGAGTGACAGGGGCAAAGAGCGGTTGTGGAGCAGTTGATGTTGAGGTAGTGTTGAGTGCGGTAGTGGTGTGTGCAACAGGAGTAGGAGTGGTTTGTGTGCTGGGAGGACTGGGGGTGGTGTGAGTGAGGGGCGTGTGTGAGGTGAACCATCAATCGGGTGTGATATTGTGAATGGAGTAAATCATATTGTTAGATAAAACCTGAGTGCCAAACCTGTTGAGGTGAAGTCCATCATGTCTAAAATAAGTGGGGCGGTTCCAGAAGAGGTTAAAATTGTCAATGAAGTGGATGTGGTGGGATCTGGAGATGAAGTTTAACCAAGTGTTCATGTAACGGGTCCTGCTAAAACGTTCGTCTCCCCGGTTCTGTGTGGGGAGTAGTCCGGAGATAAAAACAGCCATGCCGGTAGTATTCCAGGGTTTCAGGACATTAAAAAGTTCTTTAAAATCATTTTTGGTGTGTTCTGACCTGGCGAGGGGCATGTCGTTAGTTCCTATGTGTATGATGATCCGGTGGATGGTGGACGGCATGGACCGAAGCAGGTCCGGGAGCTCCTGCACGATCCGTGACACGGTGGCTCCGGGGAAACAGTGTGTGACTGTGTTAAAAAAGCGGACGTTTCTGATGATGGAGTCTCCGATTATTATTGTTGATGGAGGAAAAAGTGGTTGTGGCGGGGAGTCCGAGCGGCTATTCCTGGGCAACGTGGAGCGGCCCGGCGGTGAAGAGCCAGACGGACAGGCGGGAGGCAGCGCAGATCGGCCCGACGCCCCCGGCTGGTGAGCAGGGCCGTTCGAGGACACGGCAGATCCCGGCCGCAGTGGCGCGCCCTCGGCCGGAGAGGCAGACGAAGCCGCGGCCGGTTGTGGCCGTTCCTTCGCCTGCGTGCGCGGTGACGCCGACTCTTCCGCGGACTGTTGCGGCCGCGGGACAGCCGGACTCCGCAGCGGGGCCGAGAGGGAAGCGCGCAGCGGCGGTGACGGCGGCATGACCGGAGCCGAAGCCGGGGGGTCACTGGACCGTCTTCGGACTGCCTCCTCCAGGATCCTCCGTCTGGCCGATGATTTCGCCGGCTGCTGTGGCTGATTGGGGACCTTCCTCGGGAGAGGAGGGAACTCCGTAGCGTCCAGAGGCAGGGCGGATGGTGCAGGTGAGTCCGGTGTGAGGATGTTGTAGCGGTTGGATAGGCTCAGGGAAGGGGCATGGGGAGCGGCAGAGGGGTGTTTGGGATTGTTGTGGGGTACCTGAAGGCAGGGAGTGGAGCAGGAGGGCGAGGGGCATGTGGCGGGGTCCCATAAAAGAGTGTCCAGGAGTGAATTATTGAGGGAGGCGATGCGTTTGTGCTGACCGGTAGCGACGTCCATAAGTTGGTGAATTATTGAGTCCTTCTTCTTAATTTCACGCGAAAGTCGCCGGACCTGCTCCTCCAGGTGTAAAATGGTTCTGCCCGTTTCATTAGTGGACCCCTCTGTGGGCTCAGAGCTTGGAGTAGTGTCCAGTTTCTCCTCGGGAGGCATGCTAGCGCTAGCCATGGTACGATCCGCGGGCTGCCTTTGACTGTTCTCATTACAAGGCAAAAATGTCCGGAGACCCAAGATGAGTTAAACATCGCAACACTTGTCTGGTACTTTACTTCAAATCCATCCAAGTGCAGTTATTTTTACACACTGATAGAAGTCTGGTGGCATGGTGTGGGATCATGGAGTTTTTGAAGGTTTTTAGAATCTAGTAAGACAGTTTTATTACATGGTATTCAAAATAAAAGTGGAAATTTCAAAGCAGCCCCACTGAGTGACGGGTGCAGGCAGGGATGGAGCACCAAGGCCAGCCAAAATGGATACTTCTAAGGACATTTGAAAAGAGAGAGTGATCTATGGAGTAGCCTGGTAATTCACTCACTGTCACTGTAATTTTTTTGTTATTATGTTTTGAGGTTGTGAGTAGTATTATCAGTAAATACGTTGCTGTCAGCTGGGCCACCTTTCTGTAACTTGGTCTAGTGTTGTCCCCTCAGTGTTGCCATCGAAATATACTAGTATATGCTTTTAATGCCATACTGTGGAAAATTTCAGATGTCACTATATATCTTCATGGAGACAAGCAGATTGTGGACCATCTAAAAGAAAAGTTAAATACATAAAGCATGTACAACGAACATATCAGGACATGCAAAAATGTATATAATGGCCCCGTCCTAAATCCCACAGGAAGTCTGCCTTCTTGTATCAAACCTGAAATTTACAAAAGTGCACACTTCAAACTTGCCCAAAAGACACTAAACCCATCTGCAATTAACAATTATCAACTTACTGAGGTTATGGAAAAATGAAATGATTACTGAACAATAAAAAGCATTATAACTGAGAAGAAAACCTGGTACAGGGCCTTTAATAAGAATATAATTATAAAACGTAAATATCAATAAACCCACACCAACTAATTCAAGAGACTATTAAAAATAGAATGTTTATTTTCATGTTTCTTCAAATACTAAAATAACACATTTAATGTCAAGACCACACATAGCTCTCCGAGGAGCAGCAGCTGCTTCGTGGACTTCCTTTTCTTTCTCCTGCTCTTCTCCTCAGCTGCCTTGGCCTCCAGAACTGCTCCCTCCATGAGCTCTGACCCATCCTCCTCCTGCATCATCTCCTGGAGAGATTGGACAAAAGCAGATGGCCCTTTGTCTTCCATCTTCAGCTTTGTCTCATCTTTGGTGGACTTCTCTGGCTCTGGTTGGAAGTCAGTGCAGAACATCTGGAGAACATTTGGTGGACACACAGCAGTGGATGGAGCAGCGTTTTCTCTTCTTGGTAGGGGATGGACTTTGTTGTTCTTTCGTCCTTCAAGTTTAACCTTGTCCTCTTCTTCCACAGACGGCAGAACAAGCTGGCCTAATGCTGAGGGACAGATAAGCTAAGTAGACATGAACACGATGGTGGAATAAAGCAAATAATTCAAGTGCAGTTTGAATAGTTGCTATTAGCTAGTCAATAGGTGAGTTACCCTTGATGATGTTACTTCAGGGTCCAACTGTTAACTTTACATCTGATTTCTAGCTTTGTTTCTGTTCCTTATTCATCAAACATGAGACAATTACCTTTCAAAAGCATATGTTTAACCACAAACTATCAAATATGTAAATAATGTAGTAACATATGATTATCAGTGTGTACATCTCATTAAGTGCTGGTCACTGCTCAGGCTAACCTAGCCTAGCTTCTTACCTCAACCTTGTACACTTTCTGTCACACTTAAAAACTGCAGTCCTTTTTAAGTGCAAGATGTGTTGACTAAATGAAAGAGGAGATTGTAAAAATGTCCAATATTTTCAGTCAGCTGATGCACCTTGGACCCTGAAGTGACTCTTCACAAACCTATTCTGTACAAAACTAAGCAAAAAACAAACAAACTTACACACACTATTTAGACATCTACTGACCTGCTCTATAATGCAAGTACAGCATATTTCAGTCTTCTCTCAAAAGCTCAATTCACATGAAATCATCCCAGAAAATTGTGCTGTATCATTTAATCTGAACAACAAAGGAATGTAACTATGTAGTATAACCAAGGAAATCAAGCTTGTAACCAAGGAAACCAAAAAAGTTCCTATTTTCTCACATGAGTCTGTTCTGGCAAAATGCAGGTAAATTCTGGGGTGAGGCTGTATGTGTGAATGGGGATAAAGGCTCCTACAAGCTTAAAATGCCCGATATGGAGTGAATTTAAAACAAAAAAAGAAAATCAAATCACAATCGCAGAATTTTCAAGAAGAATTCTGGTGTTTCAGGCGCCATTTTGGGCTGATTTTCAAAGTGGATATTCCCAGATACATTTGAGTTCAATTGTAACTGTACTTGAAACAAACCTCACGCATGAGATTGCCACAGTATAAACCTATCTATCTCTATGGAAACCAACAACTGACAACAACAGGCCCAGTTACAGGTCAGATCAGTGAAGAGGTGAGCCTGATCACAGTAAAACAGCAGTATTGTAAGTATGAGTAGTGTTACACAGTCAAATATTAACTCACAGTGTCTGAAAATTACTCCAAGAACTACAATTTGATTAAAAAGTAAATGAATCTGAAAAAATGTGACTAATATGAAATATGTCCTCAAAAAGTTTTAAATTTCCATGTGAAAAAAACACTCTAAATCTGTCCTGTAGAGGGGGTGTCGGGAGGAGGGCTGCTTATGCTTTTAATTGGACTCATTTGTAATTAACAACTGTGATAATGAAATAAAGCGACAGAGATGAAGCGTTTCAGAGCCATCTAAAACAGGCCCAGGCTCATCTCTGTATCACAGCAGATAACACTGATTAAGAGCTAAAAATACCCATGGAACAGGAAGCAAGTAAACACACCGTGCCAGGGAACGCATTTGTACTGAGGTGAGCCTGGGGAATACTTTGAATGTGTTGCTCAATTGAAGGATACATATTGCTTTTGCTTTTGTCTGTTGTAAAGTTATCATCTAGGACACCTGTGGATCACTATGTTGAAGTTTTGGACATTTTAAATTGCAATCATTAAACACATCCCTGAAGTGGTTTTATATGTTACCCATGCACATTTGAGTAATCTTGTGATCTCTCCAAGGCCCTATTCAAACTGTTAGCAGTACAATCCCATTGTGTCACAAACCTGACACAATGTATAGTTGTTTCATTAGAAAGATACATGCTGATTGTGTTGTGATAGTGCTCTGAATTTGCAGGAAGCAAAGGGAGGCGGAACTGAGAGGGTCAAAAACGAAACTGGAACTATTTAATACATTGTTTTCGGCAAATATAGAATTTTTAAAACAATAAAAGGTAACATGGCGACCTAAATATGTAATACCTTTTACACAACATAATACGTTTTTTACTCACCTGTCTCATCAAATACTGCTTATACTTGCATTACTTATAAGCATATACAGTACATCCCAGTCTCTGTCTGACACACTGAGTAGATTACCCTCTTGTTTGGAGTCCATTTTTCCTGAGATGGACGAGCATGCGAATGAGTCGTCATATTTTATCACAGCTCATGAAATATTCAGCGTGTGATAATGGAGGTGTCTGGAGCATTGGACAGTGCAGCACACACCACCAGCACACACCACCAGCACACACCACCAGCACATACCACCAGCACACATGTGGGCAGGGGACAGGAGAGAGGACAGTGGCCACACAGACAGTCAGTCAGGGGCCCCATCCATCAGCCAGCACTCGTGTGTCTTTACCAGCTCCCAGTGTGATAGGGCATGAGCTGCTGATAAGAGATGGGCAAAGATGGTCAGGGGTTCCAAAAAAAGTTAAAGGAATTGTATGTACATTTTATAATTACATGACCTATATATGTCTCCAGATATGAGGTAAACATTCAAATCAAATATAGCTTTTACTGAGAACAATAATGCTGATTTATTCTTAGGTCGTTTTCTTACATATTGCTGCACTCTGTGGACTGACCCCAGCGTGCACTGGATTTAGTTCCATTTACGTCGCTTTTGAGTGTGTGTTCACGCCACATTTGCCCTGCTCAAGAGTGTGAGTGGAGCCACTCGGAGTGGGCATTGTGCATAATATGATTTATGTCAAATCTAAGCATAATTCAAAGATAACAATAAACTAAACCATGAGCAGAGCAGGAGCTGTGTGACTGAGTGTGGACAGTTGTGTAATCCCAAACCTTCCTACAGAGCCCGGGACCACAAACAGAAGCTGTTTACTTTGGCAGATTGAGTCCGACTTTGGGATAAAATGAGCTCAACATGGGCGAACTCCAGCTGCAGAGAGAGAGGGCACAGAGGGTCTGTGCAGGGGGCAGGGTCTGGAGTCTGCATCTTACCACATGGAGCAGGAGGGTATAGGTCAGAACTGTGGTTTGTAACAGGTAAAGAGCATGATCTCAGGCAGGCTGGGCCAGGTTATTTCTAGGATGGGAGACTGCAGGGAATACCAGATGCCACAGTGGGAAAGCAGTAGTTCTTGTGCAAACTGTTGTGTCCTTTGGTAAGACATTAAACCATCCTTGCCTAGTATAAGTGTTGGTCAAAGGAGCCAATGGCACAGAGTTTCAGTTTGTACTGTAACTCAAACATTGAGTTCTCAATACATCTTAAATAAGTTTACAGCATTTATGAAGTTATGGTCTACTTAATCCTCATCACGTCACCAAACCTAACGCGCCTGCCCCCTAGCAGCTGCTTGAGCCAATGGTGCAGGATCAGTTATTTGAACAAAGTTAGTGTACCTAATGCAAACTGCCTATTGTTCCCCTGGTTTGTGTGCTTTGTCCACTCCTAAGATGCAACTGCCCTGGGACAGGCTGACCCAATATGGCTTGCATTTCATGGTTTCCAGTCACCACAATTACACTGAGGCAAAGCTAATGAGGCGTCTTGCTCAGAGACACAAAGACCTTATAACCTGTAACTCTAGTTTCTTGCTCTACAACCCTTTAGATTTTTGACATATGCCTATCGACTGCACCACCTGAATGATGACATATTTCACACTGCCTTCTCTCTGCCTCGTTCACATTTGTCAGTGGAGCTTCACTCCCTCCTCTCCACTCATCTCTTCTTCTCTCTCCTTTTCTCTCCTATCTTCTCCTCTTCTCTCCTCTCTTATTGTCAGAATGCTGCTGCAGATCGCCTCATATCATTAATCAATTATTCACCAGGAGTGTGAATCTTTCATGAGGCGGCTGCTGCGGTCAATTACTAATGAATTGTGGTCATGGGGAGAGCGCTCCTTAGAGAGGCACAAACAGAACTGTACACATTTGTTTACGCTAGCATGTGCACTATCGTGTGTACCATCGGCCATGCTAATATCTGCCAGCTTGCCCCAGTAATTACCAGGGCACATTTACGTGAATTTAGAGGTTTTCCTTTTCATGTGAAAGAGGAGATGTTTATTAACAGATTCATTATAGTCATGAGATCGTGTAAATAATGTGAAATCAAATACAAATGTGAGCTAAGACAAATGGAGCTTAAAGGTCCTATATATATCAGGCAAAACTGACTCCTGTGAGCTTATACCCATGTTGTATTGTTACCTCATCAAAAACTCCCAATCGCCAAAGCTCAAAATGCTCTGTTCCACCTTGTGATATCATGTAGTGACAGTTTTCAAGTGAACAGTTACCTTTTACCTTTTGTTTTGAAGTGATTTGCAGTTCCACAGCTGAAATCATCAAGATGATTTTAGTGAAGTTGTATGGAGTTTAAAAACACAATGACATCACGGTGGAACAGAGTATTTTCAGTTTGAGAGAAGAACTAAATATGCAGGGTTTCTGTGTTAAACATGTGCGAATGAAACAAAACACAACTCCAGGTCTGTTTTTGATGAGGAAACAACATTATTACATAGATCAGAAAATGGCATAATATGGGCCCTTTGTTAAGTAAAATGATTCTGTTTTTATTTACTGTACTGTGTATTTATTGAAATATCTTTATAGTGGCAGTACTCTTACTTGAGTAAAAGTTTTGGCCATTGTGAGTAAGTCTACAACAAAAGCTTTACTATGTGGGATAGAACCACCAACCTTTGCGAGTAAGTTAAAGGTGCATTGTGTAACCTTTCTTGTGGAGGGCCCATCAACTGCTTTTCTCCATGGAAATGTTATTACTTTGTCTTTAATATTTCACAGTATGGTATTAAACCTTTCTATCTTCATGGAGACCAAATCAGACCAAATTACAGGTCAGATCTGTGGAGAGGCAACCCCGCTGCCACTCAAAGTGCCTATTTTTCTAGGTATTTTTGAGCAATAAAACCACTGTAATTGAATAAATGTAAGGTAGAGCTGCTTAATGTCACACTGTGGAACATCCCTGACAAAGCAATGACATCTCCATAGAAACAAGCAGGTGACTGACTCTCCACCAGAAAAGTTACACAGCATACCTTTAAAGTGGACATACTATGCACAAATGGACTTTTAAGAGCTTTTAACCATGTTGTAATAATTTCCTCTCGTCATTAGCCCTGCGCTCCTCTGCCTCTCTGTCTCCTCCAGCCCATCCTGTTCCAGAGTGAGGACAGGTGTGTGGGAGGTCACTCTCCAATCAAGCAGCAACAAAAGCCTGTCCAGCCAGCTCCAAGGGGCCAGATCATAATACTAGCTCCTGGTAATCCCACGGTCCAGCTCATTATTATACTTACCTGAAAACCTGAACCTTTTGCTCTTTTTACTTTTCATCTTTTGTTAAAGGGTATAACACTATTTTCTGATGTGTTATAATGTTTACACATGTTTAACACACAAACTCCGCATATTTAGGTTCTTCTCTCAAACAGTAAACACTCCATCTTGTAATGTCATATGTTAAAACCGGAAGTGCTCCACTGTGTTTTTTAAACTCCGTACACCTTCACTAGAATCATTTGGATAATTTCAGCCCTGGAAATGCCCATCTCTACTGAACAACACATAGCTGTTAACTTTTAAACTACCACTACATGACATCAGAAGGTGGAACAGAGCATTTAGAGCTTTGGAGATGTAGACAGAATAATAACATTTAGTCAAGATTACTCAAACATTTAAGAAATGCTTACCTTTGTTCACCATTGACCTGTATCTTTGCTCACTCATAACCTTTTGGCACAGTCTTCCCTCCATGACAGAAAGGGCACCATCTACAATCCAGCTTCTTTAGAACAATATTCCAAGTGTGGCAAAGCAGGAAAGCCCCCTTATCTTAGTTTAAGGTATTACGGGCACGTTTCCTGATGTCTATTGATACTTTGCAGTGACATCACACTGGGGATGTTCTACATGTATCTTTATTGTTGGAATGTTCATTAGCAAACACTGTCAAAAAAAAAAAAAAAAAAAAAAGGTTTTAAGATACAAGAAAAAATACAAAATGGATTTAAACAGCACATTGTCCTGTAATCAATACAAGCATTCTTAGTCCTGTTTAGATGTTTGAGTTTCAACAAAAAAGGTGAGAGTGACTAACTGAAAAACTGTTGGCTAGCTAGCTTGTGACAGTCAATTGCCTCTTTTATCCAGCGATGATATTTATTGTCCTCTGTCCAATAATTTAATAGTTCTATCCCACTTCAAAACATGATTCTCCCTTTTTCAGTGGTCTGAGATAACTTGGTCTGTTTTGAGTTTTAGTTCTCATGCGTATGTTTCTCATGCACACTGCAGATCTGCTCAGAACATGTTATCCATGTCCATGTGCTCTTACACTTGTTCTGATGCAGCTCAAGATCATCCCTCTTCTGTAAATGTGACCTTTTCACTATCGATACCTGGTAAGTATCTAGTTTTGATACTACGTTTAGTATCTGATTTTCGATACTTTTGACAACCCTATGAGCACTACTTAAAATCAAAATCATCTGTGTAAGACATAGTATAGTGGACAGTACAGTCAGTTGAAATAACTTCAGCCATTGTACCGTAGCTAATAAATGTTAAATGCACATACACTGTATTGCCAAAAGTATTCGCTCACCTGCCTTGACTCGCATATGAACTTAAGTGACATCCCATTCTTAATTCATAGGGTTTAACATGACGTTGGTCCACCCTTTGCAGCTATAACAGCTTCAACTCTTCTGGGAAGGCTGTCCACAAGGTTTAGGAGTGTGTTTATGGGAATTTTACACCACTCTTCCAGAAGCGCATTTGTGAGGTCACAGTGCACAGAAGAGAAGAGGCCATCTCCAAACTGTTCCCACAAAGTTGTGGAATTGTCCAAAATCTCTTGGTATGCTGAAGCATTCATAGTTCCTTTTACTGGAACTCAGGGGCCAAGATCCTGAAAAACAACCCCACACCGTAATCCCCCCTCCACCAAACTTTACACTTGGCACAATGCAGTCAGACAAGTACCATTCTCCTGGCAACCGCCAAACCCAGATTGCCAGATGCAGTCTGCAGGCCTGGGTGTTTGAGTTTATACATCTGTGGCCCTGGAAGTGATTGGAACACCTGGTTTCCATTATTTGGATGGGTGAGTGAATACTTTTGGCAATATACTGTATCTGCTTCCATAACATCTCAGACAGATTTTGTTTTAAGGGAATTCTATTTGTCCAATGAAAATCTATTGCTCCCCAGATCCAATGCCAAAATATGCATGAATTTGATTAACTTTACTGCTGAGCTGACAAAAGTTTGTCCAGCAATCGTGTTGGCATTTCCTGTTTCAAAAGTTTATGTTAAAAAGTAAGAAGATGCAGCTAGCTTTCAGTTTCACAGAGAATGCTGAATAACTGGCAACTATAAAACATAAACAAATAGAAATAAAACAAGATTTTAACAATTTGATGTATGTGATAGAGTAGCAGTTTGAGTTAGTTAAAGGTGCACTGTGTAAGTTTTGGTTGGGGGTCACTCTGCTTGTTTCTATGGATATATCATTGCTCTGCCTGGAATGTTCCACAGTATAACATTAGACAGCTCTACCTTAAACTTATTCAATTGCAAGTGGTTTTATAGCTCAAAAATACCTAGAAAAACAGGTATTCTGACTGCGAGCAGGCTTGCCTCTCTACAGATCTGACCTGTAACTTGGTCTGATAATCATTTTCAGTAGGAATTAAGTGTTTACATGGTCTTTTTAAAGTGGAATTAATTTTTATTAGGAATTAAGTTACTTTTAATCGGAATTAAAGCTCTCATGTAAATGTGGCAAATAGCTTTTACCCTGGTCTACATCATTCACCACAAATTATACTTTTTGTGAAGCTCAAATTAAAATTTTGCAATAGACATAACTGACATTTCTACACTGGGATTTCCATACTGTATCTTATTGTTTGTTAAATCCAAAAATCATTAGTATTTTTGCCTCCATTCCTGAATTTTGAACATTCTGATATTTTAAAATCTATTGATACTTTGCAGCTGATGACATCAACATTCCCTGGGGGTGTGAAGCTAACTAAAAGCACTACTCTGTACTCTGACCAGAAAGTGCAAACTTAGTTGGAAGCATAACAAGAGAGCCTCTCACACATAAAGTTACAGTCACAAGTTAGACAGTTTTTCAGTTACTCACTCTCAACCTTACTGTTAAAAATCAAACAGGACCATGAACAGACCAATATTGATCACAGGCTCCTGAAAATGTGTTGTCTGAGTTTGCTAATGTGAGCATTGCATCACCATGGTAACTGATAAACATTCCACCAATAGAGATATATGTAAAACACCCCCAATATGATGTCATTGCAGCATCAATACTGTGAAAAAATAGATTCCACATGAAATTGCACTAAAATCGTTGAAAATGCACAGGTTTTGTCAAATTATCTGTCACTTTTGGCACTCAAGGGCATACGGGTGCTTCTATTCACAAATTTATCCAATAGTTTTAATATTATTCTCAGCACGAGCGCTGACATAAGCATAAATCACACTCTCTGCTCCAGGTGAATAAACTCAAACACTGTTGGCTGTTTCAGTGATGGAAAATACTGATACTTTATCCAACAAATGTATCTTTAACGTGTATGAGTGCAGATAAAATACCACTATTCTCACTCAAATATGAGCTACAGGTTGTGTTCACGTTGTACAATTTGATGATGTCATTATTTCAGATGATGGGTCTATGAGAGATTTACTGTTTTTGAAAGAAATATCCAAACTTCTGATGATAAATGTTGAAGTTATCATCAGTTATCATTAGTTAGGAACTGTATGTAGCCTGAATTCTTATAGATTTAAAAAGTACTACAATCACAACTGAACATGGGTTGCAAGTGCCTTCACCTGCAGATAGAGCGCACATAAGTTTAGTCTCGGTTGGGACTACCTGAACTGGAGTACTGTACCTATATATTGTGCAGGTTTGGGGTTGGAGTGAACTGAGGTACCCCAGGGGAAAACATACAAACTCTGCACAGACAGACCCGGGAGTTGCACCTGGGACATTCTTGATGTGAGGTGAATGTTAGTCATTCAGCTACCTGCCCTGTAACATGTTAATGAACATATAAAAGAAACAAGCACTCGTATAGAATCAAAAAGGTACAAGCTACCACAACCACAACCTTAACCTGCAAATAGAGGACAAGCAAGTGTTTCTCATTCTCAGTATATGTAAAGACCATGCCTCATGTGAAAGCTCAGAACCTCCAGAATTTTGTCACTGAGCTGCAGAGGCTGCACTAGCACTGATTCATGATTGGCTGCTGGTGCTGGGGTTTAGGTAGTGACCATTCAGATCAGAGAGAGGCATTTTAGGTTTAAACCAACTGAATTTTATCATTCAACCCAAATGAGAGACTCATGTGAGGCATATTCTGCGGTCTGTTTCAATAATCTTCTTGAGAACCAAAACACCAAATGAAAAAACCCTAACCCTAATTTAGACATTACAGTATGTCCAATGTTTTTGTAATTAAGAATAAATTAAAGCATTAAAATTGTTCTTGGTATCTGGGGGAAACAAATAGGCCATGTTTATGAAATGTATAGAATCTGTAAGGTACTTTAAGCTCTGGTGAAGCTGTATGAACAAAATAAACTAACTAAAACAAACTAAATAAGCATGGGTGCCCTTGAAACCAAACACAACTCTAGATATGTGCAGTATAACAGTGGAAAAAGTCAATTTGCACAGTTGACTTTTCTACAATACAGAAGCTCTAACCATCTATCCAACTAACTCCAACTATGCCCAGTGTAAGCTCTGTTGAATACCTTTAGTCTGTGTAACCAGAGTGATGTTGTAGAGCAGCTGGTAGTGAGTAGGGCTGCTTGTCCGACCACAGCGGGCACACTCCAGCCCCCTCCCTCCCCTGTGCGGAGTTCCATCCATCACGGGTCGGGGTCGGGCGGAGGAGCAGGACAAATGAAGCGTGGATAATTCGGTTAGCGCCAGGACACAAACAATCTGTGAGGAATCAGAGGAAGTGTGAGCCGTCCCCGCGGACCACTTCCTCCGCATCAGTAAAGCCACACTGCAGCCCTGACAGCCTCAATAAAAAACACGAGAGGTAAGAAGACTAATTCAACCATAGGAGAAAAGTAAGGTCAGGTTAAAGATTCAGTGTATACAATTATAACAATATGAAGTCTTGAACGTGATTAAAAGTACTTTAAATGTGCACTGCATAAATTATAATACAATGCAGTACAATCACATACAAAAAATAAAAAAGAAAGCCAGGATTCCAGGGAGAGCTCTGGCTGTAGACCTCCACCCAGAGGACCCAACCTGCAAACCTCAAACAGGAGAAGCATCCGTCTTAAATGTGCTAATTTTGCAACCCAAGGAGCAGAGACAACACAAACTTTTACAAATGTATTGGGGATTCAATGTGCCAATTAAAAGAGCAAATTAATTGCAAAAAAATAAAATGAGCTGTATCACCTTTAAACATTTATCTTCTCTCATCTAGTGGTTTTCCACACAGAGACAGCAGGGGGAGATGGACACTTGAAATACTCAAATATTTTGAGTGGAGTTTGATTGAGCGAGTAAACACTGTAACATCTTCATGTGAAAAGCATGAAACTCTGTACTGGACTCATCTGTCAGTGATGGGACAACCTGTGGACGGGTGACGGCACTGCAGTACTTGGGCTCCTCTGCTGGATGGAATGTGGTGCTGTTGGGAGCACCTGACACCCTCCCTGACACCAACACCTGCCCAGTGCCCGGCCCTGTCTCTGCTCGCGCTCTCTCTGCTCCCTCTCTCTGTCCCTCTCCTATCTGCCCTTCTCTCTGTAGCAGTGCCTCTCTCCTCTCTATCTCTCTCTGCTCCCTCTCTTTGCCTCTCTCCTCTCTATCTCTCTCTGCTCCCTCTCTTTGCCCCTCTCCTCTCTTTCTCTCTCTGCTCCCTCTCTCTGCCTCTCTCCTATCTGCCCATCACTCTGTAGCAATGCCTCTCTTTGCTCCCTCGCTCTGGTCTCTCTCTCTGTCTCTCTCCTCTCTGCTCTCTCTCTTTGCTCCCTCTCTCTGTATGGCCCTCTCTCTTTGCCCCTCTCTCTGTAGCAGTGCCAGTGCATAGGGAGGGCTGGAACTGCAAAACGGCCTTCAGCACCAGATGTTACAACATTTGCCAGCAGCTCAGTCCATCCAGATCACGTTACAGAGCCTGTTCTGTGGAAATGGTGATTGTTGGTCTTTTAATATGTTAAACTGTCGTTTTTATGGAACTAAACACTACATCAAATTTTTTCATTACTAAACTGTGGATATGGTTGCACTATAATTCAGTACTTTATGAAGATGTGAGTCTGGTCACCTGTGAATCTCTCCGAGTTCAGATGTGCATGATTGATACTGGGAAATTTGTCCTTTGCATTTGACCCATCCTTCAGTGCCACTGGGGCATCTCTGGGGAAGAACATGGGGAGAACATGCAAACTCCACACAGAATTTTTCACCCCAGCAGTGGGACCCATCTTCAGATCTTGAGCTAGCATTTGTCAGGACTTGCTTGGGATCCAGAATACACAATTCTTCAGTACTTTATGAAAATGTGAATCTGGTCACCAGTGAATCTCCCCGAGTTTAGATGCATGTGATTGACAGGTGGATTAGCCACTTAGCGCATCATGTTCCGTCCATATCAGAAAAATAAAGGAAAAAATACATATCACAAGAGGCTGAAAAACACAGATTTCTGCAGAATCAGTGAGCAAAGCACAAAAGTCTGAAGTGAGATAAATTTGATTTTATTTGTAAATGATAGATGATCAATGAGCTCCTTTGTTTCACATGTGTCACTGAAAAAAAAAATCTGATTGGATGATCATGTTTGGCCAGGTTTGAGACGCAACTGAGGGAGTGGGGACCAGACTGATATCAATCTGTATAAAATTTACAGAGATAAATCAAGGTCAAGACTACCTTAGCTGGAGGAGCACACAAAGGGAGTGGCATCTGGTACCTTGAGAGAGAGATGAGAGAGCCCTTGCACACCTTTTCACATTTTAAGTTTCACAGTGTAAAATACCACGACCAACATGTCCAAAGTAGTCTGAAAAACAGCAAAGTTTGAATAGGAAGGTGATTGACAGGCGGAGTAATTAGACACAAATTGCTGTATCCCATTTCAAAACAAATAGGATGTCTTCTGAAGGAGTGAAAATGACACAGGAGACTGAACAGCAGCACAAAGGCTCTAAACCCTCTTAATCACAGGTGAGAGAGTCGTATTTGTAATACAGAGGAGAGAGAGAGAGAGAGAGAGACACTGGTAATACTGGAGAGAGAGAGAGAGAGAGAGACTGGTAATACAGGAGAGAGAGAGGGACACTGGTAATACAGAGGAGAGAGAGAGAGAGAGAGAGAGAGGGATACTGGTAATACAGGAGAGAGAGAGAGAGAGAGAAAGAGAGAGAGAGAGAGGGATACTGGTAATACAGGAGAGAGAGAGAGAGAGAGAGAGAGAGAAGGACACTGGTAATACAGAGGAGAGAGAGAGAGAGAGAGGGATACTGGTAATACAGGAGAGAGAGAGGGACACTGGTAATACAGGAGAGAGAGAGAGAGGGACACTGGTAATACAGAGGAGAGAGAGAGAGAGAGAGAGAGAGGGACACTGGTAATACAGGAGAGAGAGAGAGAGAGAGGGACACTGGTAATACAGAGATGAGAGAGAGAGAGGGATACTGGTAATACAGGAGAGAGAGAGAGAGAGAGAGAGGGACACTGGTAATACAGAGATGAGAGAGAGAGAGAGAGAGAGAGAGAGAGAGAGAGAGAGACTGGTAATACAGAAGAGAGAGAGAGAGAGGGGGGGCACTGGTAATACAGAGGAGAGAGAGAGAGAGACACTGGTAATACAGAAGAGAGAGAGAGAGAGAGAGAGGGGCACTGGTAATACAGAGGAGAGAGAGAGAGAGAGAGAGAGAGAGAGGGACACTGGTAATACAGAAGAGAGAGAGAGAGAGAGAGAGAGAGGGGGGCACTGGTAATACAGAGGAGAGAGAGAGAGAGAGAGACACTGGTAATACAGAAGAGAGAGAGAGAGAGAGAGAGAGAGAGAGAGGGGCACTGGTAATACAGAGGAGAGAGAGAGAAGACAGACAGAGAGACAGACTCTGGTAATACAGAGGAGAGAGACGGACATCTGTCTGAGGAGGGGCTGTGATTGATCTGAACACAATCTTACGGGTGGAACAAGCCATGTTGTTGAAATGACTCATTTACAGTGTGGCTATTATCCTCATGATAACAGTGTGGTGGGGTCCACTTTAATGGTGCAGTGATCCTTGTAAGTCTGTTCAGGTATGTGGAGTTTATGAATGAATACAACTCCAAGTACAGACAGTTTTATATTCCATAAAGAGTCACCTCTGCAATCACTCCAAAATATAATAAGAATACAATACGCTTTCCAATAAAATAAAGTTTTGTGTTGCAAAGTTAAACATTTATGAAGGTTCGCTGACCTCTATAGAGATGTTGTGCTTTGAATGTTCCTATTAATATGCTATTAAATTTATCTAACTTGCATGTATTCTATTACAGGTACTATATATAATAACATAGTAACTACCAAAAAAAGATTTTTGCAATATTTGTTAGTTCACAAACTCACAAGAATCCATCTTGGGCAAAGTAGCATTCAGGTTTGTGTGAAGAGCTCCGAAACGAACCAAAACCAGCATGGTGACACCAACAGATGTACTTCAGCCTCTTTAGTGTCAGTACAACTATTTTGTTTGTGGAAAAAACATGCAGAAGGTAAGCACTCTGTGCATTTGTGGACAGGGAAGATATCTGTGCTTTTCTTTCAACTGGATTGAATAAATTTTGATTTCTCAGCTTGTTTCGCTGTCGACTCTTCGACCAATCAGATTCCAATATTCATCATGACGGTTTGCTATTTCCTGACCAGAACCATTTCTGATTGATAAATGTGTGCGTATGAGTGCTAGACATAGCAATCTGGTGTGAGCCAGGTTAGAGAATTACTACTTTTAAGTGGAACTAAATCCACTTTTCTACCACTATTTCACTATGTACCACTATATGGTGTTAGTATATAGCATGGTCTTCTGTTCCTAGTCACTTTGCGGCTATTTTAGTGCAAATTAGATACATTTACAGCATTCTGGTCAAAAACATCTAAATCTAAGTGTGTGCTGGCTCCAGTAGCTCCTACATTTTCAGGTAGTTGGTGACATCACTCTTTTCTTTAGTCCTCCAGGTACTGCCCTGTTTAGCAGCTCTATTTGAAATGCAGTTTTGGGCATTTTGAGCTTTGGAGATGTAGACAGACTAAAAACAAAACAAAACATAGCTCTGGGTATGTTTTTGATGAGGTAATAACATTCTAACATGGCTTAAAGCTCAGAAGAGTTGTAATATATGACCTTTAAAGCTTAATACTATAATAAATAGCATACTTTTTCTTCTTTAAACTATCAGATAAAAGCAGCATATGTCCTCTGTATTGTCAATAACCACTCACAAGTCTGCTTCCAATGGCTAAACACATTTCATTAATTTATATAAGTTATCAAGGGACATGGCACTTTTCCCATTGCCAAATTGTACCGCAGACCCTCTCCTATGCCAAAATATGGACTCATTCACTTGATCAGCCTCTTCCAGGATCTATAGTTCTATTGAAACCCCCCCCCCCCAACTCTTTACTTAAAATGTGCCTAGTTTTGTATATTTTATTTATTTATTCTGATAAAGATATTATATTTAGAGGTAATTCCAGTTCTCTTACCTGGCAACCATAAAGTTAACAAGGACCAATACTAATCCAACTTTTGCAATAGTCAAATAAAAATAAATGACACATTTATTTTGTTAAATCAATGTGAACTCTCCTTATGGTTACCAGTAGGATTCTGTCCAAATCTCAGCCCACAAGCCTACCACATCCATGCTCCCACATGGGCATTGTTTCAGCTGTCTATCAAACTGAGCTTTCACACATCTGTCCCATGTCCTAAAGACTGTCCCATGTCCTAAAGCGGAGGTTATCCTGCGTCCAAACTGAAACACTGATTATTTGCTGTTTTAAGTTTTCACAACTCTCAGTCAGATGCTTCTTAATCCAAACTATATGTGAAAATGTTTGGAAGTAGGTGTTGCACAACACTTCAACAATTAAACCAGACCGGGACCAGAGGTCCGCGAACTTGCTGACAAAAACATTTCCATGGAGACAAGCAGATGTTGGACCCCTCACCAGAAAGGTTACACAGTACACCTTTAAAAGACCCTGCACCTAATTTTGAACCATGAGTGAGAAACGTGGATTCAGTGTGAACAGTTGCTTCCAGTGTTGAACTATGACAGAAAAACAGCCGCCTGGTATTTTCTCATTTGATCATCCTCCTGTCTCACCAGAACTCTTGCATCTATAGTCCCATTGAAAAACTTCCAACTCCTTCACTCTCTCTACTCATTTTTTTTTTTTACCATCAATGCAAACCCCCATTTACTCTTCGCCCAATTTCTACTCCCCCTCTCTGCCAATCAGCTTCTCGACTGCCATGCCACGCTCTGGGGACTCAAAAGCTCCCATGCTGAGGACCTCGGGAGGGGGACAGAGGGGGGGAGCGGATGGGACAAAGCTGTTTTTCTGTGGGCTCACATTCAGGCCATGCCACGGGGACAATGGGGTCTTTATGAGGGGAGCCAGCTTCTTGGGGGACAGCACTGGACGGTACTCACCCAGAGCTCTCCCCGCTCCAAGCCCCAAAAGGAAGCAGCGGCCTGGGTGTAAAGTGGAGGCAGCGCTGGGGCTTTTGTGGTGGGCTGGATTTGGAAAATATATGTTAATTGAGAATTTATGTCATTTATGTATTATAATTAAAAACAGGTTCAAAGAATTGACAAAAAGACTCAAATGTGAACTGACAAACTAATACAAGAATCCCATTTCAAAGCATGTTTTTAGAGATCTAAACTACAGTGTTAGCAGTTTTTTTATGCAGAATAAGACAGGGTATTTTGTTGTTTGTAAAGAAAATTATGGTATCAAAAATTTGCTAATTGTGCCCATTCAAATTGAGATTTCGAATCTCTTAATCTTAATCTTGCACTTAAATCAGTTGGAGAGTCCATGTTTTAAGTAGATTCTTAGAAACACTATAGTCTTACAAAAGGGATTTATTAATTAAATGGATGGAAATGCCACTGTTAATTGTTATAGGGCCTATTTTTTACTGTCATAGAAACATGAAAAACAGAGCTATTTCATTTTAAACGGTTTGCAGTGGTTCAAAGTTATTCCTCACTTAACTTATGCATTCAGCGCATCCTAATTACTCACCACAATGAGCTTATAAGCAATTTTCACAACTCTGTTTTGCTGAGACTGTAATGCTAATAACAACTAGTATGCTAATGTGCACTTCCTGAATACTGAATGTGTCCAACCCCTGCTCGTCTCCATGGAGATGTTATTGCTTCAATGTTACAAAGAATGGTATTAATCTTATACTTGTCCCCATGGAGACAAGCAGCTCTGAGTAAGAATGTGAGTTTCTCAATGTATGTAATAAAACATCTGTACAAGAAAACATGCAAGTAAGGTAAGTTTAATGTCATACTGTGGAACATCCCATGCAGTGTGATGTTTCACAGGAGCACTGTGGAATGAAGACATTCAATTAGGCTAACAACAATAGCTGATATCTGTATTTCCAACTAATGACATCACTCAGTGTGAGCAAGAGTTTTTTTTTTACTTGGGAGACAAAGACAGCCAATTATGCAGGAATACTCAGTTACACATCTCCAGGTACGTGTATGATAACCAACCATATTATGACATTATGATACTCAGACACATTGACTTTTCAGAGCTTTTAACCATGTTATAATTGTCTTCTAGTGATGTGATGTTCGTGAACGAGTCAGCTCTCTTGAACGGTTGGAACCAGATTTCATTTTTTAAAAGAACCCAATCTTTTTCTTTCAAATTTTTATGCAGTTTTACACAGATTAACACTGAACCAACACAAGAATCAGCACAGAAGTAGAGTAGACAACACCAGAGAGGTTTGCGCACAAAAAAAAACATTGGCATCATAATAACAGTTAAGTTTTTTAATTACTGTGATTGTAGTGCAATGTTTATTTAGATTATGTATAATTTCAAGCCTTGGTCATTTCTCTCTGTGATTAGTTTGATGTTAAAACGAGTTCTCACATTGGCTTCTATCATATAAATAAACAGGCTCTTTGAAATGAATGGATTCAGTCGTATCACGCTGTTTTTCCTTCTCAAAGTTTGCGTCATCTTTAGACGTCATTGGTCTGATCAACCCGTGTTTTCACTGCCACAGGTACACGCCTGCTGCTTTGCCTGTTCCATCAAACCTAGCTATCTCCATGGAAACAAGCAGGTGACACCACTACGTCATGTTACAGGTCAGATCTGAGGAGAGGCGACCCCCGCTTAGAGAAGGAATGCATGTCTCTCAAAATATTTCAAAGCAATAAAAACATGTGTAATGGAGTCAGTGCAAGATAAGTTTAATGCCACACCATGGAACATTATCAGGGACAGTGCAGTGAGTTTGTGAGTGGGGAGAGGAGGGAGGAGTCAGTCATGCGTACAGAGGAATTTCAGTGAGGAGCGCACTTCCATAGCTGCATTCTGATGACCTCACACACCATCACAAACACGAGTCCTGGGACAGAGGACGTGACCGGGGCAGAGGAGGGACACGAGAAGGCTATTTTATTTCTATTTTAAAGCAGACCGATTATGCAAATATCGAATTTTCAGCAGTATAAACCATGTTAGACTTAGACAAACTTTATTGATCCAAGGGAAATTACTTAAGACACAATAGCTCACACATCATAATATATTATAATAACAAAGAGTAAAAAATATTATAGAAATGTTATAAAATGTTAGTTGTTTCCCATTTACACCATTTACTCACCATAAGCTGTATTTGTACTGATCCGTGCATGTTCATTCCTGTTCTGTGAAAGTGACTTCTTCAAATGAATATCTAGTTACTAAATTATATTAGTTTTAGTATCGATTAGTATCTGATTTTCGATATTTTTGACAACCCTGATTACTTTATGTAGGCTACTTTGCCGAATGGCTGTCTCCAACTCACCTGCGCTGTTCCATATATTTTCTGCCCTTGAGTTTGCAAAATAAAAACATGTTTATTTACTGATATTTGAAGTTTTTTAGTGATTTGGGGAATAACTGATTGAAATAAACAGGTACATTAGGTTATATTACCCACCTGGCTCTAGTAAAGACTTCATGGTGCATATAGTGACGGGATTACACTGTAAGGCTGCAAGATTAATCACAATTGAAGCAGAATCACAATTTTAATGGATCTAATTAGCAAATCTCTAACGCTGATATTTTTGAAGTACCATAATTTCCTCCACAAACAACAAATCTCCTCTCTTATTCTGCACAGACACTGCTAACCCTGTAATTTAGATCTGTACAAACATGTTCTGAAATGTGATTCTTGTATTAGTTTGTCAGTTCATATTTCAGTTTTTTTGTCAATTTTACTGGTATGTGAAGGGCCCATATTACGCTATTTGATCTGTTATTATGTTGTTTCTTCCTCAAAAACATATCTAGAGTTGTGTTTTGTTTCATTCACATGTTTAACACACAAACCCTGCATATTTACGCTGTGTTCTTCTCTCAAACAGAAAACACTCTGGTCGACCTTGTGATGTCATGTACTAATAGGCTAAAGGAAGTGCTCCACTGCGTTTTTAAACTCCATACACCTTCACTAGAATCATTTGGATCATTTCATCCCTGGAATTGCCAGTCTGAACCAAGGGTAATGGGTAGTTGTTAACTTGAAATCTACTGCTTCATGACATCACAATGTGGAACAAAGCATTAAGAGCTTTGGAGATGAGGAAGAAACGGCATTATAACATGGCTTAAAGCTCACAAGAGTCAATTTTGCGTAACATAGGAAAAGAATTGGTATTAAAACATTTGCCATCGTAATGCTTGTATGATAAATTAGCCTAAATACTTCACAAATCACTCAGCCCTACAATGTTCTCTTGTATGTTTGTAAAAAATAATAATAAAATAAAATAAAATAAATCCTATATTTTATTGATTCTTCACCACCAATGTCAAATCAAGAGTGTATCAGTATTGACACCATGTGAGTAGCAGAAGTTGCCGCATGTCCCTCGCTGTTGCGCCGTGTGCTGTGGACCGGAGCGGCTCTGCCTGTTGGATGCTCAGAGCGCGCACAGCTCCGGGCTCCCGAGTGGTCCGAGCCCGCTCTCCTGCCGCTCTCCTGCCGCTGTCCTCCCGCTCCCTTCCCCGTGTCCTGCGCCCCTCTCCACCGCCCCTTGCCCGTACCTCGGTAAACACGTAGAATCGCTAAGTTTTCCCTCTCTGCCCAATAAAAATGTCTCCTCTCCGGATCGATTGTTGTTGCTAGGAGACTGTAGCATCCTTTGGCACGGCTTTGCGCGTCTGTTGTTTCCATCTCTCCTTCCTTCTCTCTCCCTCTCTCCCTCACGCACACGCACGCACGGCTCTCTCACTCCCTCTCGCACTCACGCACACGCACGCGCCTGTCCGCGGAGCTGCCTGCCTCCCTCTCCGTTCTCCGTCAGTGCGACTCCGCGGAGGGGACAGGAGTAGACCGGGACAAAACTTCTATAGCGTTCCGTGACTTTTTTTTTTCCCCCCACAAGTAATCTCACGTGTCAAGGTAGGACAAACCCATGTTACTTGTACGTGTGCGTGTTGCGGTGTTTTCGGCAAGAGGCGACACAGTGCGTAAGGGGGAAAATTATCAATCCGGGACCGTTCTAGCGCGCAGCCAATCCAACGAATTCCTTTGAACTTTGGGCATCGTTTTCGGAGAGGCAAGTTGCAGCATGTGCACGTGCGGCTGCGGTGCGGTTTTTATTCCGCTTTTACGCGTGTGTGAAAGTAAAAATATAAAGAATCCCGTTGGCTAATCTCTGCCGCAGATGGGAAGATATACGGTGAAACAAAGACTAGCCGCAGTTGCGCATTTTCACGCCGCGGAGAGAAGTTATCTGAGGTCGGGCAGTGTGCAGAGGCATGGCCCGGGGCGAGTGGCTTCAAACGGGGAGAGGAGGAGAGGGGCACGGGCCCACAGGTGGATGAGAGCTGCGGGACTCGAGTCTGATAACCACTCTGCCACTCAGACATTTAGAGATGGTGCATTATAAGTGCAGGTTTGGAACACTTTAGTCCTGGTTTGGTTCGGCTTTTGTCCTGGTTTTAACTGGCTTATTTCAGGTGCAGTACTGGTTAAAGATTCACTATGTAACTTCTCTCTTCTTGTCTCCATGGAGATGTTATTTCATTGCCTTGGATGTACCACAGTATGGCATTAACATGTCTATCCCCAACACAACTAGGCAAAGTTACAAATCAGATCCGTGGAGAGGCAACCCCGCTCAAACTAAGAATGCATTTTTGCAGATATTTTTAAGCAGTGAAAACACCTGTAATTGAACTAATAAAAACATTTCAGGCAAATAAATAACATCTCCGTGGATACAAGCAGATGGCAGAAAAGTTACGTAGGGCAGCTTTACGTCTCGGTTTAGCTTTTAAATATTTTCATGCAGTCCAGATTGAAGACCTGGTTATAATATAGATCTAGTTTAGTCCTGTTTCTAAATTTACCAGACTTAATCTTGGCTTTAGTCTCACCTCTTTAGTCCTGTTTAGGCCTGGTTCAGAGTATGTTTAGACTGGTCTTAATCCTAGTCCCATTTATTTGGTCTTTTTTTTAGATTTCGTTAGAATCCTGGTATAGACCTGGTTTGAAACTATATTCCAATTTTATTTAGACCAGATTTATTCCTGGTTTAGTTTCAGCTGTTTAGTCCTGGTGTAGACCTGGTTAAGAACATGTGTAGACTGCTTTTAATCCTAATCCCATTTGTTTCGTCTTGGTTAGACCTGGTTTAAATTCTGGTATAGATCCGGTTTAGACCTGGTTCAGATTTTTTTCTTTTCTTTTTTTTGGTATTTTATATTTTATATTTTGTATTTTATATTTTTGCTCCACCGGAACAAAATGAGAGTCTATCTTTAAGTCTATTTCTAAATTATTATTTTTTTAGCCATTATCTATTATCTTGTTTTATTGCATGTTCCATTTTCCTGCTGTTCTTGAACTGTGCGTTGCAACACTGGAATTTCCCCACTGTGGGACTAATAAAGGCATATCTTATCTTATCTTATTTAGACCAGATTTAGTCCCAGGTTTAGTCTCACCTGTTTGGTCCTGGTTTAGACCTGGTTAAGATCTTGTTTATACCTGTTATAAAATTTATTTATACCAGGTTTAGTCCCAGGTTTAGTCCCACTTTGTTAGTCTTGCTGTTACCTGGTTTTAGTCCTTACAAGTACATTTTGACTGAAGATTTGATTAAAAGATTCAGTTACATTTTAATGACAATATGAGCAATATTTTTTTTACCAACCACATTCAAAACTGGAACATTTTTAAAAACACATATCTCCCAGAAAATGTCTAGAGTTCTTTATCTAATCCTCCTCCTCTCCACATTTGCACCACAGGGAAATGCATTCAACATCTCAGGACCAAAATGACAGCTTGCATATTAAAAGATGATAACTTTAGATAAAATGGAAGATTTAAACTATACGCCCATACTTGGTGACACATTTTTAAGTAGAAATGATAAATGAGGAGGAGGAGGGGAGGTAAACCCGGAGCATTTTGGAGCAGGTGTGACTCAAAGAGGAATTCTCATAAATACAATTACATCGTATATATATATTTATTACACATATAGGGACGATCGCTTTATTACAAAATACTCGAGTTACTGAAAGTAGCTTTTAATTGAGTATAAATCTAGCCATGAAATTGTAGTTACGGCGTACAGAAATCTAGTGATTATGGAAATCTGATTAAAAATTTAATTTAGATTTCAGATTTGTATTAAAGATTGATCTAAAATGTTTCTAAAATTGTGTAAAAATGTAACTATGAATACAATATTTTTCATGCATACCTTATACTTGATGATTTTAAGTACAAATTTGGCAGAGGTACTCGAGTACAATTTCGTCATTATACTTTTCCTGACTGTGCATTTGCAGGACTCATCCCTCCACAAGTACAAGTAAAAAGTCATGTAAAAATTGTTATTTGCACCAGTTGTAATGACACTCAAATCAGGGGTGCAAAAGAAGAAAGAGATTCGCACTGCAGATCTTTGAAGCTCCCAAATTTTTATTTCAATGACACCACAATGTGGCGTTTTGGGTCAAGCCCTTCTTCAGACACTCAAATTAGGGGTGAAATAATAAGAATTACATTTTTTTTTTTTTTTTTACAGGAGCCCTAAACAATGTTGGAATAAATTCTAATTGGATTTTTATTCTAATAATTATTGCAGTTGACCTATTTTTCAATCATTTCATAATGAAGATTCAATTCACAGTGCACATTGAAATGTATTTGCAGATCTATTATGCAAAATCGTTATAATCCCTTCTCATTTATCATCTTGAAGTTGTATTTGGAGTGATTCGTGCATGTTTGAGCCATCTTTAATCATGTATTATCAAGACGCAATTTTGCCGATCAACTCCCGTTTTCAGCATCACAGAAATATACACCCACTACACGCATATACACGCTCTGTACTAACGTCTCCAATTTTATTTTCTTAAGTGGTGATTTTGGTACAAACGGAAAAAAAAAAAAATATTCAAGGCTCGCTAGCGTGGTGTGCAGCTATCCATCGGAGGTGCCAACAACTTCTTTGTTGTGATGATGTTTACAGTGACTTTTATTAAGTCATTCTAGATCAATATTACAATTTAAAATGTCCAAATTATAACATAAAGGTTGATGGGTGCCTTAAGGGTGACAGTAGCTCAGTTGGTAGAGTGTTTGTCCACTGATCTGTTGGTTGGTGGTTTCAATCTTGTTCTCGACATAAACCTCATTGGTTGGGCGGTTAGATCCACTGACCCACAGGTTGGTAGTGCTATTCCAGCTCCCACAGATGAGACCCTAACCCACCTTGCCCCCAGTGTCTGTGTACACTGGTGTATGAATGTGTGCGTGAATGGGTGCTTCCTTGATATAAAGCGCTTTGAAGGTGGAAAAGCGCTATATAAAAATGTGAACATGTTTGTAGCTTTTACGCAGAATAAGACCTCATGGAGACACAGGGAGGGCATCTGACACACAGAGACATTTAAGAACATGTTTGTAGAGGTCTAAACCACAGCGTTAGCAGCTTTGACACAGAATAAGATCGCACTGAGACAAAGGGAGGGCATCTGACACACAGACATTTCAGAACATGTTCAAATTTCCCTACAGAGACAATAAAGTGTACCTTAACCCTAATAAAGTATACTTTAATTGAGCTCTAAACCACAGGGTTAACAGCTTTTACATAGAATAAAACTCCAAGGACACAAAGGGGCATTTAAATTCTACTAAGGCAATATATTACAATTGCAACTATTCAAAATTGGACTTTGAGTTGCGATTCACCATAGAGTTATATTTTTCCGTTGACGCATGCTCCACTGTGGCTCTGCTCCTGCCTGTTGTTGGTGCTGACGGGGGAGCAGTGCGCGGGGGCCCCATAATGATCGTAATAGCATCATAATCATAAGTTCATCACACTGTGGAAGTATTCGTAGACTGCACCACTCTGCTGAGACAGGAGCTGCAGTCTGCCTCTACAAACATCAGCTGAAATGCGTGGGATTCTTGGGTGTTTAGCAGATTTCAGTCTCTTTTTTTTTTTTTTTTACTATCTTAAAAGCACAAAGAAATAGTTCATTTTAAATGATTTGCAGTGGAACCTATTACTCAATTTCCGTATACATTCCATCATCTTAATTACTTACAGTGATGAGTTTATAAGCGCTTTTCACAATTTTAACAATAGGAGCCAGAGTGGATTTTTGCCATCACGGTAAAGCTAACAACAACTAGCATGCTAACAGATGAAAAAAAAAATCCTTTATAATTAGATGTGGATGGCTTATTTTGACCTTAAGAGCTACTTTTACAAAATATCTGTACTGGGAGACATTTTGCTCAAATACATTGAAAAAATGGTGCAGGTCCTTTGAAGGAGATTTAGATTTTAAATTTCATAAACTTGACCTGTGTCCCCAGATATGACATAAACATGTTCAAATCAAGAACAGCTTCTACTGATAACAACTGTAATGCCGATTTTCAAGATGATTATCCAATCAGAAAGCCAAATGAGCCTCACATGTTTCAATGCTGAAATCCAGTTGGTTTAAACATAAAATGCCTCTCTCTGATCTGAATGGTCAGTACCAAAACCCAAGCACCTGCATAGTTCCTGTAAGACTGAAACTGTAAGAGCACAGGCTACATACTGTTTCTTTTGAGGTGACCAAGATGTATTACAACAAAAAGCTTTACCTTACTCAGTTCATGATAAAGATTCTAACGTCCTTCTCCAGTAAAATCGCCCCATCCTTGGCTCTCAACATGCAGAGGAGGAGGAGGAGGAGGAGGAGGAGGAGGAGAGAGTGGGCGTCAGGTGTTCTTGTGTCCTCTTGTGTTCCTCTAAAGCTGTAAATGTTGTCTGCAGAACATTGCACTGTCAATGAATGCACCACTGTCAGTGAACATGAGTCTCTGCACTGGTATCGGTTAATATCTGGTATCAGCAGATCCTTGAATCTATAGTATCAGAAACAGTATTGGAACTGAAAAAGCTGTATGATTGCAAAAACATGCAAAAACGTAATGCAGAAAATGACTAGGAAACAATGTATAAAAAAAATATTTATTAAAGGTGCAGTATGTTACTTCTAAAGCGGAGGGCCAGCTGCTTTTCTCCATGGAGATGTTATTTCTTTGGATGGAACTTTGCACAGTATGACATTTCACTTATCTGCCTTGCATGTATTCAATTACAGGTGTTTTATAGCTCAGAAATACCTTGGAAAATAAGAATTCTTACTATGTGCAGGCTTGCTTCTCCATAGATCTCACCAGTAACCTGTCTCCACTGTGATAACCAGGTTTATTTTCATACTGTATAACATTCAAAGCAAAGCAACACAGTGCACATAAACTTGCGAATAATGATTTTTTTTTTTTTTTTTTTACATAAAAAAAACAAAAAAATCAAATCAAAGCTAACTCATACACTCACTTCTCCTTTCTTATTGGCTAACCGGCTAAAGGAATACAGTCTTGCTACCAGGACAATCCAAAAATAAACCCTGATATTCATTTCTGACATGTCCCACCCCCTTCCCCGTCCCCCCTCAGTGCATGTGTGGTTGTGATGGTGCAGAGGTGCAGATGTAGGTGAGTCACGGTGGGCTCAGCTGCTGTTATGCACATAAGGGACTTGTGCATATGACCAGGTCCATGTAACATCACTCCCCTGGGGGTGTGAGGCTCCAGAGAGCACCCCTCTCCTCCATCCTGTGAGCCCCCAGCTCCGAGCGTGCAGTGTTGGGTAATTTAACACCATATACTGTATATGTGACAATACTGCAGATAATACTGACTAAATTAAGGGCCTTGTACCAGATGTTTTTCCCATGTATTTGAGAAAAACGTGTCTTGCCCCAATACAGATATATTGTGTAAGCATCTCTTGAAAATAAGCTGTTAATTGTTGGCATCTAATTATGAAGCATCCGATAATCAGGAAGTGCACGGTTAGCATGCTCAGTGTTGTTAGCTTTACCGTGATAGCAAAACTCCACTCTGGTCTCTAAAAGTTGTGAAAAGTGCTTATAAACTCATCAGGGTGAGTAATGATGATGTTTAGAAAGGATAAGGTAAGTGAGGGATAACTTTGGACCACTGCAAACTGTTTAAAATGAACTACCGTAGTTGTGTTTTTCATGTTCTTAAGACAGTGACAATCAGGTACAGCACCTACCGTATAAAGCCTCCTTTTAGGTTTAAACCAGCTGGATTTCAGCTTTGAAACTGGCAACCCAAATGAGAGACTCATGTTAGGCTCATTCTGTTTTCTGATTGGATAATTGTAATATTTCTGTAACGCTACTCCAGTACGGTATTTCTTATTAAAAACATAAATCATAATCATTTCCCCCCTCCTCCTCTTCCTCTCCATCTCTTGATCTTGCTTTCCACCCCCTTTTCCTCATCTTCTCCTCTTCCTCTTCTTCCTCCCTGTTCCTCCTATCCTCTTCCTCCTTTCCTCTTATCCTCCACCTTCCTTCCACCTCTCATCCTCTTCTTCTTCCCTCCTTTTCCTCATTTCCTTTTCAACCCCTTCTTACCCACCTCCTCATCTCTTCCTCCTTCTTCTTCTCCTCCTCTTTCTCACCTCCTCCTCCACTTTTCGAACTCCAAGATCTCCTCCTTCTCTATTCAGTATTACTTTTATTCATTATTTTTATTCTTATTCTTTCTGTCCTTCTCCTCCGCACCTCCCTCCTCTTCACCCCGTATCCCTCGTCCACCTCTTCCTCCCCTCCTCCTCCTCCTCATACAGTATACAGCAGATTAGGATAACAAGGTGAACCGTGTGAATGTAATGTCCCATAGCAGCCGATGCTCATATACATTTATTTATACACACTAAAGAATACATCAGGGATCACATGTCCACACATACAAATAACTACTTTATCTTATGGTCCTGTATGCAGTAGAAATCAGACTTTATATTTTAACTTAGTATTACCAATTTTAGCTTCGCCCACTTGCACCATGATAGAGAATCGTAGAAGAAAGAAGAAATGGAAGAAAGTGTCTGAGATAGTGTCAGTTGGTTTCCCATGATTCTTAGTTACAACGTGTCTGAACCCAATTCTGTTGATGTGACTGTGTACTAATTGTGACTATTAGCATCTGATTTTCAATACTTTTGACAACCTTTCCTATCAGTAGCTTTTGTATTAGTTATTACCTGAGAAATTGTTATGTAAAATGATAGATAGAATAGATTATATTTTACAGTCTAATTTTTTGTCTTATTTAGCCGCTTTTATCTTGACAAAAATGAATTAAAATCAGGTACAGACCTATTAAATAAATAAATGCATATTAGTAATAATGGTTGTTGTTGGAGTAGTGTTCACACACTGATGAAAGGATAGCTGGTTCTATTCTTGCATGCTGTTTTTGTGTCTCTTGGCAAGATATCAGCCCCTTTTGCACACTTCTTTCCCAGAATGGGCAACCAGTGTAAAATGAAGGCAAATTAGCAACGATGTGAAATTTTCTAATATGGTAATTATTTCAGCTTTGTAGAGCCTTCCAGGAGTCCAGGAGTGACGTCTTAAGAACTGTTGCGTACGCAGCCTGGTACTGATATCAAATATACCAGGCATTTTAATATGACAGCAAAATAAAAAGATGAATTTTGTAGATGGGGCAGACAAATAGTTGTGATGTTTGTTACCTTTGCCAAGGAGTAATACCAGTCAATATCTAACTTCCAGCTCCAGTTCGTAAAGTTCACTAACATCTCCAGTATTTGACTTGATGGAATTAAAGAACAGATTTCATGCATTCTTCTGGCTTTAAAGGTCCTATATTACCCACATTCTTGGATTCTTGTGAGCTTTAGACCATATTACCTGGAGTTGTGTTTTGTTTCATTCACACATGGAGCAATCCTGGTTTATTATTCTGTCTATATCTGCAAAACTCAGAATGTTTTTTTCCACTTTGTAATGTCTGACGTATTGGTGATGTTTGGAGGCTAATGCTAACTTTCTCACTGAAAATGCATTGGAGCTTATTAAGGATGAGACGAGAACAAAAAGTAAAGCAATGAGGGGAATGAAAGGAGGAAAAGGAACAGGGAGAGGCGGGGAACTGAAGGAGCAAAAGGAGGAGAATGAACAGTGGAAAGAGCAAACAGGAGGAGAAGGAGCAAAATGAGCAAATAGAGGATAGCAGGAGGGGCAGATGAAGGAGAACAAGCAACACGAGGAACAAAAGGAAGATGAGGTGCAAAATGAGCAAAAGGGGCTGAAGGAAGGGGAGCAGAATCAACAGAACAAAAGGAGGAGGAGGAGCCAAATGACCATTAGCATGAGGACGTACGAAACAGAAGGAGTAAAAGGAGGAGGGGGAGAACAAAACCACAAGGAGCAAAAGGGGCTGTAGAACAAGCAACAGGAGAAGCAAAAGGAAGAGGAGATGTTGGAGGAGCTACAAAGGCACAGGGGAAATTGGAGGAACAGAAGACGCAAATGAGCAGCAGGCGAAGGTGAAGAAAGCAGGAGAAGCAAGTATAGCAAAAGGAGAAGAACAATGAGCTGGAGGAGTCAAAGGGGGTGTGATGGATGGAGCACAAGCAACAGAAGGAACAAACAGACGAGGAAGGTGCAGGAGGAGCAAAATGGGCAGGAAGAAGAGCACAAGCAATGGGAGGACTAAAAGAAGGATGGAGAACAGGGGGAGCTGAAGGACCAAAAGGAGAAGAAAGAGGAGAAGGAGCAGAAGTAACAGGAGGAGGAGAAGGAGCAAAAGGGGCTGATGGAGAACAACAAAGAGCAGAAGGAAAAAAGGATACTGAGGTGCAGGAGGAGAAAAATTAAGAGGAAGAGGGGGAGGAGTAAAAGTGGGAGCAGAAGGAATAAAAGTAGGAGGGGGAGAACAAACAGGAGGAACACATGCAACAGGAAGAACAAAAGGAAGGAGGATCAAACAAAGGAGGAGTCAAATGTGAATGAGGGAAAGGAGCAGCTGGAGGCACAAGTTTAACAGGAGATGCAGATGAGGTAGAGGAACGAAGAGAGGAAGGGCAGTGGGGGGTACAGCTGTACTGTGCCTCGCTTTAATAAATCACAGGCAGCAAACACAGGCTAAGTATAGAGAGGTACCTGTCCTGTCCTTATGCAGTCAACCAGGAGACAGGACGCTCTGAGGAGGAGAGTTCTACTGAGGATACGAGAAATATTCAAAGTCCACACAACTTAACTAGTCATTATTTATTTATTAACCTGATGTTTTTCATGTACTGCCACAGCACATACGGTATATATTTGCATATAAATTCACTGTGTGCTGCCTGCATTTAATCACAAAGCAGATTATTGTCTGATAATCAGGAGGTGCATGTTGGCGTGCTAGTTGTTGTTAGCTTTACTGTGATGGCAAAACTCTGACTGAAACTCATCGTAGTGAATAATTAGGAAGATCTGAATAAAGTACAAAAACATGTACAAAACAAGTACAAACATGTACAAAAAAGTATGGTTTAAACTTTCTATTGCACCTCCAGAAAATTGCACACTGTACCTTTAATGTCTGGTGTAATGTTGTTAAAAGGCCTCTCTCTGGACAGGGTTTTGCACCTCTGCCCCCTTCCTGCACCAGGCTCCAGTCCTGTTTGGCCGTACATCTGAATGCTAATGTTTAGTACCAGCTTGCATCAGTCACAGGGAGGATTGCAAAGGCAGATCAGCACCGCAGCCTGTGGACAGCTCCTCTGGCTCACTGCTGGGAGGGAACCAGCTTTCACCTGCAACGTTCATTTTGACTTTTTCATTTCTTTGAGTCTCTTGATTAAAGTGGCAAAAATGGTCTTGCCTCAGTGCAGAGATCAAATAAGTCTGCAGTATACTGTCTGTGGTGCGCTGTATAGATGTTAATTATTGTTAGCAATACCATTCTCTGAAAGCTGAGAAAAGTACTAATAAACTCATTGAGGTGAATAATAAGGATGCTCAATGTAACATTAGATTATTGCAAACCATTTTTAACTAGCTCTGTTTTTCATGTTTTGAAGACAGAAAAAATTAGGGATAGGTATCGTTAAGGATTTATTGATAATACCACTCTTATGGCTACTGCTTATCAACAGCCTGTTTATTGTAGTTGTAGTAGGTAGTTTGTAGTCTAAATAATGTCAAACTAATTAGCACCAATTCCAAGGACACAGCACTAGGCGCTGCTCTGAGCTGGAATCAGACCTCGAACCTTGCAGTTGGAGGGCAACACTAACTTCAGTCTAAAACAACTTTCTTGTATCCGTTTAGTATTTAGTATTTCAGTCTTTCCTCAAATGTTATCAAATGAATCAGCCCTACCACAAGCTTCTCTGGGCTAAAGGAGGTAGTTTGGTCCAGTGTGGTGAAAGAGTTAAACATTTGTGGACTGCTGGAGCTGGCCTGGTCCAAGGCAGTGTGAGGGTTAAGGCCCTCCTGGCCTGATAGAGGTGACTTAGCTCAGGTCAGCTGGTGTTGAAAAGACCAGTGAACTTTAAGGACTGAGGTGTTGAGTGACCTCTGGGGTATGGGAGCAAGTCCTGGTTCAGTCCAAAAGAAAACAAGTCCAAACAACCACTAGTTCTTTACAAGCACCAGTTAAAGATTTGGTTTGATTTACGCAGCTAGAGTTTCTCTGAAATGAGTTATTATAATTATTCAAATTTGTTTTGCTTCCATAAAGATACAAATGCAGCTGTTAGGGTTAATCATAATTTATGACACCCGTGTATCATTATGTAATTTGAACATTTTTAATCACAATATTGATCTAAAATTACTTTATAAAAGTCAGCTGACTTCTGCATTAGAAACTGCAGCGCCCAATGGGAGCTGACATCACCGTAAACGTCATCACAATAAAAAGCTGATACGTTTTTTGTTTTTTTCATTTGCACCAAAATACATGGTGCTACCGAATCCTACGTGTATCACCAATTAAGACAATAAATTTGGAGAATGAAGTTAGTACAGAGCAGTAGGTGTGTACCGGTGGCAGTGAAAACGGGTTGATTGGCAGAAAATAAGCAATTTAAGATTGCTCTAACATGCATGAATCACTCCAAATACAACTTTGAGAAGGTAAATGAGAAGGGAAACAACTATAACATGGTTAAAGGCTCAGTTTTGCATAATAGATACCTATTTTTTCTGTGTAGCTGAGCAAAATTTGCTTTGTTTTACAAGTACAGATATATTTTATGAGCAGCTCTTGAGGTGAAACTAAGTCTGCTGTGTACTACCTGTATTTAAATATAAAGTTGTTAGAAAAATCAAGAAGTGCACTGTTAGGATGCTAGTTGTTGTTAGGATTACCATGATGGCAAAACTCCACACAATGAATATATAATACGTTAAAAGCAGGCAAAAATACCCTCAAGAATGTGTAAGTAAAAGTGTGTACTCAGCTTTTTTTTAACCACTTTGTGAATGGTACCTAAATATATTCACTGAACCTGAGCAGTATTTGGGGAGTACTACAATCCTTCACAGCCCACTGAATTTAGATGAGCTTGTCTATAGCTTGATTTGGTCCTGAGTGTCCGTGCCTGGTTCAAACGTTTTACAAACCCACTGAAATGGTCCAAATAAACACAATAGTGAAGCACCACACGCTCCACTGCAGAGAACAGACTGGACCAATGGCAGTGCAGTTAAACTCTGACTAATCAAAATCCAATAATTACTGCTGAAACACTGCGGTAATTGCTTTGCACACTTGACTGAGCCCGACTTAACAGAGCCTGAGCTTCTGTTTTAAAAAGGCATCTGTTTTTGTCTAACCCCTCCCAGCTGTCCTCTTTGACATCAGGGCAGCGGGCTTATTAGCTCCGCCTGTCTGTAAGCTAGGTACATGTCACATCACGGCATCCTAAACAAACTCGAGGTCAGAAAGCTGCGGTACGACTGACTCTTAATGGCGCTGTGTCTGATTTCTACTGTCTTAAACATGAAAAACAGGACTGGTTGATCGTAAAAATGGTTTGCAGTGGTCCAAAGTTACCCCTCAAAAGAAGATCTACAGTTTTCCGCTCCATACGGCCCCCTATGGAAACAAAGATATAGGCCTCATCGTGCAGCCCGAGCCTCACTCTGCAGCATAGGCCCCACGGTGCAGCTCCTTCATGACAGTGAGGTGTATTAGATAGCATGCACGTAGGGCTAATTCTCGCCCTGACAGCCCGCCTCCCGCCTGCCTCTCTGCACTGGTCAGATGCTGATCAGATGGACGCGCTGGCATAAGTACACGCTCAGCCGCCATCTTGGATAAGGTAGTGCGCAGTGATATGTGGGACAGGACAGGAGACGTGATTTTAGAATACTGACAAGTAAGTGTGCAAGGGAGTCTGTTCAAAATGGATTAAAGTGAAGTGCGTCAGATGTTGTAAATGGGAAGTAGTCAACCTGCGCTTTAATGTAGGGGTTGGTAATTCAATTCTTGCTCTGGGTAGATTATGATGTTGTTGAGGACTTGGGCAAGACACTTAACCCTCCACATGACACATCTTTTAATGAATAGTAAGAAGTTATTATTATTATGTTATTAAAGTTTTTTTCTTTTAAAATGTGCAGTGTGCCAAATGTTGTGTAGTTCTATTTCAGTTTTTCCTTTAATCCAGAGGTTGCTCAAATGACAGTGTATCCTGCTGTTGTTTCCTTGGGCAAGACCATTTCCTTTCACAGGCTTTGTCATGGTCAAGTGAGCCTTCGTCTGCCTCAGGTTTAATAAAGGTATTACAATCACAACTGAACTGCGTTGCTAGTGCCTTAACCTGCAGATAGAAGACACAGGTGTTTCTCATTCTCAGTGTATGGACAAGCCATGCCTCACGTGAAAGGCGGCACTTGCACCATTAATCATTAACCGCACGTGCTGGGGTGTAGGTAGTGACCATTCAGATCAGAGTCTCTTTATGTTTAAAGCAACTGGATTTCAGCATTGAAACTGGCAACCCAAAGAGAGACTACTGCTTTCTGAATGAATAATCGTCTTGAGAACCAACCACCATATTATAACATAAACAACTTGGCCATTGTAGCCAATGTTTTTGTAATTAAGAATTAAAATTATAATTGTTATCATTAAAATCTATATTTGTGTTCAGGTACATGTTTACTTTGTATCTGAGGACACAGTGAGGTCATACAGTCTTACATATCGGTTCATTTAAAGACATGTTTTATCACCTTTCTGTTTGATTGACATAATCGTCTGAAATATCGACATTCATTTTTGTCAATATCAACCTTCATTCTTCTCAGCAGAAACTGTATAGCTCGATAAATGAAATGATGGTTTAAATCCGGCCTTGAGTGTGTGACCTGCTCATTGATATTGAGCTGTGGGCACTTCCTGTCCTTCTACTTTACAAAGATGAATGTTGTTCATTCCACAACAATCAATTTCACATGTGAGATCTGAGGCTCTCATCATTATTATGTCATCACTGTTATTGATCCAACCAGCTCCACCACAGCAGTCAACACCTGCATGTGCCTGTGCAAAGTACACTAGGACTACTAAGATTAGATTTATTTGAACTACCTGCAGAAAAATAAAAGCTGTAAAATACAGAAAGTGATAACTGCTGAACATTATGTCATAGGCATACATGCACTACACCCCTGCCATGATGTCACTGCAAAGTAGACAAAATTACAATCAAAATGCAGAGATAATTTTTTATGCAAGGAGAGTTTAAACCTTCAAAAACTAAAGGTGTAATCATGCATTGCAGTCTGACAGGTATCAGGCTAACCTGTGTTGAGTGTGGGCCCATGTTTACAGTATAGTTGCTAAGTGACAGTTATGGAATTGCCTCTACATTTGTGCTTTAATATGTATTTTCATCCATCCTGTAACATTGGAAATGGATAAAATTAGCCCCATAGCATACACACAAGAGTCATTGTTTCACATTTAACACATTAAAGATGCTTGTACCTGATTTTTTCCCCATGTATTTGAGCAAAATGTCTTACCCCAGTACCGATATATTGTATAAGCAGCTCTTGAGGTCAAAATAAGTCTCCTGCATGCTGTCTGCTTCTAATTATAAAGTGTTTTATTGTCCTATAAAGTGAGCATTGGCAAGCTAGTTTTTATTTGCTTTACTGTCACCACAAGACTCCGCTCTAGCCTGAGTTATGAAAATCTCTTATAAACTCATTGCTGTGAATAATTAGTATGCTCGGAATGCATAAAGTAAGGAATATCTTTGGACCACTGCAAACCATTTAAAATTAACAACATGCATTATTGTAAGATTGACATAAATTACAGAGGATAGACTGTATAATAAAAGAGGACTTCAAGTTAGCAAGGTAGTGTGACGTGACTCATAGTGTTTGGTTGCAACCAAATGAAGCTCATCAAGGCTAGCAGTTACAGCGGTTAATCTGTAACCAGGGCACATGTTTGGAAATCCAAACACGAAACCAAAGAGCCAATCAGGAGCAAGGCTGTTGACCGTACACGTCTCCTCCCATTCACACCACTGGTTTGCCAGGGGGCAGGCACTTAGCAACGAGGCTGTCAATCAGTCTTCTGCTAGTTTGACTGATGAGTTCAGAGTTGAGCTCATGGGCTGTTGAACACCATCTTGAAAAAATGTGTTTTTAGGAGGGTTTTAAAGTGAGGTAAGGAGGAGAATGATCTCAGATGAAGAGGGAGGGCATTCCAGAGCCTAGGGGCCACAACAGAGAAAGCTCAGCCTCCCTTGGTTTTGAGGCGGGATGGTGAGACGGACAGTAGGTTGAGAGAGTTTGAGACCGAGGGGCAGTGTCTGGGGTTAAAAGATCAGTGATATACTGTGGCGCCAGTGAGTTGAATGATTTAAAAACAAATAATAAAATTTTAAAATCAATTTTGTATTTAACAGGTAACCAGTGGAGTTGGGCTAGGAGGGGTGTAATATGGTCTCTCTTTTTGGACCTGGTGAGCAGTCTGGCAGCAGTATTTTAGACTAACTGTAACTTATTGAGGGATGATTGTGGGAGGCTGTAGTCCAGTCTATTACAAAAGCATGTTACAAAAGTTACAAAAGCATGTATGATTGTTTAGTTATTGTGTGTTAGGATTGGTTTTAATTTAGCGATTTGTCTTAGCTGAAAAAAGCTATTTTTAACAACATTTGAGATTTGTTTCTCAAAGTTTAAAAGAGAGTCCATAAAAACACCAAGGTTATTTACAGAACTGTGCAAATTTGTAGCAAGAGGCCCAAGGTCAGATGTGAGGGTGGCAGTGTAAGATCCAAATAGAATAACTTCAGTCTGATTTTCATTTAGCTGGAGAAAAATAAAGGACATCCAGTTTTTATTTCAGCAAGACAGGCATGGAGAGTGGCAAAGGACGAGCCATTTTTTGGGGAGACAGGAAGATAAAGATGGATGTCGTCAGCATAGAGGTGGTACTTAATCTGATGTTTCTCTAGAATTAAAAAATAAATGTATAAAGAAAATAAAAAGATGTGCTACGATGGACCCTTGGGGCAAGCCGCACGTGACAGGAGCAGGAGTAGACACTCTCTCACCTACTTTGACTGACAAGGATCTTCCTGTCAGATATGAAGTGAACCATTTTAGGACTGAGCTCTGCAACCCAACGACATGCTGCAGGTGTTTTCGGAGGATCTGGTGGTCAGTCGTGTCAAAGGCTGCACTTAAATCAAGTGTGAGAAGGATGTCATTGTAGACCTTTACCAGAGCAGATTCGGTACTGTGATGCTTGTGAAAACCAGACTGAAACTTGTCAAAGATATGTAGGCTGCTAACATGAGCTGAAACTTGAGAAAACACCATTTTTTCCAAAATTTTAGCCATGAATGGTAATTTGGATATGGGTCTGTAGTTTGATACAACCTTAGTGTTCAAATTGGCCTTTTTAATGAGTGGGTGCACAATAGATTGTTTAAAGAATGTAGGAACAACACCACGATGTAGAGATGAATGGATAAAATACTTGGATGGGTACAGGGAAATACATCTTTAAAAAAGGCTGCAGGTAAAGTGTCCAGGTGGCAGCTAGTGGGTTTGAGATGTGCAAATGTCTCAGTTATTTCCAGGAGAGACACTTGCCTAAATTTAGTGAGGTGGTGGATAGCACAGGGCATAACTTGGGGAGCGTTGGAGGGGCGAATGATCTGTGCTCTAATATTGACTATTTTATTAATTAAAAAGGTCCTTGAGCAATTCACAGCAGCCCACTGAGTTGGTGAGGCAGGCGTGCGAGGGTGGAGGATGTAGTAGGGAGTTTAAAGTCTGGAAAAGGATTTGAGGTTTATAAGCATTTGATACAATGATGTTGGAAAAATACTAACTTTTCACAGATTGTTCAGCTTTTAGATAGCACTTTAACCTCATAGGAAGCTGACCCGCCGGCGGGCCTCGCCTTACTTTACCAACTACAGCAATGTGCATAAGCTTCTCCGTCACCCACACAAACAATCTACACATCAAATAAAAGCTACGACTCTCGTCTTTTCAAATATGCAAACCATTTTCCGCAGTAACCACCATAGCGCTGACAGGAGAGCCATTTTACAGAAAAGCAAATACATAGGATTTGTACTTTTCTTACCTTTGAGGGCTCTGGTTCTGTCAAACATCAACATATCCCCAGAAAGTTGCTCTCATTCGGTCCGTACAGGTCCAGAGAATATAATCCAGTACAGAAAATATATCCAGAAAATAAGATCCTCCATGTCGGTATGTTGCAGGAAAGTATTCCAAACGTGAGAACTGATCCGACACGTTTTTGCACTTATTTTAGCCATTTCAGGGATAAAACACTTCGGATAGCGCCAACAACACTGCTCTATGCTAAACACAAGCGTTAGCATCTGATTGACACTTAGGTTGGCCAATCAGGTGGGGGTTTGTGGGTTACTGACGCCTCACAGAGCCAGTCACCGCTACAGATCGTTGAAAGTTTACGCCCCACTTTCCCTCCGTGTAGAATCAACCAATGACATTACACGCACGTAGTGACGCTTTCCCCTTACAGCCAATGAGCAGCTGAACAGGACGGTGTAGGGCATGGCCTGGTTTTCCGTAAACAGTTGGAGCGTGGAGCGAGCGCAAAGGACACGGGACTACGTGCGTAAAACGTGTGTATTTTACGCATTGCTGTTTTACAACAGTTTTGAGTGCAGTTTTGAGACAAAATGGACAGAACAGAGGAAGTACACGATAGAGGACACTTCGGATGTCTGTACCATGGATCTGTTTGGTCTGTACAAGTTTTGCCAGCCACATCTCGGACCCGCAGCGGTTTGACGGAAAGAGTGAAGATGGACTCAGGGGTAGAAGAGCTTGTTTTTTTGATTAATCGGATGCTGTTCTCGCTCGGTAAGCGTGGCTTATTCTGCTATTGACATACTTGTAGGTAAAATATAACCATGTGTAACCATTAGCGTTTAATGCGCATGCGCACCATGCGCTCTGGCACGTTTGTGTTTAGCTTTATGGATTAGACATTATTATTTGTCTATCAATTGAAAGTGTTGTTTTATTCTGCAGTTTACATTATTGTAGGTAAAATATAAGATGTGCACATACAGTATTAGTATCTCATCTGTGCGTATGGGTGAGGCGCGCTCTGGCACGTTCCTGTGGAGAGTTGGATCAGACGTTTACTGTTAATATCTGGCAGAATATAGTTAAGACAGTGATAACTGTGCTGCCCAATGCTAAAAGCAAAAGTTATCTTCTGATTGACACATAATTTGAGAATCAAAGTGAGGTTTGTGGGTCACTGAAGGCCTTGCTTACCCATTTTTACAGTTTGCAGTGTGTGTTTGTTTACATTTTTAAAGTGTGTGTGTGTGTTTGTTTACAGTTTGCAATGTGAGAAATGTGTAAATATATATTTATTTTGACCCATAGCACTTGTTTTGACTATATTTTATATACAAATATACATTTTATAATGTGTTATGCTATATATATTTTCATAACGAATAGAGCAGCTTGGTGTGTAGATAAAGATTCCTCTAAGTGTAAGCTTTCAGTAGAGCCCTCATTGATATCTGTGGGCTGAAGCTTTCAAAAGTTATTGCATTTTTTCCAAATGTCTCCATTTGGATAGGTTTGGACAGATTTGGATAAAGCAAAAGTCCCTCTGTAAAACGCTTAGATATACTAACAATAAATGTAGTAAAATTATAATTTTTATAGATATTCTCATCAAATTTGAAATATGAGAGGTCAACAATGTTTGCAATTTAAATATAGGGTAGCTAGGGTGTCCCCAGCAACATACTGCAGCTTTGTACACCTTAATTTTAACAAAAAAAAATGTGGGCGAGGATGAGATAAAATCATTTTTTATGTGTGTTCCACAGTGTATGAATACCTACCAGACATACTTATAGTGATTCTGACACCTGTGGGTAAAATTATTGGGTGTTATCAAACAAAAACCCCAAACTTGTGTATATGCAACTGAGGGTTCAATAATGGCAATCATTTTAGTTTGGAGAGGTCAGAGCAAAAGCAATTTCACAAAAATGGCCTGGAATTGTAAGGGGTTTTTGGAAGATTTAAATATTTCATAAGATACATGAAGTTTGTCCTTTTTCCATCTTCTTTCCGCTCTTCTAAGCTTGTCTAAGTGTACGAGTAGTCATTTAGCCACGATGTTGGTGTACATTTAACTTTGTGTTTTTTGGGGGCCACAGAGTCCAGAATTTCTGAGCATAGAGAGTTGAATTTGTTAGTTAAGTCCTCTTTGGCCGTGCAGGGGTTTGGGCCCTCAGGGTTAGGGTTAGGGTTAGGCCCAAACCTGCTGACGGGCAGCGAACAGTTCAAAGAAACTTGGAGCTGTGGAAGAACAGATCAATCGGGTAGAGCTATGAGGTAAGGGTTTTATTATGGGACATGTTAACAGGCACTCAAAAGTCATCATAAAGTGATCTGATACACCACAGTCAAAAATATCTAAATTTGAAACAGTAAAACCTGATGGAAAGACAAGGTCTAAAATGTGTCCTTTTTCATGAGTGGGTGTTTGTATGAGTTGGGTTAGATTGAAACTTTCAGCTGTCATTACAAAACCTTTTACTAAAGACTTTGAGGAGCAGCAGATATGAATATTAATATCACCTAAAACAAGAAGCCTGTCACTACAAGAAGACATGAAGGACAACAAGTCGGAAAATTCTTGAATGAAATATTATTACATTTTGGAGGTCTGTAGATTAGTGCGCATAGAATAGGCACTTTGAGCTGCAATTTAAAAAGTTGCACTTCAAAAGATTGGTAGGAATCAGTCGGTACCAGTTTGCATTTAAGAAAGTCTTTAAAAACAGTAGCTAGACCGCCTCCACGGTGGGAGGACCTTGGAGTATTTAAAAAACCTACAGTACGATGGACAGAGATCGTGAAATGGGGATAAATCATCTGGGATGAGCCAAGTTTCAATAAAATTATGAGTGGTAACAGTGTAGTTTAGAATATGGACTTGTTTTGCATGGATCTACAGTTCAGGAGGGCGAAGCTGAAAGATCGACTTGGTATTGCCAATGATGGGCGACTATTTGTTTTAATCTCAATCAGATTGTTTGGGTTTATGCCGGCATTGCGATCTGATTTGCTTTGATGCGAGTTTTGGGACACCACCTCATGAGTAGTGTACTTATATTTCTGACTTTTAACAGTAATAAAAGTGCTAATGGGGAAAATGTATTGTTTACTAAAGTTTTGTTGCCATTTTGTCAGGGTTTGTTCAATTTGGTGCTGTTTTTGCGGCGACAGGGAGGGGGCGCTAATCAGAGACTAGCAGTGCGTTGAACAATCTGAATAAGAGGCAGCTGGGCGGGGCGTGTAGGAAGTACACAGTCACTCATGTGCGGGTACCATAGCGGGCATGCTATGGTACATAATCTGTTATTATCTGTCATATTTTAATTTAGGGACAGATCCAGAGAGAGGTGGCCACCACTTTACAATAGAAGTCCACTTTGGAGTTCGTTATCTATGTCCATTTATATATAGAGTCAAAACTGACTCTTGTAAGTTTTGAGCAATGTTAAAATGTTGTTACCTCCTCAACAACATACCTGGAATTGTGTTTTGTTTCATTCACACATGTTTGAGTAATCCTTCATTATTAGTCTGCCCACATCTCCAAAGCTCAAAATGCTCTGTTCCACCTTGTGATGTCATGAAGTGGCAGTTTTCAAGTACAACTACCGTTTACCTTTAGTTCAGTAGAGATTCCAGGGCTAAAAGTATCCAAATGATTCTAGTGAAGATGTATGGAGTTTAAAAACATGTTACAGAGGCTAAAATGTACTAAAGTAGTTTAAATAAGCTTGTGTAATGCATTCTATTGAACCATCGAAAGAACTGTCTCCACTTGAGCCATAACCAAGTATCCTTAAAGAAATCCATACTGTTTAGTGACCATGGACCTCATTAACTGACCCTAACTGTGTCCAGTCCAATAACGCTCCTGCTTTGTCTCACATTTCTTAGTAGAATTGATTCCCTGACCCTCCAAGCAGTTGGATATCGGTACTGGGTTCACCGGTGCAGAGAGTGAATGGTCCTGTATGGTTTCTTATTGATTATTGTGACTGTGTAGTGACCTGTGGGGGCCAAAGGTCAAGACTGAATCATGTTAGAACCAGAAGCATTGATTGCTCCTTCTTATGCATTATTTTGGATATTAATTTAAGGTAGAAATCAGGTTTAGTTCATTAGTTATTCCTGCTGTTTTCATGAATGTGCATATTTAGCCTAGGTTCCTCTCTCAAAAGGAAAACACTCTGCTCCACCTTGTGATGTCATATGGTAATACAGGAAGTGCTCCATTGTGTTTTTAAACTATACATCTTCACTAGAATCAGTTGGACAATTTCAGCCCTGGAATTGCCAATCTGTACTGAACTAAAGGTAAAAGGTAGCTGCTTCATGACCTCACAAGGTGGAACAGAGCATTTTGAGCTTTGGAGATTATAACATTATAACATGGCTAAAAGCTCAAAAGAGTCTATTTAGTGTAATATAGGACCTTTAACACTGAGTAGAGCGGTCCCTGAGCTACAGCTGTTGTTGTCTTCTGTCTCTGTCCTATTTCTGGATGATCAGTCTAAAACACTGAGTGAATTATTCATGGTCTAAGCCCCCCTGCCCCTTTAAGAGTGTCAGCTACTGGGACACCCGTGCTATACACTCGCTCAAAACGCACACAAAATACAAGCAAAATGTACTCCACACAACAGAGGCGGCACAGTGGTCGAGAGAAACGTAGAACTCGGAAATTACTACAAACAAGCAAAGCAAAAACAAAACAAATGAAATGAGATGTGATCCTTCTGGACTTTATAATACATGCTGTACTAAAACTAATAATATTATTATTATACATTATTTTGTATTCTGCAACCTCACCAAGTATTATGATACCAAAAATTGTAATCAAGTAAGACTTAGGTTACTTCAAAATAATGTGACTCAAGTAGAAGTAGAAAGTAGTGGTCCAAGAATAGTACTCCAGAGTAACTTAAGGAGACAACATTTGATTTATGGTTTAAAGTGAATGTAATTTGAAGGACAAAACATTAAATAATGCACAACTTCTGGTATTTTCAAATATCTGAAGGAGAGGTTCATTTGCTCCTCTCACACTGGACTGCTGTCTGCGTCTACTGTATTTATAAAACCTCTTATTGACCACAAACCAGGAAGTAAAGCTTGTGCACTGTTAGCATGCTAGTTGTTGTTTCCATTACCATCATTATAACTGGGCAAGTTTGGACTGCAACCTAGATTGATATGTGTTGAGTTCTATACAATCCGGGATGCTCTCACTGAAAGCAGTCAGTAGAACAAGATGTTTTTTGTTTTTGTTTTGGGTTTTTTTACATCCAAATTGAGAAAAGCACAGACATCTTTGCTGTCCACAAATGCACAAAGCGCTTCCCTGTGCATCAGAATAGTCTGTATTTTTGCTATAACAGGCTAAAGTACATTTGTCGGTGTCCCCGTGTTTGTTTTGGTTTGTTTGGGCTCTTTACCTTGCTCAAACCACAATGCTGCTCTGTGACTGATCTAATGGATTCTCGAGAGTTTGAATGAGACAGTAAAAAAATCAGGTAGAGCGCCTTTAATTATGTCAGCCCACAGCCCTGTCAGAGCCTGTACTCTTCTCCAGCTGTACATGTCCCGTCTTATGTTCTGGCTTCACATACAATAATGTCCTATGAGCTCACATACAATATAATAGTGCTGAGGCCTCTGTGTCCGGACAGCAGCCTGTTCTGCTCAGACTCAAACATGTCCCCTACACAAGATTCAACCTGAGATAATGAACACACTGGCAATGTACAGCTAGGGTCAGGTGTTATTATTGGTGGTTTCCAATAATAGTCTGTGTTATGTGCCTCTCTGAGTTCATTTTTTCTGACAGAAAATATGTTGAACTTTGTGCCAATTTTTGTTTCATGTGGATAGAACAAGTGATTACAGACATATAAACCATTTCAAAACCTTTGTATTTTGACAGACAAGTTGTACCTTATAACTCTGACATACCCTCCACTCAAACCAACCATTCATTTTAATGGAGATGAGCTGCTTTATGATACACTATTCAACAACTGCAAGAACAAACGAGGACTTTAGGATATGTATTACATCAACATCAACACATGAGAAGAACATATCCAAAATATCAAGAATTCTATGCTACATGGTACTGCCATGCTAGCACTGTTTACTTTTCTGGGGTAACATTATGTCAATGTTAAGGCTATGATTAGTCTTAAATTAGTTGTGCTTAAAACACATGGAATGCACAGTATCTGCCAGGAAACCCTTTAAAACAGACCATTATGCAAAGTCGAACCATGTTATAAATGTTTCCCTCACCATTTACTCACCCAAAGTTGTATTTGGAGTGAGTTGTGTATGTTTGAGCAATCTTTAATCATTCATTTTCAAGACGCCATATTGCAGATCAAGCCCTATTCTCAAGTCTACTCTGTATCTGCTGTTCACTAGAGTGATCTGAATCTATCCATTGGATGTGCTGACAGCTGCATGGCTTATTGTTGTGATGTAATAAGCTCTTTTGTGGCGACGTCTGCTCTCATTTCTAATGCAGACAAAGCAATTTACAAAGCCAGTATAATATAATATATTATAATATAATATAGATTTTTTCACGATTATAAATGTTATGACTTTACAGTTTACAGTGAACACACCTCCTCCTGTCTGTGTTATCTGTCAGTGCTGAGGCTCTGCACATGTTTGTATGGCCACACACTGCACATAAACAGGTACACACACACTTTGGTGTGCATACTTAGGTGCACGCTCACATGCACTCTCACATGCACACAGGCTCACAGGCCCAGGGGTTGCCAGGTTGGAGAGCTGTTCCACGGTCCATCGACCCTACACGACTGCTCTCAGCTGGAGACATGTCATCCAGCGCAGCTTGCCCTGTTAGGAAAGAGGGAAGAGAGAGGGAGAGAGAGATGGAAAGAGAGAGAGAGAAAGAGAGAGGGAGAGAGGAGCAGACTTACCACCCTGAGTCACATAAATCACTTGTGTTTAAGTTATTGTAAATGTAGGAGCTGTCAAATGTACTTTTGTGAGCTTTGCTCTGTGTTTTAATCATATCTGCATTCAAATGTTATTTGATATTTATTTGAATATACTAATAATATTTTACATTTACATTTGTAACATCAACAAGGCTCTTCACACACTGCCAACAGTGAGGCTGCCAATCTGCACCATTAGTCCTTCTGACCACCATCAACACTCACACACTCCACATTCATACCAGGCAATGTGGGTGAAGTGTCTTGCCCAAGAACACAACTGTATTTTCTGTAGGTTCTCAGGCCTATATGAACATTTAAGGTACATTATATTCATATTTTCAACAGATTCCTCACAATGTTTTGAATTTTGCACTAAAATGTCCAAGTTATAGAAAAGTGCACAGAGCTGCACTCCTCTGTTATTTTTATATAATACAACAATAGTGTGAATTACTCTTTTATGTAAGCAATAGGTTTTTCAAATGTACAGCAATGGTTTACTGGCTTCAGTAACAAACAGTGTCTCAAATATAACTCCCCCTTTGCCCCTTTGCCGCAACATTGAGCAGTGTATTCTGAACAGTCTGACATATCGCTATGACAACCCCAGCTGAGTGTCTGACATGTCTTCATTTGACACAATATGCTAACACACTGATAGCAGTAATACGCCTCCTTCTGTCACAGCGCTCTGATTTCTGACTGACAAGTGGAGTAAAACATGAGAAGGAGCTCTGTGGTCTGATTGGTTCTCCAGGACATAAGCTGTTGAGTCGCACTGTTGAGTCGCACTGTTTCACCAGCGAAAAGTCTGGACCTGTGAGCTGAAGCATCACTATAACAAAGCCTACTGTGAAATCTCAACCGAGAAACACACTGGCAGGCTACTGGACCAAACTGCTCTGCATTTCGTTCTTAGCAGTAGTGAGTATTGAGTCAATGGTATCACTAATTATGTAAAATGTAAATATGCCAAACATGCACAAAAGGTCAAATCCTCTTGCTAAGGTAGTCCTGATCAAGTCTAGGTCAAGATCTGGAGATGTGTGCTCACTGATCATAGGATGCCCCAGCGGCGCTGATGGGTGAAATGCAGGACACTCCGGGGCTATAAAGTGTTCCTATATATAAGATAAGATATATTGTGATTGTGTCTACTATATAGTTGTAATCTATGACATCATTGTTATAATTTGGACACTTTAAATCTCAATACTGATCTAAAACAGTTTAATAGAAGAAACAAGCCTGCGAACTTCCACATTAGAAACTGTGGCGCCCAATGGGAGATGACGTCGCCATAAACATTAACACAACAAAGAACTGCATGCAGTCGGCCCGCAGATCACACTAGCAAGCCACAATTTTTTTCTCATTTGTTCCAAAATTACTATTGACACTGCCGAATCCATGTATCACCGACTAAGAAAATAAAATTGGAGAACTGAGTAAGTGTATTCCAGTGGGCATGCAGCAGTGGCTGTGAAAACAGGAGTTGATTGGAGTAATGACGTCTTGAATACAGGAATACAAAGATTACTCAAACTTGCATGAATCACTCTCTCGAGAGGGCAAATGAGAAGGGAAACAACTATAACATGGATAAAAGCTACAAAAAAATGTGCATTATAAGTCCGCTTTAACCTTTTGGGGGGATGTAGTATAACATGCATATTTATTTTACATTTCACTGTAAACACCAATATTGATCTAAAACTGATAAATAATAGGCACTGGTCTTGTTCTAAACTGCAGAATTGGTGAAAAATTGCATTTATTAACCCTGTATGATCCGGCATTTAAATTGTTGAATTTACAGAAGCAGTGGGCAGAGATAAGGGGTAGGTGAAAATTAAAAAAAAAATGTGATTATGTGGAAGTGAATGATGAGGGAACACAGTTATAACCTGTTTTACATTTTGTGCCCCCTTAAAGGCAACACATCAGACAAATTAAGACGAGTTGTTTCATTATTTACATGAGCTGCGTGATTTTTTGTGACGTCCGTCTTTACAAAAGGGTAATACTTTGATTTACACATTAGTGATATAAAATAACCAGTTAACCTTTCTGGTGTGGGGGGTCCACCATCTGCTTGTCTCCAAACGGAATGCTATCATTTTCCTTTTAAAAAATGACAGTTTGCAGCTTCACACTGAACAGCTTCACACTTCCCATTGTTACCTATAGTGTGCAAAGAAATGTGCATGCTTGTAGCAATACCTGCTTGCACTTTTTCAATTCGATGCACGTTAGCTTGACTCTTGGTTTCACAGACTTGGCTACATTTTTGTGATTATAAAAAGACAAAGTGTTATGTGGCTGTGGCTTCTCTAGAGAGGAGAGGAGCTTTGGGCACTCTCCAGCAGCACCGGAGAGTGAACAGACCCTTATTTTTAGAGCACTTTCGAAAGTATTATTTGGCCCTCTTTTGTTGGCAAGAACTGAGCCAATAAAATGTAAGTTAGCATTAGACTTTCTGGACCCATGTGCCAGGGGCTAAACTTTTGTGTGAGAGTTAGCAAAAGGTGCAGATCTCATAATGACATAGCTGCAGGAACTCGACTACTTTTCCAATAATTACTGTTTTAATGTTGCAGTGTGTAACTTGTCTAATGGATGGCCTGACACTTACTTGTCTCCATGGAAATGGAAATTGCTTTGCCTGCAATATTCCCCAATATCACATTAAACTAATGTATAGTTTTACTTATCTAACTCTAAGGAGACAAGCAGGTGAATTTCCCAAGCCAGGTTACAGGTCAGCTCTATGGAGAGGCAACTTCCATTCACAACAAGAATGTGTTGCATACAATTAATCAAAATAAATTGATGCATTATCCACAAATTAACTCTGATTAATCACAGGGTCTGGTTTGACCATATCACACACAAAAGTTGAGCTGGGCTACCTGACAGGAGGAACAGTGTGCTCAGGAGCTGTCCTCATTACACGTGGTTACATTTATACATAAAGTCCATCAGACCTCATGTGGACGAGCACAGATCTGTTGGTGGCTGTTTACACACGGAGATCAAACCAAAGACACTGTGGAGATCTCAAATTGCACATCGTGGGCTATACGTGAGGAAAATAAAGGTTGTGCGTGAGCGCTCAAACAAGCAAATATTTCACCAAACTGTTACGGAACACTGGGAGACACCAGGCCAACGCTAATAGCTTGAATCTGTCACAATAAGAGCCAGTTACACCCTCAGTGAAGGGCCTTTAACCCCGCCAAACCTGTTTGGTCATGTACATTAACCTAGAACATGATGTGAGCACACAAGTTCATTATGAAATGCAATTTATAGACTTAAAATATTGCCAGTTGGGCTTCTCCATGGAGATGTTATTGTTTTGCCTGGAATGTTTCACAGTATTGTATTAAATCTTTCTACCTTCATGGAGACCAAACCAGATCAAGTTACAGGTCAGATCTGTGGAGAGGCAACCCCCTCACAGTCAGAAATCTTGTTTTTCTAGGTATTTTTGAGATATAAAAATAGAATAAATGTAAGGTAGAGCTGTTTAATGTCATACTGTGGAACATTCCAGGCAGAGCAATGATATTTCAGTAGAAAGAAGCAGGTGATGGACCCCCACCCAAATAGTTACATAAATCAGCACGCATTGCCATTAATCATATTTGAAAAGTGTGATTAGTCTGATTTATTTTTTGTTTGACAGCACTAGTTTGTATGTGCATGAAACATAACACAAAAATATGTCATTTACACAAAAATATCCATGAAGCATGTCTCATTTAAAACACAATTGCTCCCTGTTGATCGGCGTTGTGCGATAGTCCATGTGAGAGCTCCCTCTAGAGCCACTGGAGCGCTGCTGCACTAATTGCCTGTTTGTCAGTCTGCAGATATATCATTACACTGTGTCTCTGTGTGCGACGAGAGGGTGCCACTGTCACTACACACATTCTCTGAGCGGTCTGTGATAAGCAGGAGCAGCCATGCTTGTTCCCAATGCTGCAATTTAGAGTCTGCCATCAAATAAAAAATAATAATTTAATCGCGCACTGTAATTACGCACCATGGGGGAGTGATACATCAGATAACATATTCTGCACTGTGTTAAACTTATCTATCTCAGTGGAGATGAGCAGGTGACACCACCAGACCAAGTTACAGGTCAGATCTGCGGAGAGGTGACCCCACTCTCTGTAAAAATGCATGGACTAGACAGAACTTCGCCCATAACCACTTTTCAAATAGAGCTGTTAAACTGGGCAGTACCTGGAGGACTAAAGGGGAGAGTAAGGGGTAGTTGGAGGTATCTACACTTCAAACTCTGCCTCTTCAGCCATGGTGCTAGTAATCAGGCTGGCTGTAATTAGGGCAGCTTTGTGTGGTGTCACCAACTACTTGAAATAGCAGTGGGCAGTACACACTTTAAGTTTAAATCAGCGTTTACTTGTGCATAACTTGCACCTGCATACTGGATAGAATTTTCTGTGTTGGCTACATAGAGGTATTCTGTTTTAGAACTATGTATTTTTATACTTTTTATCAGATATTTTTCCCACAAACTGCCACTTAAAGGGCCCATATTTTTGCTATTTTCTGATCTAAGCTATAATATTTCCTCATCACAAACATACATTGTGTATTGTTCTTCTGTGTTTGAGTTCTTCCCTCAAACTGAAAACTCGCTGTTCCACCTTGTGATGTCATGTGGTAAAACAGGAAGTGCTCCACTTTGTTTTTAAACTCAATACACCATCACTAGAATCATTTGGATGATTTTAGCTCTGGAATTGCCAATCTCTACTGAACAAAAAGTCAAAGGCAGCAGTTAACTTGAAAACTACCACTATATGACATCATAGGGTGAGACAGAGCATGTACACAGACTAATAGGATTTCTCAAACGTGTGAATGAAACAAAACACAACTCTAGGTATGTTTCTGAGGCCGTAACAGCATTATAACATGGCTTAAAGCTCACAAGAGTCAATTTTGTGTAATATAGAGTAGAACATTTAAGTTACGTAAAATTATGATAAATATTTACCACAGGTACTATCCCACCAAACCAAGCCATACTTACACAAACATAAAAACCTGTCATATGCACTGTAATTGCACACCGAAGGGGAATAGATACATCAGATAACGCATCGCCGATTTGTAAGTCATGTGGGAAGACGCTGAGGCCGAGATGAGATTAGGGGAAAGGGGTTTGGAACAGGGGGGTGCACAGTTTAAGCTGGCGTATCCTCACACATGTACGAGAGGACTATATGGCTGCTGATGTGAGGAGCAGATCCAAAGCGCTTCCTTGTTAGTCGCGCCCGGTTCAGCCCGAAGATCCTGGACCTCTTTGAGCGCTTGTTAACTGTGTCGCACAAACTCTGGAGAAGTTACAAATCTACAGCCGTGACCAAAGTGGGACTGTAAATGAGTGTGGGGAATGCATTAGAATAGGACAGGGAAGTGGGACAATGCAGGTGAAGACTGCACTGTCACTCTTAGGATGTTACTAATAGATTTTCACTGGCCTGGGGCTGACTGATGAAACTATGGGGTTCAACACTTGCTTGTCTCCATGGAGATGTTATTTGTTTGTCTGGACTGTCCTGGTATGGCATTAAACATGTCCATCTTGCATTTACTCATTAACGTGTTTTTATTGACTTGCATTCTTCCTGTGAGTGGGCTTGCATCTCCACAGATCAGTCACCTGCTGCCTCTGTAGAAATAAATGCCATACTCTGTAACATTCCAGGTATTATCTCCATGGAGTAGAGAAAGTAATGGATTCTCCACCATAAAAGTTACACAGTGCACCTTTAAAGTTTGTGAACACTAACCCTGTGTCCCTCTGCCCACAGGACTGATGCCCAGATGCTGTGTCCTCCCACGCGCGCTCCTCCCCTGCTCTCCCTGACCGCGTCCACCCTCCCCGGCCGTAACCATAAAAACAACCGCTGCCCCCCCGCCGGCGCCTGACCCGACCACCCCACCGCACCCCACCCCACCATGGTCCCAGCCCTGCTCCTCCTCCTCTGCTCCACCTTCCGGACCGCCCTGCTCTCGGTGGGCGGGGGCGGCGGTGGTGGAGGGGAACCTGGGCAGTCCAAGCGGGAGGTGCGGATCGAGGGAGACCTGGTGCTGGGTGGGCTGTTCCCGGTGCATGAGAAGGGGGCAGGCGTGGAGGAGTGCGGGCGAGTGAACGAGGGCAGGGGCATACAGAGGCTGGAGGCCATGCTGTTCGCCATCGACCGCATCAACCAGGATCGGAGCCTGCTGCCGGGGGTATCTCTGGGGGTGCACATCCTGGACACGTGCTCCCGGGACACCTATGCTCTGGAACAGGTACGAGATGACGAGAAGGGTGATGTGGTGATGTCAGCCATTCCCTTCAACATTCTGATCGAATCCAGAAGGGACTTTATGTAGCTTTTTATGTGTAAGCGGCCATGTTTGTTTTTGACGTGGTTAATTTGTTAATCCGCCTGTCAATCACGCCCTCTGAAATCAGGGAGAAAGGATAAAGCTCCAGATCCACTCGTCTTTGTAAAGTTTTGCCAAAGCGTGTGGTTTTGGCTGGCCTGATAAGAATTCAACAGTCCCGCCCAATTCAAAGTCTGTTCTGGTTCCGAAGTCAATTTTCCATTCATTTTTCCCATAGACATTTCAAACTATTAAATGCACTGATAAACTCATTACTGTAAATAATTAGGATCTTTTGAATGTATAAGGTAAGTGAGGAATAAGTCAGGAGCTCTACACTCTGGAACAGGGAAGAGGAAGGATGTTGGTGGAGGGAGGTGAAGGTGAATGGACTGCAGTACAAATGTTTAACTTTTAATGTAGGGGACATATAAAAATAAAAGTGTTTCTTTTTAATACTTTTGGCCCTTGTTGGAGATAAACTGACAGTGGATGGATTGTAGTGCTGGGGCCTGTCCAAGGTTGCAGGTTACATTGGACAAATGAACAACCAAAATGTGTGAAGAAAGCAGTTTTTGTGCAGAATGACCTGATAGTTCTTCACACATTTACCATGCCCTTGAGCATACTGTGAATGTCACAGTAAAAATATACACTGTTAAATTGCAAGACTTGAAAACTTTACAATTATTACCAAAATTACCATAGCCAGCTGGGACACTCCAGTAGTGCAGTGCTAGTGCAGCCTCTGCAGCGCAGGAAGTGAATTTTTCTGAGCTTTAACATGAGGCATGGCCTGTCCATATACTGAGAATGAGAAAAACTTGCATGTGTCCTCTATCTGCTGATTAAGGACTGGCAACCCAGGTTCAGTTGTGATTGTAGTAACAATTTAAGATAACTATTTAACCAAAAAGGGTTCAGGCTACATACCTTTAAAATGTGTAAACATCCTTTAAAATATATGAGAGTATGCTTTTGTGTTGGGTAGTCATGCCAATACTATATGCTTAGATAGACAGCAAAGTTCCACAATGTAACTTTACAACATATGGTTCTTTGCTCTTCACTATTACTCAAGTTAATACCCAGCTCCCTCCCTTCTGTGCAGGCGCTTAAAGATTTAGTACTTCCATTTCCTTACCCATACACTGTAAAAAAGAAAAAAAAAAAAGTATAAAACTAACAATGTAGGTAATGCTTTGAGTGAAATGAGGCTCTCACAAAAAATATATATATATTTTATTTATTTATTTATTTATTTTTTACTGTCAGGCTATTTACAGACGGTGCCTTGAGTCTTATAACATACACGGTACACACACGGTTGCTCTGGTAAGACATTTTCTCACATTTTATGTTTTGATGATTATGTTGTATACCCAGTGGACTTCTCTTTCACTGTAAAAAGAAGTATGTACGGGATAAAATCATAGGAATTCAATACAGTAATTATCTGAGAGTTTCTGGCTATGCAGTTATTACCTTATATGACATTCATATTTTTTGATAAATTGGCAGATAATCTTAAAAACAATAGCTTGAAAACAGCTCGTTTGGCACCCCAGGAAAAATGAGTATCCCCTGCTTTCAAAGCAAAATATAACTTGATTATAGATACATTTAATTAAACATTTGTAGGCCAAAGACCAAACTTAAAAGATTGAACAAAACAGATGTACTTAGAATTAGCAATTCTTTTTTTCAGACAGGAGAGTTTGCGTAGATGCTTTACATGTTTCGGCTACTTCCTAAAGTCTTCCTCAGAAGCGTCATGTGATGGTGTAGTGACTCCTTGGACCTTGAAATTGTTTAATATTTTGAAATCAACTTTTAGTTTTCTGTCATTTATTTTTGCAGTGTGAAACTTGATCTGACAGATTTCAAGCCTACATGTGTGAACCCATTTGTAAAGCATTTAGCATATTCCAAGTGCTTTTAGCAGATGATTGAGAATAAAGAGACAATAAAGAGCATATGGCACCATGATAGAAGTACTCAGTGAGATTCAAACTGCAGGCAAAACCAGTCAGACTTTTTGCTCATATCTGAAATGAATGGGAAGAGATTAAAAGTTTGCTCAGTGGATAAAGTTTGACCAAAACATAAAAAAGACAATGATTGATCAGTTAAAGGGCCCATGTTACTCTATTTTCTGATCTAAAAATATACTGGGAGTTGTGTTGTGTTTTATTCACACATGTTTAACACACAAACCCTGCATATTTAGGCTGTGTTCTTCTATCAAATGGAAAACACTCTGTTCCACCTTGGAATGTCATACAGGAAGTGCTCCACTGTGTTTTTACACTCCATACACCTTCACTAGAATAATTTGTATCATTTCAGATCAGGAATTGCCCAATGCTACTGAACAAAAGGTGAAAGGAAGCAGTTAAAAACTAAAAACTACTACTTCATGACATCACAGTGTGGAACAGAGCATTTTGAGCTTTGGAGATGTAGACAGCTTAATAATGCAGAATGTGTGAATGAAACAAAACACAACTATAGGTATGTTTTGATGAGGAAACAACAATCTAACATGGCTAAAAGCTCAGAAGAATCCATTTTGCAAGATCAGGCTTTGACAAGGAGGTGTGGCCTTACATGTATTTCATTATAAAGCATTCATGTGGTGGCATCACACTTACCAAAGTCATGCTGCTATTTTGTCAACTGAAAATTGTTTAGTTCTCACTGTTGCCAACATCGGGCATCAGACATTTAAATGTCATTTCATTACTGCAAAATAATTAGTTTGTGAGCCCTCTGCTTGAGCCTATTTCTGTGTTTGACTTAAAAAGAAAAAAAGTACCGCACTCTCCGGTTACTCCAGAGACTCACATATGCACACGTATTTTAGCATAAAGGTATGTATCTTATGACTGACTTATGTGAAGCTTAGCATGAGAAGTGGAGCATCCTGATAATTAAACTTCTTTCAAGTATCTCTTCACCTGGGTCTGGAGTCATTTCATTTTAACAACCATCTCCTGATATCACTCATACAAATTCATTCACTGAAATGTTCAATTCTACCAATACAAAACTGTCTAAAAGTATACCTCCTGCTTCATGTTTTCAGGCCCTGGAGTTCGTGCGTGCGTCTCTGACCAAAGTGGATGACACAGAGTTCATCTGTCCTGACGGCTCATACGCTCTGCAGGACGACAGCCCACTGGCCATCGCAGGGGTCATCGGGGGCTCCTTCAGCAGTGTGTCCATACAGGTACCTCACTCCCATACACTTACATGGCAATCTGTGGCAGAGATGTTGACACCTTTTTGTGCTCTGCCTGGTACCCTTCCATACATTAGCTCTATATATTTTTAATGAGAGAGTTAGGGTAAAACTAGAGTTGTTTTGGCGACTGACATCTCACTGTCTCAGTGGATCAATGGTTAGAGCAGTGGTTCCACAATCTGAAGGTTGGAGGATCGATTTTTGATTGGACTATGTTCTGTCATAGTGTGCTTAGGCAAGACACATCACCCAGATTATCTAGTATGAAAGTGGTGTGTGGTGTTCTGAGGAGCTGATGGCACAGATAGAAAGCCTCACTTCAGTCAGTCTGCCCCAGTGCAGCTGTGGCTACATTAATGGCTTATTACCACCGAGTGTGGAGTGAATGAGTAATGACTACAGCGTAGTGCTTTGAGAGACTTCAACAAGTCTGTAAAGTGCATTACAATAAGGCATTATTATTATTTTACTCAACTACATGTGAGTAAAACCAGAGCTTCTTTATAAAACATCACCACGATTGGTTCTTGCATAAATTCCAAGAGCCAAGTCAGCTAGACAGATTGCACAAAAAACATAGCCAACAGTTTGAGATTGATTTATGATTTTTATTTGACCAAGCACCACCAACCCTACATGACTGAATCCACTGTGAGGCATGAGAACCATGTTACAAGAAATTTGACACAGTGGCTTAGCTTTGACTTCCCATCAACCGTAGCCAATG